>PYHX02000158.1:62845947-63176036 GCA_004302925.2 Cochliomyia hominivorax
GGTTCCTTCAACAGGTTTTTTTTAAAGGAGCTTTTTATCGCTCTTTGGTTCAAAGTTTAATTAAAAAAATCATAAAAATTAAAATGGTTGTTTTTATAATAAATATATATATATATATATATATATATATATATATATATATATATATATATATATATATATATATATATATATATATATATATATATATATATATATATATATATATATATATAATATGCATTCTTTCTTTTTATTATTGACTGATTTTTACAATTTTTGTAGTGTGATATCATACACCCGATTTAGCAGTCTTACTTGTTCCATGTAATGCCATCCGAAGTTTCTTAAATATTTAACCGATTTTCATAACCACGCAATTCCGAGTATAACGCTAAGAAAGAATCATCTCAGACTCTTAGTCGATCTGGCTATGTCTGTCCATCTGTTTGTCTGTCTGTCTGTCTGTCTGTCTGCTGTTGGCACGCTCACATCCACAATAATTCATAGAGTTCAATGAAATTTGGCCTGATTATTTCTTATAGTCCGAAAATTTTCCTATTTAAAACCAGCAAAATCTGTTCATGATATTAAAAAATACAGACCGATAGCTTAGACCACCTTCAACATTTTTCTTACAATTGTCAATTATATTGTCGTAATATTATGCTATTTCTGCATTATTTCCACTCCAAAAATCATCAAAATCGGTTTACTAGAAAAATGTTAATTGTTCATCTGTAATATTTAAGAGAAACATTTGTGAGAGTATGTGTACGTGTGTATGTACGAAACCTAACGTATTAACTTTACAAGCATTTGTGGTGTTTTTTTTATATCAAGTTACCTTTGTAAAAAATGTCACTTCTTGTGCAGATTGAAATGAGTCACAAGAAGAAAGTGCATACTAAAATTATTAAATATTTGAAGTAAGACCCAACTTAGTCCTACAAAAAGTTGGGTAAACATTTTAACATCTGCCGTCGAACTTTTTTCCGTGTTAGTAAAAGGTATCGGGAGAACTTTTCCGTTTGATAAATAATACGGTTCAGGTAGAAGGAATGGTCCATGTAACGTTTCTAATGTAAAAAAATATAAATTATTTTTAAAAGACCCCCTAAACATAGGAAGTTAACCTTATTAGTTCAGTGTTCGGACTATTTGGAACGGAAAGTGAAAGCTAATGCAGGGTTTAAAAGATACAAGAGCCAAAAAGTTCCTGACAGAGAAAAGAAAACAAAAAGCAGAGCATGGAAATTGAAGTATTTAAAAAATATTATTGATATATAGTGGAAGACGAGGCGTATGATATGGCTGATTTTTCGCAACTTTCTGGTCAAAGTATTATTTTGCTGATGCTCGAGGAATGTTTATTAAAAGTTTTGAACCCAAAATCGGTCAAAATTTCCCAAATAGTTTTTGGTATGGCAAGCAATATGTAGTTGCTTCAAAATAAGCCATTTACATCTGGCTTTATAAATAACGAATAACGAAATTTTGATAAAGGCAGCTTCCATTCGTAATACTTCGTAATGTGTTCACTTATTTTTGGCCTGAATTAAAAACCTGTCACGATGGTAAACCACCAAGAGAGGAAAATCCTAGAAACAGCCCGAAGTTAAGGCCAGTGGAGAGATATTGGACTCTTATTAAATAAAAATATATTATTTGCAAAATATAATATTTAAACCCGTAAAAATACAAAAAAAAATATATCAAAAACGATTTATTCAAGAAAAATTTTAAGTTTGAAAAATATTTGAAACATGAAAAACAGTTGCTTGAATTTTATATCTATAATTATAAAACAAGTAAGAATGCCATATGCGGCTATGACGAATCTTCAATACCCTCCACCACAAATTCGTGTAAAGCAATACGTTAGGTTCCATAGGTATAAATATATTCCATAGATACACATACATTCACAAATGTATATAGTATATAACATGGAAACACTTAATGAGTCATAAAATTAGTAATAATTTTGGCTATAACTACCAACCAAATTTCAATGGGCTCTGTTAATTTTTGTGGATGAGAGCAGACAGAGAAATTGATGAAAATCGACTGAGATTTTGATTTGATGCAAGAATATATACCTTATGGGGTCTAAAATAATTCATTCGTAGCGTTACACACAGAATGACAAAGTTAATATACTCTCTTTACCACTTCTATTGTGGAGCGTATAAAAACAAAAAATATGCTTGTTATAAGCTCAAAACTGTTTTCCGGGAAGGGGTGTTATATGGAAGCTATAGGAAAACATGGACCGATATAGGGCAAATTAATATAACATCTTCAGAATAGTTAGCAAAATATTTCTGCGAATTTCAATAGAGTTGGTCTTTATTTACTCGTTTTATAAGCTGAAAACTGTGAGGGGCCTGATATGGGAGCTATATCAAAATATGGACCGAGATTGTTCATATTTATAATATACTTTGATTATAGTTAGAAATATCATTGTGCTACATTTTAATGGAATTGATCTTTATTTGAATGTTTAATGAACTCAAATCCGTTTTCCGGAAAATCCCGTTATAAGGGAGCTTTAGGAACATTTGGACCTATATAGGGTAAATTAATATAATATCTTCAGAACAGTTAGCAAAATATTTCTGCGAATTTCAATAGAGTTGGTCTTTATTTACTCGTTTTATAAGCTGAAAACTGTGAGGGGCCTGATATGGGAGCTATATCAAAATATGGACCGAGATTGTTCATATTTATAATATACTTTGATTATAGTTAGAAATATCATTGTGCTACATTTTAATGGAATTGATCTTTATTTGAATGTTTAATGAACTCAAATCCGTTTTCCGGAAAATCCCGTTATAAGGGAGCTTTAGGAACATTTGGACCTATATAGGGTAAATTAATATAATATCTTCAGAACAGTTAGCAAAATATTTCTGCGAATTTCAATAGAGTTGGTCTTTATTTACTCGTTTTATAAGCTGAAAACTGTGAGGGGCCTGATATGGGAGCTACATCAAAATATGGACCGAGATTGCTCCAATTAAAAATATACATTAAAAAATGCATTGTACGGAGTTCCAATGGAATTAGTCTTTATTTGATTGTTTTATAAGCTTAAACCGGTTTTCCGAGAAGGGGCGTTATATCGGAGCTATATCAAGATATGGACCCATGTTAATACAATTTATAACATATATTTAAAATAGTTAAAAAATTGATTGTGCCAAATTTCAAAAGAATTGGTTCAAATTTAAGAGTTTTATAAGCTGTAAATCATATTCCGGGTAGGGTCCTTATATGGGAGCTGAGTCAATTAATGATCCCAAAACAATATGACTTCTTTGAATTTATTATTGAATCAAAATAAGTATATGTGACAAATTTCAATAAATTATCTTAAAAATTACGGTCCATATGACACAAAGAGTTTGGGGTGTATCAAAATTTTGCATATTATAGCCTATAACTTTTTTCCTTTTAATCAGGTTTTGATAATTTTTTGCACGATGATGAAGCATGTGCAATTGTATGCTAAAATTAATTTTTTGTTTATTTGTTTGTTTGTTTTTTTGTTTAAGTCCAATTACATTTTTAGAAGAAATTATAAGAGTTCATTTTCGAAATTTTGAGGTTGTTTCAGATATCGGTCTATAACTTCCTTGTTTATAAACCGATATAGCTGGTTTTAAATAGCAAACTGCTTAGGACAATAGTAAACAATGTGGCCAAGTTTCATTAGATTCGAGCAATTATTCTAGGCGTGAGAATGTTTCCAATAGACAGACAAACGGACAGACGGACATAGCTAAATCAACTCAGTTTTTGATTTGATGCAATAATATATATACATTGTTGGGTTTGAGATGATTCCTTCTTGGCGTTACACACGGAATGACAAACTTAATATACCCTCACCACTTGTGGTGGTGGAGGGTATACAAATTATAACAAGTTTCTTTTTAAATGATTTTGATGTCTTTTTATAATATCAAATTGCATTTTAAAAAATATTTCATTTTATCATCGACCTGAGTAATAACTCCTTCTCACCGTTTTTCCCCACCAGGAAAATTTCTAGCGGTAACTTTTTCATTAATTTGAAATTTTGTTTTATTTTCCACTTCAGTGTTATTGAAACGTTGGCATAATTGTACGTGATTAACGACCGTGTAGCAATTCAGCTGGTGGTAAACCGTTTTCTGTATTTGGTATTTTCAAAAATTTAAAATTATAAGTTTTTATCTTGATAATCGCTTAAAAAAAAAATAATGATTTTTTGAGTGTCTGGACTGTTCTCTTTGCTAATCAGTTTGAGGACGGATAGAATTGTGGACTAGTTATATGTTCAATAGCATTTCTTCGACAGAATTCACAAAATTTTTGGAAGTGAATTAGCTACCATTATTATCACTTGCAATAGTTGTAGGAAGTCTTTCCTAGATAATATTGCTACGAGTAAATTTCTTCATTTGACTTTTACGGCAGTGTCCATTATGAATCATTTTTATTAATTTACTTTGAGATTTTTGAATTTTGACAGACTGACCTATTAAATATACTGTGATACTAATTTTTAAATGGAATAATTTTTTGTATGACTTGCAGCCATACAATAATCAATAGGAAAATCTGTTAAAATTGAATTGAATATGTATATATTGTCATTATAAAGAATATCCTTTTCATGAATATCAAACTCGATATCATCACCAGAGAGAAGTCTTGATAATGCATCTGCATTTGCATGAAATTTAGTGTTTTATGGCGAAACTTAAATTTGAAGTTGATGAAGCGTCATAACTGGAATTTTTTTATGTGGATAAAATAATGCGGTTAATTCTTGGTGGTCTATGGTTAACTCGAAATGTAATCCATACAGGTACTGATGGAAATGTGTAAATTCAAAAATAATTTCAAGAGTTTTTTTCGAACTTGGGAATGTATATTTGGATTTTCTGAATCATCAGCATAGCGATGTGATAATACAGCTCAAATTCCATTTTTAGATTCACCTGTTGTCAAAATTATTGGTAATTTCTTATCACAATGAACCAACTTTGCAATATTAATAATATCTTATTTGAGTGTTTCAAATTTCTCCTGTATGAGTTCCATATAAATTTGACGTTATTTTTTCTCAGCACATTAAAGCAGCCCCAGCTTTTGTTAAAAAATTGTGAATTAATTTATTATAATTATTTTATTTGTCAATAAATATTTCAATTTCTGTCATGTCTTAAGACTCTGGCATGTAACGAATAGCTTCCAATAGGTTTTTTCACAGCATAATATCGTTGAAATCAATTTTATGTCCTACATATTCGATTTTATTTTGGGCGAAAATACATTTTTCTATTTGTTTTCATTTCGGACAATGATATTCCAATCTCTCGCATAGAACCTTAAAATTTTGTATGTGTTCTTCATTATTAAGACCAGTTATAATAATATCATCTAAATATTGTGCACAACCTGGTACTCCAAAAATCTCTTGTTCCATAAATATTTGGAATATACCCGGAACATTTAAAATTCCAAATGACATTCTTTAATATTGATGCAGTCCAAATATTTTTTAAGAATCAGACAAAACAATTTGCCAACTTGGAGTTTGTGGAATAGATCTTCAATACTTGGAATTGGATATCTATCTTTTTCTATTTTGTGAATTTAATGTTATTTAAATTATGTGCAAATTCTAAGATGCCCATCAGGCTTTCTAATGATTACAATTGGTTAAGCTCATTTACCTGATTGAACAGGTTACAAAACATTTAAAGATACTAAACAATTTAATTCACTTCTGACAGATTCATGTTGACCAAATGAAATATTGTATAACTTACAATATTTAGATTTGAAATCCGATTAAAGTTTAACTTCAGCTTTAAATGTTGTTCATTGACCAAGATTTAGTGAGAATAGGACTTTATATTTTTCAATAATGTTATTTATTTAGCATAAAAATTTCACACGCTTTTCATTTTCATCAGTAAAATTACCTAAATTAACATTGTTATCAGAATTAACTCCAATTTCAAAGTTTAACTTAAGGAACTAATCGAAAGTAAGTATATTTGCAACTTTGTCATTGTCGACTACATAAAATTATTTTATACGACACAAACATTTTAGAACCCTTTAGTGTAAGACAGTATCCTCGATTAGTTCTTGAACTTTTGTTAGTGTGTAAGCATTTTGGTTTACACAATTTTCGATAAGTTTCCAAACCAACCAGAGGGCAAGTACATATATAAGATATAAGATTATTTCACATTAAATTTCTTTAATTTACTGACTGTTGACCCAGAAATTGTGCCTATTTGAATAACTTCTTCCAAACTTGGACATGGCTTTCTAAACACTGTTGACCGAACTTTATCATAAGTAGCATGTTTAACTACTATCATATCAGGGATTTCATTGTCTATATATGCATTTGAACAGACGTCCTTTTCGCAATTAAACATATACTAAACATATACTAAACATATACTATTAAGCAGCAACTCTGAGGTCAGCTATCCATTCTGTATAAGTTTGATTTTGTTTCATTGTTGTTTTGTAAAATTGAACTTTAGCAATAATAATGTTTTTTATGAAATGTTAATTTAAAGTAACAATTATATGTTTGAACGTTTGATGTTCCACCTTTCCATCGATTTAATTTCTGCAGAGGTTCAAGTGTATTCTCACCAATCCAGCTTAGAATGCAAACACGCATTCCTCATTTTGAATAACTTTCGCAACAAAATGTTGCTGAAGTTGAAGAACATATGTTGGGGAACATATGTCGAATAACACACTGAATTAAAAACTGCTGATTTGACATTTGCAGATGCTGTAATAATGGAGAAATGTCTTGTTGGTCATTATATAAGTTTTTTCTCTAATCCTCGTCATCAAATGAAATGTACAAAATGTTATTACCAATAAATAATTCGAACTCAGAATATTACATAAAAAATATTCAAAAACGAAAAACTTTCAAAATAGTTGAAACATAAAAATTTGTTAGTTGGATTGTCTATCCATAATTACTTAAAATATTAGAACATGTTTCTTTTTAATCAAGTAGGTTACAACAGTATCCAAAAATATTCCATATATTTTTTTTGTAATAATTTTAATCAGATAAAAAATATTAAGCTCTAAATTAAGTGGTTTCTTTTTTTTTTTTTTGATATTTTGGATTCTCTGAATTCTAAAATTCGTTAATAATTAATTCTCAGTAAAACTTCATTGCGATTAGATAGTACTGAAGATACGGCAGAGCCGAATATAACATTTTCAAATAGTTCATTTAAATATAAAATGCTTTATTATTCGATACTGGATTACATTTCTCATTAGGTATAATTATTTTTAAAAACTACATACATCTTCAAACTAAATTCGATTTGGGAGATTGTAGAATTATGCGTTTGAGCAGCTGTTTTGTAATGAAAAGAAAGAAGTGAGAATGCTATATTCGGCTGTGCCGAATCTTAAATATCCTCCACCACGAATATTAAGCAAAAATTAGCATGAGTTGAAGAAATTACACCGAAAACTTATTCGCTTATTACCTTAAACGCCGATTGCGGAAAAAACCCCTATATAAACTACCGTGAAATATCGCAACATATTTTTGAAATTATTTGCAAATACTGCTGCCGAGCTATAGATTTTAATGGTCAATTTTATTCTAAAAGTAATGTTGAGGAAAAGAAATGTGAAACGTATATGTGAGCTATAGCAAAATTGGTCAGATTAATAACATATATTGATGACATTTAGAAAACTAATTCTTGCGAATTTCAATATACCTGGGGTTTATTTAAGAGTGTTCCGGGAAGAGACGTTGTATGAGAGCAATACCAAAATATCGACCGGGATTGGTCAAATTAGTAATATATATTAAAGATAATTAGAAATTAACAGTTGTGTGGGGTCTAATATGGGTGCTATAGCACAATATAGACTGAGACTGTTTTAATCAACAATATATATTTAATATATACGTAAGACAACTAGAAAAATCATTGTGCTAAATATCAATGGAATTGATATTTATTAAAATCTTCTATAAGCTCAAATACATCTTCCGGAAGTGGTGTCATATGGGAGCTTTATCAATTTATGGACCGCTTGTTTAAATTAATAACATATATTCAGGAAAGATAGAAAACTAAATGTGTCGATTTTATTACAATTTGTTCTTCTTTAATAGTTTTATAAGCTCAAACCCGTTTTCTCGTAAAAGGGCGGTTATATGGAAGCTATAGGAAAATAGGGAAGGAGATTGGCCAAATTAACAACATAAATTTAAGGCGATTAGAAGTTCATATTTAATAGCTTTATAAATTATAAACCATAGTTTCTTTCGTGGATTTACAATTATATCAAAACAAATATATGTGTGCAAATTTCAGAAAATGCAGCACACAGGTTATGGGGTGTGTCAAAATTTTTTATATTTTTTATACGATGATAAAAAATGTATAACAGTGTATAATAGTTATCTTTTGATGAAAAAATTAGAAAAGACCTTTTTCGAAAATTTTGAGGTTGTCATAGATATTGGTCTTAAACTTTTTTGCTTATGAACCGATAAAGCTGATTTTAAATAACTGCTTAGGACAATAACAAACAATGTGGACAAATTTCATTGAATTCGGATATTTTTTTTAGGCCTGAGAATGTTTTAAATAGACCGAAAGACAAACAGACAGACAGACAGACAGATAGTCGGACATAGCTAAATCGACTTAGATTTTGATTTGATGCAGGAATATCTCTACCTTGTGGGGTCTGAGATGATTTCTTCATGGCTTTACATGCGTAACCACTTATCACCACTTGTGGTGCTGGAGGGTATAAAAATTTAATCAAAATTTAATACCCTTTTCTGGAAAGGGGCCTATTTAAAAAAGGGCCTATGAGTAATTGTGCTCAATTTTAATAGATTTAATTTATGTTTAAAAATCTTGTAAGTGTAGCAAAATATGGACAAAATAAGGGGTCTTATATGGGAGCTACAGCAAAATATGGACCGAGATTGTTCTTATTAAAAATATACATTAAAAGAAGTTGGTAAAACCATTGTACCGAATTCCAATGGAATTGGGGTTTATTTAGTTGTTATATAAGTTCAAACCCGTTTTCCGGAGAGGAGCCTTATATGGGAGCGATATCAACATATGGACTCATGTTAATAAAAGTTTTAACATACATTTAAAATTGTTAGAAAATTAATTTTGCCAGATTTGGTTCAAATTTAAGAGTTTTATAAGATATAAATCATTTTCCGGGAAGAGGTCTTATATGGGAGCTTGGTCAAATAATGACCCCGGAACAATATGGTTCTTTAGATTTATAAGTGTATATTATGGCTTACAACTTTATTTCTGTTAATCAGATTTGATGATCGTTTGCATGATTAAAGTCCAATTGGACATTTTAGAAGAAATTAGATTTTTTTTTTAATTTTGAGGTTGTTTCAGATATCGGTTAACAATTTCCTTGGTAATAAACCGATAAAGAGGGTTTTAAATAGGAAACTGCCTGGGACAATAGCAAACAATGTGACCAAACAATTTATTGAATCCGGAGAATTATTCTAGGCGTGAGAATGTTTCCAACAGACAGACGGACACAGCTAAATCGACTCAGATTTTGTTTTGATATATATATATATATATATATATATATATATATATATATATATATATATATATATATATATATATATATATATATATATATATATATATATATATATATATATATATATATATATATATATATATATATATATATATATATATATATATATATATATATATATATATATATATATATATATATATATATATATATATATATATATATATATATATATATTTATGGGTTCTGAGATTGAACGGAATGACAAAGTTAAAATACACTCATCACCACTTGTGTTGGTGGAGGGCATAACAATATATCAAAATCACATTACAAACACTTTTAATTGCCATTTAAAAATATATATATTTTTGTTAAAGTATATAAAATATCTATTTCATTTTTATTCTTCTGTTTTCATTTTTATTATTTGTTTAAATTTAAAATTGTGGTTCTTATTAAATTGTTTGATAAATTGAAAAGAATTTTGTTTGGTGAACACAGACATAAATTACCAAATTTAACCCCATCAGAACATCGTATCGCGCAAGAATTTATATCAATTAATAAAACAAACTGATATTCGTGGTAATACGACTTTATAGTTAATACTCCTTTTTCTTCCACCAAATAAGTATTGTCCTTTCATCATAAGTTTCAATTTTTCGTTTTATTCTTGTATTAACAAAAAAGAGAAAAGACAAGATGTGGAAATCAATTATCTTCGGATTACGAAATAACGACTGTTTGGATTAAGGACTTTCTTTCAACTCGTTAACTATGAATGGTTTGATTAAAATACTCCGTTTTAATTCTAACATACAAATATTGTCTTCCTTTTTATACCCTCCATTACCATAAGTGGAGGGTATTTAAACTTTGTCATTACGTGTGTAACGCCAGGAAGGAATTATCTCTATATCTAAAATGAATATATA
This sequence comes from Cochliomyia hominivorax, assembly GCA_004302925.2. Lineage (NCBI taxonomy): Eukaryota > Metazoa > Arthropoda > Insecta > Diptera > Calliphoridae > Cochliomyia > Cochliomyia hominivorax. The sequence goes on from PYHX02000158.1 coordinate 62,856,501, forward strand.
TATATATATATATATATTATATATATATATATATATATGTATATATATATATATATATATATATATATATATATATATATATATATATATATATTATATATATATATATATATATATATATATATATATATATATATATATATATATATATATATATATATATATATATATATATATATATATACAATCGTACGTGTTCCTTCATCATGCAAAAGATCATTAAAATCTGATTAAGAGAGTTAGCTTATAAAACAATTAAATAAAGATCAATTCCATTTAAATTTGCACAATGTTTTTTCTAACTTCTAACTATAATTAAAGTACGTGAACGGAATTGGTCCACACTTTGCTGTAGTTCCCATATAAGACCTCTTCCCGGAAAACAGTTTTAAGCTTATAACTTGCATATTTCTCTATAATCTCCACACTACAAGTGGTGAAGAGAGTATATTAACTTTCTCATTCCGTGTGTAACGCTAAGAATGATAATGTATATATATTCTTGCATCAAATCTAAATTTCATTCGAGTTTTGTCAATCTGTCTGTCTGCTCACATCTACTTAAAATTGGCGGAGTTCAATGAAATTTGGTCAAAGTATTGACTACAGTCCTGAGAAGTTTCCAGCAAAATAGCTTCAGTGTTTTAAAGGATATATACCGATATCTGATGCAACCTCTAAGTTAAAGAGTTATATTGGAATGAAATTTTGTCATAATAGTTTGTTATGTGAACTTCATTACTATTAAAAAAATTACCAAAATCAGTTCAGTAGAAAAAAGTTGTAGCCAAGATGATAACTAATTTTATGACTCATTTAGTGTTTCTGTGTTTTGAGTGTATATGTATATATACGGAACCTAAAGTATTACCTTTACACGAATTTGCAGTGGAGGGTATTGAAGATTCGTCATAGCCGAATATAGAATTCTTACTTGTTTATTTGTATGTTTCTAATGTCATTCTTCGACTGAAGGCTATAAATCTTTAAGACTTTTGAAGATAGTACACAAGTGTTTTGGCGCAACAAATTTATTTTATATTGAAAAATATTATAATCATATTATTAATTTTATTTGTAACTGGATACAACTGTTTAAGGACTTCGAAATACATTTTGAATAATAAAACTTCTGAAGATATGTAAAAGGGAAATTTATTCAACACTATGAGTTAATACTCGAGGTTATATTTTTTTTTAATTAGATCTAAATAATGCAATTAACTAAGTAAACTACCTAAAATCTATTGCAATTAAAATTATATTTTAGCAAATGAAATTTATCAAGCAGTTACGAGCAAAAGTGAAATTTTAAACATCACCATTTTCGATTATGGTGTATAAAGTTCTCAATCAGTAAATAAAAAGTAGTTCAATATTCTGGAAACACTTGTTAGCAATTTTGCTGGTATTTTCGGGGTTTATCAGTGGTATTTCTTCAGATGCATACGGTAGAATTACTTTGTATAATATTTTTATATATTTTATGGTAAAATAGGTCCAACAGCACAGTAAGAAAAATACATCCATACCATAACGCAGTAGTTTTTCGTCCACGACTATCGAGATTTAATTTGTAAGTTATGGCATTTTAAAATAATTTTATTTGATTATCAAATAAAATTACTTATTTCGGAATAAGTTTGCTCATGAGAACCATGAGTACAGCGTTAAGACAAAAGCATTATTTAAATTATAATAACATGTGTATTGAAAACTTCGTTAGTTATAAATTTCAGAAGCAACTGTACACTTTACAGACTAAATGTTATAATAATTGTTTGGACTGTTTATGTATTTTCCAAGTATATTTGTATTTTCAATCAAATTTATTGGAATACTTGTGTTAATTTGAAGAAATCCATTCATTTTTCCATCCTCTTAAAATTTTGCACTTCCTTTTACAGGATTTTTATAACTATAAAATACAAGTTTCCCATGCAATATAAATTACCACCAACATTTTCTTTACAAAGATCTCATGGACAGCCAGACGACTTCCCAAAGTCTAGTAGTTTAATGGTATTGTCGTATCATCAGAAAAAGCCGAAATTGTCAGATCGTTATATATTAAGTAAAGAGTGGATCATATAACACTTCCTTGAAGAATACCACTTTAGCACAAAGCTCTTTAATTGTAAAATTGTTACATTTGCCTTGCCGGACAATACTTTATTTAACTTGTAATATTAGTTCACTAGTTTTGAGAACTATCAAAACTATATTTGAGAATTTTTAATTTTTTCCTTGAAATTTTTTCTTAAATGAAAAGATTTTCTTAAATAATCCGCAAATATGGATGTGATAACCATAGTCGATTGGCAGTAAATTATGATTAACTATTTTAATTATCGCTCACCATAATATTTTCAAATAAGCCAACACAACATCGTTGTACCACCACAAAATATGATTGTCCATCATAATTTGGTAGTGAAAGCTAACACGCCAATGTAAACATATAATGGTCAATTTGAAGCAATATATTATGGTTGTGGTAAAACAAAATATCGTTCTGATATAAGCAGGTTATGGATGTCTCACAACTATATTAGGGTTGTCCCACAACTAAGTTATTATTCTCATTAAGTACATTCTGATGTATATTGGATAAATAGTTTTTTGAATACACTCTCATCATTCAAACTACACAAAAATATGGGACGTTTGATTCGATTTAATTCAAATATATTTTCATATTATTAACTTTTCACTAAATCAAATATATGATATATAGATTTCTTTACATATAAATTCTTGTTAATTAACTTTTCATTAACTTATGCTGACTCATAACCATCGCCAACAACCTTCGCCAAGTTGACTTTTTTATTATTAAAATAAATTGATTCAATAAAATTATTTTGTTGAAATTCCCGAACTAATTATGTTTGTAAGAAAAATAAAATAATATTTTGGTTTGAAACTATTTTTTTTTCTTTATAACCAACAAACTTTTGTTCAGTTGAACATATTGCGACCAAACCAATATTGTTAATTTATTGACAAAAATTTGATTGCAGCAACAAGAAATAAATTGAATTCAATAATTTACAATAAATATTTGTTACGAAATTATAAGTGCTTTGACGATTATCAACAAAGTGAATTATTTTTTCAAAGTTTCCTACTTGCATTCTCGTAGATTGCCAATCGCCTCTCAATTTTATTTTTTTCACAAACAATGTATCAAAATATAAAGTGCATGTGTAGCCCATTTGTATAGACTCAGATTTGGTTTTTAAATGCCACTGAAATAAAACGATAAAAAACAATTTAGTCGAGTTTTAGATTTAAATGCAATTTTTATAAAAAAATCTTAAAAATGAAATAAGCTGATGTTAGAACATAATCACCAAAATATTATCAATATTTATGCAAATAATTTGTATAGTTAAATAAAATATTTAAATACATATAATTTATGACGTTATTTTTTGTTTTGTATGTAATAATGGATAAAGAAGAATATGAAAGAATGATTTCTAATACAGGTAGTGGAAGAAGTAGTATAACAATAGCATAATTTAGTTATGGATCTTATTATTTTAGTCCGGCTATTATTCTAAAACTTCCAAACTTTACCAATACATCACAATTGCCTCAAATTTAATACATTTTATTGGGGTATGATATCATTCATATTACAATTAGAATACAAATTATTTCTTTCTACATTTATTATGAGCGTATAAAAAACAAAAATATTTGTTATATTTCAAAACTATTTTAAAATTTTATATTATTTTTTAATTGAATGCAACATTGTTATATAAAATATTTATTATTTGAAAAAATCATTTATTTTATGGAATTAATTTTTAATGTTTTATAATTCTAATCCTTATTTTAAAACATAACACCATAGAATTTACTTATATACGCATAATAAATGAAAACATACAAATGTTTGTACTTTCAGAATATATTTTTTTCAATTGCGTTATAATGAGTATATCTATATGGACACATACATAAACACATTTATTAACAACGCATACACCTTATATAACTATAAAAAACGACCCATTTTAATAAAGAAACAACACAATAAAAAACTACAAAATTATTATAAATTTATATTATTAAATTTAATATTTTATAATATAAACAACGGAACACCTTATATACTGTCTGTCTGCTCACATCTACTTAAAATTGGCGGAGTTCAATGAAATTTGGTCAAAGTATTGACTACAGTCCTGAGAAGTTTCCAGCAAAATAGCTTCAGTGTTTTAAAGGATATATACCGATATCTGATGCAACCTCTAAGTTAAAGAGTTATATTGGAATGAAATTTTGTCATAATAGTTTGTTATGTGAACTTCATTTACTATTAAAAAATTACCAAAATCAGTTCAGTAGAAAAAAGTTGTAGCCAAGATGATAACTAATTTTATGACTCATTTAGTGTTTCTGTGTTTTGAGTGTATATGTATATATACGGAACCTAAAGTATTACCTTTACACGAATTTGCAGTGGAGGGTATTGAAGATTCGTCATAGCCGAATATAGAATTCTTACTTGTTTATTTGTATGTTTCTAATGTCATTCTTCGACTGAAGGCTATAAATCTTTAAGACTTTTGAAGATAGTACACAAGTGTTTTGGCGCAACAAATTTTATTTATATTGAAAAATATTATAATCATATTATTAATTTTATTTGTAACTGGATACAACTGTTTAAGGACTTCGAAATACATTTGAATAATAAAACTTCTGAAGATATGTAAAAGGGAAATTTATTCAACACTATGAGTTAATTACTCGAGGTTATATTTTTTTTTTAATTAGATCTAAATAATGCAATTAACTAAGTAAACTACCTAAAATCTATTGCAATTAAAATTATATTTAGCAAATGAAATTTATCAAGCAGTTACGAGCAAAAGTGAAATTTTAAACATCACCATTTTCGATTATGGTGTATAAAGTTCTCAATCAGTAAATAAAAAGTAGTTCAATATTCTGGAAACACTTGTTAGCAATTTTGCTGGTATTTTCGGGGTTATCAGTGGTATTTCTTCAGATGCATACGGTTAGAATTACTTTGTATAATATTTTTATATATTTTATGGTAAAATAGGTCCAACAGCACAGTAAGAAAAATACATCCATACCATAACGCAGTAGTTTTTCGTCCACGACTATCGAGATTTAATTTGTAAGTTATGGCATTTTAAATAATTTTATTTGATTATCAAATAAAATTACTTATTTCGGAATAAGTTTGCTCATGAGAACCATGAATACAGCGTTAAGACAAAAGCATTATTTAAATTATAATAACATGTGTATTGAAAACTTCGTTAGTTATAAATTCAGAAGCAACTGTACACTTTACAGACTAAATGTTATAATAATTGTTTGGACTGTTTATGTATTTTCCAAGTATATTTGTATTTTCAATCAAATTTATTGGAATACTTGTGTTAATTTGAAGAAATCCATTCATTTTTCCATCCTCTTAAAATTTTGCACTTCCTTTTACAGGATTTTTATAACTATAAAATACAAGTTTCCCATGCAATATAAATTACCACCAACATTTTCTTTACAAAGATCTCATGGACAGCCAGACGACTTCGCTCAATCAAAAAGTCTAGGTTAAGTTGTATGTAATGGTAATTGTCGTATCATCAGAAAAAGCCGAAATTGTCAGATCGTTATATATTAAGTAAAGAGTGGATCATATAACACTTCCTTGAAGAATACCACTTTAGCACAAAGCTCTTTAATTGTAAAATTGTTACATTTGCCTTGCCGGACAATACTTTTTTTAACTTGTAATATTAGTTCACTAGTTTTGAGAACTATCAAAACTATATTTGAGAATTTTATAATTTTTTCCTTGAAATTTTTTCTTAAATGAAAAGATTTTCTTAAATAATCCGCAAATATGGATGTGATAACCATAGTCGATTGGCAGTAAATTATGATTAACTATTTTAATTATCGCTCACCATAATATTTTCAATAAGCCAACACAACATCGTTGTACCACCACAAAATATGATTGTCCATCATAATTTGGTAGTGAAAGCTAACACGCCAATGTAAACATATAATGGTCAATTTGAAGCAATATATTATGGTTGTGGTAAAACAAAATATCGTTCTGATATAAGCAGGTTATGGATGTCTCACAACTATATTAGGGTTGTCCCACAACTAAGTTATTATTCTCATTAATTACATTCTGATGTATATTGGATAAATAGTTTTTTGAAGACACTCTCATCATTCAAACTACACAAAAATATGGACATTTGATTCGATTTAATTCAAATATATTTTCATATTTTTACCTTTTCACTAAATCAAATATATGATATATAGATTTCTTTACATATAAATTCTTGTTAATTAACTTTCATTAACTTATGCTGACTCATAACCATCGCCAACAACCTTCGCCAAGTTGACTTTTTTATTATCAAAATAAATTGATTCAATAAAATTATTTTGTTGAAATTCCCGAACTTATTATGTTTGTAAGAAAAATAAAATAATATTTTGGTTTGAAACTATTTTTTTTTTCTTTATAACCAACAAACTTTTGTTCAGTTGAACATATTGCGACCAAACCAATATTGTTAATTTATTGACAAAAATTTGATTGCAGCAACAAGAAATAAATTGAATTCAATAATTTACAATAAATATTTGTTACGAAATTAGAAGTGCTTTGACGATTATCAACAAAGTGAATTATTTTTCAAAGTTTCCTACTTGCAGTCTCGTAGATTGCCAATCGCCTCTCAATTTTATTTTTTTCACAAACAATGTATCAAAATATAAAGTGCATGTGTAGCCCATTTGTATAGACTCAGATTTGGTTTTTCAAATGCCACTGAAATAAAACGATAAAAAACAATTTAGTCGAGTTTTAGATTTAAATGCAATTTTTATAAAAAAATCTTAAAAATGAAATAAGCTGATGTTAGAACATAATCACCAAAATATTATCAATATTTATGCAAATAATTTGTATAGTTAAATAAAATATTTAAATACATATATTTATGACGTTATTTTTTGTTTTGTATGTAATAATGGATAAAGAAGAATATGAAAGAATGATTTCTAATACAGGTAGTGGAAGAAGTAGTATAACAATAGCATAATTTAGTTATGGATCTATTAATTTTAGTCCGGCTATTATTCTAAAACTTCCAAACTTTACCAATACATCACAATTGCCTCAAATATTAATACACTTTTATTGGGGGAGTATGATATCAGTTCACATATATACAATTATGCATACTACATATATGTATTTGTCATTTACAGTACGATATTAATTATGAGACTCAAAAGTATAAAATTTTGCAAGAAACAGCAGATAAATTTATTTTTCCGTTATATTTGACAAAAACTAATCATATTTAAAATTATTATTATTATTTTTTAATTGAATGCAAACATTGTTATAATAAAATGGATTCTATTATTTTGAAATCCAAAAGAATCCGTTCATTTACTTTTAGTCCCCGGATAGACATTAATTTGGTTAACTTTGCTTTTACTGTAATTCATTAATATCCTTATTTTAAAACATATACACCACTAGAATTTACTTATATACGTTCATGAATAAAATGTACAAACATACACACATGTTTGTACATATATCACAACGAATATATTCTTGTTTCAATTGTTTTCGTTCATTAAGATGACTATTGTATTATGCTATTAGTGGTAACACATACATAAACACATTTACATTGAACACACGCATACACACTTACTAAATAACTAAATAAATAAACGCACACACAAGTTCATATTAAATATAACGAAACGAACAACAATACACACCAACACATACATATATATATATATATATATATATATATATATATATATATATATATATATATATATATATAAAACAACGGTAACACACTTGAATATAAATACTTTTATACCCTCAAGTACTCTGAGTAGATAGAGACACTTAACCCTCATGGCTTCTTGACTTGACTCGTATGATGTTCATCATGGTGATGAAGATGATGATGTTTATGGCGATGGTGATGGAATGAATAAAGCAGAAAATGGTATTTATTGTTTGGAAAAAAAAGAAAACACACAACAACAATAATAACAAAGAAGAAAAAATGTTATCAAAAAAAGATACCTAAACACTTACAAACTACATACAGTCTAACACATGTTCACATACAGTGGGATATATCGTATCGGTTATAGAATTTTTAAATAGTCAAAAAAATAAAAACAGAATGCATTGCCACAAACATATTATGGTTAATAACATATTTATAATTGTTAGTTAATAAATGTTAATGTCATTTATGAATATAAATGTAGAACAAATTAATGTATGTTTCAAATGTACAATCACATTATGGTTGTGGAACAATCATTAAATGTTTCATAAAATAAAAATATTCATGAACTTTATAAAACCACGCTCCGGGAGAACATTTACAAATATGTCTAATGTATTATGTTTTTTAAAATTGGCTTATTATATATTTATAAACGAGAGTGATTTCTTTGAAATTTATGCAAAAAGATGACAATACCTCCAGAAGTTGCATAGAAGTTGCTTTAGTCTGATAACTGAGATGTACTTCTTTCAACCTCCAAATATTACAACATTATCCTTAAGTTGCATCCCGAAAGATACTTGGTTTCTATTTTAGAAGTGCGTGACTCTATTTTTGAGAAGAAGGCTTTATATAAAAGCTAAAGTTAATTAATAATTATTAGTGTATGTGTATGCTCGAAACGGTTTTGCGGTAAAGGACTTTATATGGGAGCCAGAGAAAAACATTAACTTATATTGGCCAAATTAATAACATATTTCTAAGGTTGTAAAAAAAAAACTAGTGTGCCGAATTTTAACAGATTTAATACATATTCAAGAGTTTTATGAGTCATACTCCTAGAGAAGTGCTTAATGTACCAAAATTTTTCATAGTTTATCCTATAGTTTTTTTCTATTGATCCGAATTTGACGTTTTGTGCTCGTTAAATTCTGTCTTAATCCAGTTATATTTTATTGAAGAATTAAAAAAAATCTTTTACGAAATTTTTCTCAGATAACTTTCTTAAATTTTGCTTTTATTTGCTAATGAACCTTTTTAAATATTACTGCTCAGGTTAACAAAAAAACAATGTGGCTAAATATTATTGATTTCGGACAACATTTCTAGGCGTAGAAATGTTTCCAACTGACAGATGGTCACAGCTAAATCGGCTCAGCTTTCTTATAAGAACGCGTTTCGGAAATTTGTTATTATAAATATAACTAGCACTAGTGGTGATGAGGGTATACTAACTTTGTCATTCCGTTTGTAAAGCCATGAAGGAATCATCTAAGACCCTATAACGTATATATATTATTGCATCAACTCAAAATCTGTGTTTATTTATCTATGTCTGTCGGTCTGTCTGTCTGTTGAAAACATTCTCACGCATAGAATAATTGCCTGAATTCAATGAAATTTGGCCGCATTATTTGTTATTGTCCTTATCAGTTTCCTATTAAAAATTAGCTATATCGGTTTATTACCAAGGACGTCTGAAACAACATCAAAATTCCGAAAAATATTTTCTAATTTCTTCTCAAATATGTAATTAGACTTAAACAGCACTATAATTTTAATACACAATTGTACGTGCTCAATGCAAAAGATCATCAAACACTGAGTAACAGAAAAAAAGTTAATTTTGACACACCCCAAACTGTGTGTGTCTTATGGGCCGCAATTTTTAGGATAACTTACTGAAATTTGTCACATATACTTATTTTGATATACATATAAATCCAAGGAACCCGTATTTTTCTGTGGTCATTATTCGACCCAGTTCCCATATAAGGCTCCTTCCCAAGATATTATTTACAGCTTATTAAACTCTTAAATTTTAACCAATTCTGTTGAAATTTGGTACAAATAATTTTTTAACTATTTTAAATTTATGTTATAAATTTCATTAACATAGATCCATATATTGATATAGCTCCCATATAACTCCCCGGAAAACGGGTTTGAGCTTATGTAACAATTAAATAAAGAACAATTCTATTGGAATTTGCTACAATGATTTTTCTTACTATTTTTAATTTATATTTTTAATAAGAACAATCTCGATCCATATTTTGTTGTAGCTCCCTTATAACGCGCATTCCCCGAAAACGGGGTTGAGTTTATGAAATTTAGCATAATAATTTTTCTATCTACAATTAAAGTATGTTATAAATTTAAACAATCTTGGTCCATAATTTGCTGTAGCTCCCATATAAGACCCCTTCCAGGAAAACAGTTTAGGGTTACAAATCTTGTAAATAACGACCTATTATATTGATGTTCCTCACTTTAATTTTTCTTAGACTTCTTTGCGAATATCGGTCCATATATTGCTACACTTACAAAATTGTTTAATTATTTTGCAATTAGGCTAATTTCCACAAAAGGGTTATTGTTACATGTGTAAGACCAAGAAAAATTTATCTCAGACCAAATCAAAATCTGTGTTGATTTAGCTATGTCCACCTATCTGTCTATCTGTTTGTCTTTTTGTCTGTTTGAAACATTCTCACGTCTATAATAATTATCCGAATTCAATGAAATTTGACCACATTGTTTGTTAAAAGTTATAGACCGATATCTGTGACAATCTCAAAATTTTGAAAAATATATTTTTTAATTTTTCCAACAAAAGATTACTATTATATACTGTTATACATTTGTCATCATCGTACAAAAAATCATCAAAATCGAACACATCCCAAAACCTGTGTGCTGTATGAGTCGCAATTTTTAAGATAATTTTCTGAAATTTGTCACATATTTTTGTTTTGACGTAGCTCCCTTATAAGGTTCCTTCCCGGAATATTATTAAGTAGCTTATATAATATAATTTGGCCAAAATCGGTTCAAATTTTCCTATAGCTTCCAGATAACCCCCCTTTACGAAAAAATAGGTTTGAGCTTATAAAATTATTAAAGAAGAACAAATTGTAATAAAATTGACACAATTAATTTTCTAGCTTTCTTGAATATACATTACTAATTTAAACAAGCGGTTTGATAATGCTCCCACATGACGCCCCCTTCCGAAAATCCTATTTGAGCTTATAAAAGATTTTAATAAAGACCAATTCCTTAGATATATATTAAATATATATTGTTGGTTCGAACAGTATTTTGATATTTTGCTATTGCTCCCATACAACGTCCCTTCTCGGAACACGGGTTTGAGAGCTTATAAAACTCTGAAATAAATTCTTCTAACTGTCAACTATATATGTATTAATCTGACCAATATCGGTCCCTATATTGTTATAGCTCTCATATATGTATCTAATTTATTTTCTTTAACAGTACTTTTTGAATAAAATAGGCCATTAAAATCTATAGCTCGGTAGCAGTATTTGTAGAAATTTCAAAAATATGTTGCCATATTTCATTGTAGTTTTTATAGGAGCCTTCTCCGCAATCGGCGTTTGAGGCAATGAACGAATTAGTTTTTGGTGTAATTTCTTCAACTTATGATAATTTTTGCGTAATATTCGTAGTGGAGGGTACTTAAGAATCGGCACAGCCGAATATAGCATTCTCACTCGTTTTTATAATTTTATAAGTTTTCCATTGATGGATATTAGAAGTGAAATATTTTCGAGTTTTTGACACTGACTGATTTGTATTTTATTTTATTTTATTAGGATTTTTTGGAGTTTGGAAGTGGAAGCCTGTTGGCTATTCACAAACGAATCTTTGGTTATCCGATTCGGAAATGGGGTTGATGATTGCTTTGTGGTCGTTTTATATTTTTGGTAACGATATATTTATTAAATTATTATGTGAATGTATGGATGAGTACATACATATATGACATGTATTATGTGTTGCAGGGGAAATAAAATAAACCGTGTAAATTAGATGTTATGTTAACAAAATACGTGACACTAAATTATGATTATGTTTTTAATGTAGTCAGTTGAACACTAGTAACACTTACTAACTAAATGTATTTGTTTGTGTGTTTATAAGTATTTTTTACAAAACCATATAAATTTATCAGTCCAATAGTCGGCCAGAAAACGACCAACTATCTATGTGTGCGAATATATATACAAACATCATATGGACATATACACCAATTACCCATATGGGTTCACTTTTCTGGCTTTTCTTTTCAATTCAACTTTGCTTTATTTATTTATTTTTTGTTATTCCACATGTATAATAATTTTCATTTCATTTGTTAGCAGTTGTAGCTAAGTTTTTTGTTATTCCACATGTAATAATAATTTTCATTTCATTTTGTTAGCAAGTTGTTGCTAAAGTTTTAATTCAGTATTTCAAAAGTGAAAAAAAGTAAAGAAAGACAAGACAAGAAACAAAATGATACTAATCATAAAGTATTTCTGATATTCTTGCTATTTTATTTCCATCTTTCTGACATAAAAATGTGCCATAATGAAGGCATACAATCCAACAACCTCTATTTCACTTAAATCTCTACAACAAACTAACTCAAAGAAGTGTACAAGGATATATATATATATATATATATATATATATATATATATATATATATATATATATATATATATTGAAACCCTACACCACATAAACTACAATATACTGTTGGGGTTGCGTACAAAGTATTCGCATCAATTAGAAATCATTCTAAATAAAAATATACTTCCATTTTAAATTAAAAGTACAGATTATTTAACACTGTCAATGTTCATGATTGTTAAATGAAAAAATAAAGAACAACTTAAAACTTAGGACTTGAAATATATATTAATTTAACAATGTTTAAGTATACCAGATAACACCATAATTTCGGAGAACTCAGATGGTGGGATAACAAAGTGTAAACATAATTTATTTTACAATCGTTTTAAACAAAAAAGATGTAAGAGGTTTTCAATTACAAAGAAAAAATATTGTGTAGTATTATAGTAGAGTCGAACATGGTCTTGTGTAACTTTTAAGCACATTTTTTCCCTCTTAATATTCGAACTAGTATGAGTTAAGAAAAAAGTTCAGCTGGTTCGTACAAAGATTCAATTTAACTAAAAAAAAACTAAAAGTATAGAAAAAGAAATGAATGTACACAAATAAAAACATAATTTAATTTTATGGGGACTAAAAGTTTTATTTCTTAGTGAAGAAAATAAAGATATAAAAAGAATGGAAGCATTTAAAAGGATTTCATAAATTTCATTCTTTTTGTGGTCCAATTTATTCAATGAAGTTTTATATTTAAATTTATTGAAGTTTGTTTTTTATTATTAACACCCAGCAAAAAAAAACAAAAATATACGAGTTCCTCTAATGTTTTTCATGTAACGAATTTGTAGAAGCTAAAAAAAAAGGATTGAAACTAACTGTCACTTTGCATACGGAAAAAAACAGTAAATATAATGAAAAAGGGTGTAGAATTGAAGAAAAGTAGGTTAAATATCAGCCAACAAAACCTATATTCATCACAACAAAAAATTTCGTTAATTCTTCCTAAATTCTTCATATTGACGAATAATTGTCAATATGACTATTTGAATTCGTTAATAAAAATGCGGTTATTTTCAATAATTATTATTCAAATTATGTATTACATTATTCAAACTGATAATATTAAATTCTTTATATTGATGAATATTATTCAATTAAAGTAACATATTTAAGTAAAATTTACGAAATTTTACTGGAATTGAGTAAAGAATTACGTTAAATTGTTATAAAAAATAATACATATATTTGTTAAGCTATTTTTAGATAATAATTAAATAGTTTAGAAAACGTAATAGACAACTAAAATAGTGAGTGAAATGTCAAAGGACGGTGGTGAGTCAGCCGGCTTGTATATCTTATGAAAAATTACTTACATGTTTATTGATCAGCTGATCATCCATTTGCATTCTCATGAATTTATGTAAAATTTTCCTCATTAGATTTCTATATTCAGTTTATATTTTCTTTGTCATATTTCATTTAATATTAAAAGGAATAAATAATTTATGCTGTGATATGTTGTTTAAAAGCGTTACTGCCGATTTTACTAAATATCTGTTGATATAACATATTTTTAGTTAATTTTTTAACGAAATTTAATTCAGTTTAACATCTTTTACTAAAAATTTTTTACTTCAATTTTTAGTATATTGAAGATAATTCTTCAATTTGAAGAATTTTTCCTTCGTTGAAGTTCTACGAAAATTTTTCATTAATATTACCTACGACATTTGGTTCAGTGTACTTTTCGTAGATTTTTTCGAGTTTGAATGTAACGTTTGTGAAACCTTATGTTTATATAATTGTATAAATGTTTTTACCTCTCCGAATTATCACGCAATGTCCGTCCGCTAGTTTTTTAAGCGTTATCAATATTCTACAGTGCGCAATTTGTTAGATTTTGATAAAACAAGCAACTTATAATAAGTTTCTGTATTACTGCTCTCTCACAGTGAGGCTTTGGGGTCATAACAGTTTTAAGTATATTATTATATATAATATTAATAATATATAGACCAAATTAAAAAGAAATCGGTCAACAAGTCTACTTAGAAAGACTCTTTAAAGCTTTAATATTAACAATTGAACTTATTTTATTATTTAAAACACATAAAGAAGAGCTTATGATTTCAGACAGAATTCTCATCAACGGCAACACTGTTTAACTTGTAGTAAACTAAGTAGTTGCTACAATCTGTATCAAGGATTTTGTCAAGCTGATAGAATTTTAGATCTGCAATGTAACACTTCCAATGGTCCTACCGACATTTTTATATGCTCCAATACCACAAGTGATAAAGGCGGTTTACTAACTTTGCCATTAAGAAACCATCTAAGACTCCATAAAATTTCTCTGTTTGTTGATGGACATATTGAAATGGAAAAATTTTAATTTTAAAATCGTTTCAATTGGATAATAAATTTGAAATTTCACACAATTTTTGTTAGATGATTTAATAGTCTTAAAAATGCTAAAATAGGGCATGGTGAAGTAGAATTCTATCTGCTGATATTTTGGTATAAGCAATTTTTTCCAATAAATACGCATTGTCAATAACGTTCTTTTTTTATTATCTAAAAATTACAATAAAAAATAATTTAAATTTTCTTGGAAACTAAAATAAAACTTTTTTAATAAAATTTCTGTTAACTTGAAAATTCGCTTCAAAATCTTCAGTTTCTGATGAACAGAGTGCACTTTTTCGACACCGTGTTCATAGTGACTTTTTCACGTGGTGCACTATTTAGTATAAAAATTTAAAAGTTGCAAAATTTTTGGATTGGGTGCAGAAGTGTGTATACCTTCTACCATTGAAATCATATTTTTCTAAAACTCATGAAATTTGACATGAAGAATATTACGGTTTGTAGGAAAATAAATATCCCTGAAATAAATGAGGTTAAGGTTCCTTCAGTTTAAAACACGATATATCGGAAATTCTTCAAAAGGACGTATAGAAGAAAGTTATATATATATATATATATATATATATATATATATATATATATATATATATATATATATATATATATATATATATATATATATATATATATATATATATATATATATATATATATATATATATATATATATATATATATATATATATATATATATATGTAATGTGGGATCAAATTTGGCACTACAGCTATAAAAACTAATCATTTTTTTTGTGTCTACGTCCTAAAACTGTTTCGTGATTCAATTTTGAAATTTTATTTTTAATTTCAAAATATTTTTATAAATAATTTCAAAGCTTGTACACTATGGTGGATCGAGAAAAAGTTGTGTTAGGTGGCCTAAGACTAAAGGAATATTGAATGCTTCGGTCTAAACAAATTACATATTGTTTTTCATGATTTGAAAACGGCTTTACTTTATGTTTGATAGATTTCCGATAGAATCCGACATCATCTTCTAATATTCACTTCTGGCGCTTCGGATTCTTCCTCCCCTAAGGCCCCACTATTAATATACAAAGAGAATCGTTTTTATGATATAATAGGAAAAGTATTTAACACATTCGGTCTTTTCGATTACAAACGAATTTAGGGACGATTGAGGGAAGTTCATTAATTATACAAAAACCGGTGTTATTTATTTGGGAATAGTAAAAATAATAAAAACAAAGCCATAAACTTCATCTTCCGAAATTGCTGATACAAGGTATTCACCACAGGTTTGGCAGAATTGGTACACTTTTTTGGTACAAATCAAACATCAAAAGTATATTGGTACACCAATGAACCATTTTGTACAATTTAAAGGTTTTCACAAATTTGCAAATGTTTTTTTTTTTGTTTTGATTAGTTACTCACTCTAAAAACCCTTTTTTAATAATTTTGTAGCATTATAATTACTGAATATTTTTTACCGAAATTTCACATGGATATTCTTGAGGTATTTTCAATTGATATGGATAGGAACATCATTGTAGTGTTTCCTGGGAGCGGAAAGTGGTTATAAAAAGTTGATCACCTCCTGTATGATTTTTTAAAAATTCGCCAAATTTTTATTTATGATTTAATTGAAAACATGTGTAACATATTATAGCCCATACATATATAATACTCAACAAAAGTTATGCTTACATGTATTGGATATCTCTTATAGTTTAAGGGATACTTAAATTAAATGAAAATTTTTACCCATTTTTGACAAATTTATAAGGTTAATGCATATAAACTAAATTAGGGGAATCAATATCCCCTCTAGCCCTATCGGAATTTTAATTTTCTTTGGTTTTTTAATGAGCCAAACCTCTTATAACGGCGTCCTAATATCTTAAAAATATCTTATAGAATTTATTTTATATCAAATATTAAATATTTTTTTACAAGAATCCACCAAAAATATATATTTTTTGGAATTTTTGGCAAATTTCTTTAAGATATTCACCTCAGGTACTTTATCAAGTATTATTTTTTATGTTATTAGCTTTTCCCGGGACTGGGGGAGTACCCGCGAAATTGTTCGCATCCGAGGTTTTTTAGAAAGTAGCATTCCCTCTATCCCGAGAGGAGCCTAAAACGTATGCTCTTCCAAAACACTCCAAAAACACCTAAGAAATAAATTTCACTTCTACTTCTTCTTTTCTCATATATTTAAATAATAATAAATTTAAAAAATGGCTTTTGGCATTAAATCCGACGATTTTTTCTAGCAATGGAAGAAATTTATAGATTATGGGTATTATATAACATCCCTCACACACTTAATGCTACTTCTCATTCACCCGACATCAACCCAATAGAGTCTTTACGGGACCATAAAAAATAATTATGGAACTTTTCGGTTTATTACTGAAAACATCCAATGAGTACTTTCAGAAAAGAAAGAATTAATGACAAAAATTTAATAAATAACATTTTAGTAGAATCAATCGTTCCTAATGACCCCAAAAACCCGGTTGTAATGTATTTATATAAGAGTTGTGCAGACTTTAATAATTACCGCCAGGTAGTCGTTCAATGGTAGTCAGAAATCTTACATGATTTATAATGAGCTGTATAATCATCTGTTTGGGGATTATAGGGAGATAAGTTGATAGGGTACTTAACCAGGGAAGGGTAATTGAGATAAATAAAAAGATGAGAAAAATTTTTATATATCGTAATAAAAATCGTAAATAGAAACCCAGGGATGGGAAATATAATATGTACACTGATGTGAACATTCTCCCGGTCCTGACAACTTTGTTGTTGAGGGTTATTGGGTAAAAGATCCCATCACTAAGCAGCCAAGGGTAGAGTACTGAGCAATTAACGACCCTCCATCGATGTGTATTACGTTGGGTTGTAGGATGCTTGCGTATCAATCTCCACCAATTTCCATGGAAACTGGTGTATCGGAGTAAAATTCCAGATATGCCAGAGAAATGCGCATAAATTTCTCCTTAATGGATTCATCCGTGGGTATGGAGTCCCCGGCAAATCCTTCATAACTTCTATACAAGTTTATAACGATAGTTTGAAGTGTGATTGGGTGTAATTAAGACCTTTACAAAATTCTCCACTTTGAAATGAGTCAGGATACTTTCACTTACGAAAAATAGACGCATTTCGGGACTTCGTGGGGGTACGGTTCAATATTGCCCTTGCAATCCGATTAGCAATATGTATTATCACAGTCTGAACAAAAGCTTTTGTCATTGATGTGGTGATAACGTTGACAACCTTTGCGATTTCTAATGATCGCCGTGGAACTGGTGTGGGTGCATATTATGGAGCTGGAGTAGGTGATGTCTCTTGGGTAATAATTCTTTATTATATGATTAGGACCTTGTAGGGTAGTGAGATGTTTGCCGCTGCATTGTTGGCATCAGGCCTTACTGGTACAGCTTCCAATTAGATGGTTTCTGGCTAGGCAAATTACGCAATAATGTAGGGTGATCGCAGTCTTGTATTTTTCTGCCAAACTCATTTTATTATATTTGTGACAATTGACTAGCCAATGGTCAGCTCGACAGATGCCACAACCAAAAGATGCCTTACTGTTTGGGTACGGTAGTGTTGGCTATGACTTCCCATTGATGAGGGAACCGTTTTTCTTATCTAGGCGTTCATTACAGGGCCAAAACATTTTGAACCTGAAGCATGCTTGTTAGGAGCCATTTGTGTGGGTGGAAATGAAGAGTTATTGATGTGTTAGTGTGTTAGGGTGAATTAGGGTTATTAACAAATTTGTGTTAGTGTAGGGTGGTAAATTAAAGTAATTAATGGTATTGAACAATGGGTAATAATAATTGGACTAATGAGTGGGTAAAACTACTATCTTAATAATTGGTCATGTTAAATTCCCGGCTGAAGTCTGTAGGTAAACAACTCTACTTCTTACGACAGAACCAGGGTAAGTTTTCGTTATACGACCAAGTAACAATTCACTTGGTGATAGGTTATCTTGTTTAATTATCACTATATAATCAATTTTGACTTCTCGGGTAGGGTTTTTCCACTTGTATCTTTTATGGAGCTTCTTAAGATACTCATCTTTCCATCTTCTACAAAAATTATGATGTTGAATCTTTAACTTTTGCCACCTGTTTGCCAGAGTTATATTATAATGACTTCTGCAGGGGTAAGAATGGGTGAGCCAATTAAAAAATGTTCGCTGGTAAAGGGGTTGAGGACTTGTGGGTTTTACTTGACGGGCTTAAGGTTCTTGATTTAAAAAATCCTTCAATTCTAGCAAGGATTGTAGCCAGTTTTTCAAATGTGTATTTAGTTTTTTCATATGAGCCTTAAAGCTCTTTACTCCTGCTTCCCATGTGTGTTGCTCTTAGGGTTATGAAAGGCCACGTCAAATTCTGAAGACTGTCAGTAGAAACAACAGATCCTTTTAACTGTTTCATAAATTCCTGTAGCTCTTTCTTCAATAGTTTACTAGTTCCTATGAAATTAGTTCCATTGTCCGAGTAAATGGCGACAGGACAGGACCTCGAAAAAAATCGAGCAAAGGCTGCCATAAAGGCTTGTGTAGACAAATCCACTCCACTTGGAGCCAACATTTGATTATATAAACGTAACCTTTTCTGTGTCAAATGGTCCAGCAAAATCAACACCAACATTCGTAAAAGCATTCGTTAATTGGGTTCTTTCTATTGACAATGCCGCAATAAACCGGATTGTTTGCTTATTGTTATATTTTATGCACGACGTATATTTATTAATAATGTTGCTTATAAGATTTTTTAATTATGGAATCCAATATCCAGATCGGATTCTTCTCAACATCGAAATTTAAGTCGATTGAGTTTCTATCCGCTGAGGACTTTTTCTCATGCTAAGAATAAATTCCCGAATTCAATGAAATTTCACCGCACTGTTTCGACCAACATCGATCCATATTTTTATATAGCATATAAGGCCTCTTCCTAAAATTCTTATATTTGATCCAATCTTTTTTACAAATGTCACAATTAAATTTCTAGGAGTTTTCAATATATTTGTATTACTAATCTAATGTTCATGTTTTGACTTAATTTCCAATTAAGACGCCTACCCGAAAAAAAGATTTAAATTTGAAAAAATTTGAACCACCATATATATAGAAGAGGGTACATTAACGTTGTCATTAAGTATGTATCACCAAGAAAGAATTATCCAAGACTTAATAATGTATATGTGTTTTAGCATCACATTAAAATCTGAATCGATTTATCTATGACCTTTTGCCAGTCCGTCTGTCTACTGTTGGCACACTCACTCCTTTATGAAGGGTCATATATCAATGAAATTTAGCAGAAAAGTTTGCTATTGTACAACTCAGATTGCAATTGAAAACCAGCAAACTGCCTTTTCGCTAGATGAAGCTACTGTTGGGGAAAGATTTTAAATGACCTTTGCAAAATAATAATTTTAAAATAATTATTGAAACATATAAAAAATCCGCTTGTAAGGGAATAATACTCATCCGTGCCCTATCCTAAAATTATGTAATATATAATATTTTGCTATTATTGCTAAATTCATGCGTCAGATCTCATAAATGTCTTTAAACAGCTTCAGAAGTATACGATAATAAGTGTTTCTTTCCGCCGTGCTCTATCCAAAATTTGTTAGTTAGTCTATCAGCACTGCTTTTGTGCAAAATTTTGTGGGAAAAACGAGACTGTAGTGTTTCGTTTATTTTCACTAAATATAATATCAGCGTAAAAATTTCTCAGATATCGGTTTATTACTTTTTCTACTGAACTGCTTGTGGCTGTAAATACTTGTAATTATTACAATTTAATTTACAAAATAATTTTAAAAGCATCCAGGCGCCACTAATTGTTAAGTCAGTAATTTGACATTCCTTAGGCTTTCATTTATGCAATTGTTGCATCCAGCTTCTAGGAGTTTCCCTTGGCTTCCATCAAATCATTATTATTTGTTCGGTATAAAAATGTTTGCATTGATTTAATTCTTTGTTAAGATAATTTACTGATAATTGTCACATATTCCTATTTTGATACAATAATAAATCCATAAAAGACATATAGTTCTCTGGTCATTAATTTACCCAGCACCCATATAAGGACCCTTCCCGGAATAAGATTTATAGCTTATAGAATTCTTAAATTTGAACAATTAATTGTTTAACTATTTTAAATATATGTTGTAAATTTTATTAACATGGGTCCATATTTTGATATAGTTTCCACATAACGCTCTTCCTGGAATACGGGTTTGAGCTTCTAAAACAATTAAATAAAGACCAATCTCATTGCAACTCAGTACAATGAATTTTTTAAATAATTTTTAAGGTAATAAAAACAATATCGGTCCATATTTTGATGTAGCTCCCATATCAGGCCCCTCACCGAAAACAGTTTTCAGATATTATATTAATTTGTCATATATCGGTCCATATTTTCCTACAGCTTCCATATAACTCCCCTTCCCGGAAAACGGGTTTGAGCTTGAAATTTGCACAATGTTTTTTCAAACTATAATAAAGTATATTATAAATATGAACAAAATTGGTCCATATTTTTTTGTAGCTCCTATATGATACCCCTTCCCGGAAAACAGTTTTGAGCTTATAACAAGCATATTTTTTGTTTTATACCCTCTGCACTACCAGTGGTGAAGAGAGTATATTAACTTTCTCATTCCGTGTGTAATGCTATGAATGAATTTTTTAGACCCCACAATGAATATATATTCACTAAAGTCCTAAGTAGTTTCCAGAAAAATAGCTTCAGGATTTACACCGATATCTGATTCAACCTCTAAGTTAAAGTGTTATATTGGAATGA
The DNA here is from genome assembly GCA_004302925.2 of Cochliomyia hominivorax. Classification (NCBI taxonomy): domain Eukaryota; kingdom Metazoa; phylum Arthropoda; class Insecta; order Diptera; family Calliphoridae; genus Cochliomyia; species Cochliomyia hominivorax. The sequence goes on from PYHX02000158.1 coordinate 62,878,258, forward strand.
AATTTTGTCATTATATTTTGTTATGTAAACTTCATTACTATTAAAAAAATTACCAAAATCAGTTCAGTAGAAAAAAGTTTTAGTCAAAATCATAAGTAATTTTATGACTCATTAAGTGTTTCTGTGTTATATACATTTGTGAGTGTATGTGTGTGTATATGTATATCTACGAAACCTAACGTATTAACTTTACACGAATTTGTGGTAGAGGGTATTAAAGATTCGGCATAGCCGAATATTGCAGTCTTACTTGTTTTTTATTTAATTTTCAGACTTCAATTTCTAATGTTAACAAATTATATTAATTTATGAATTCTTATATCTAAAGTGGAGAAATAAATTGAAAGGCCTTAGGGAAGTATTTCAAAATTTACCCTCAAGTAATACACCCAAATATAATTTTACGTACATAAACATAAATACTTATTGCATTGAAAAAATATTTAATACGGATTACATTTGAATTCACAAATTAACAAAAAGTTGTTTGGGGAAATGAAATGAGAATACTGATAATGAAGTTTCCTCTTCTGTAAGTCTTTAACATATTTCGGAATGTTCGTTTGAATGTGTGTATTAATGGGTTTGAAATTGTAATACAGTAATTATTAAGATTAAGTATTTAGAAATAATTTTTGAATCCTCTATTACTTAGGTGAGGATTACAAAAGAAATAGTAGTCTTCTTCTAAAGAGCAAAGGTATCTAATAATGATGTAACAAATAAAAGATCAGACATAATTTTTACAATAATTTTTTTGATGTTTTTGTAGAATTTCTTAAAAAAAAAATCGTTTGATAGGGACGGAGGTCTCTACGAAAAAATTTATAGTGCGGAATGTTTTACACTGTGTGTCGAAGTTAATTTTGCTGGGATTTAATTGAAAAGTGTTCAGGGCAAAAGCAAATACTCGGGGAAACTCTTATTGTGGTCTGTAGATTATTGTGGATTTGAGCGTTTCGCAGATTTTGCAGAAATGCAAGAATAATGCAAGAATATAAATACTTTATGATATCTTAGAGATCTTTGTAACACTTACTTGGGTTTACAAACGGAAAGACAAAGTTAATATACCCTCTTCACAACTTGCAATGGCGGAACGTATAATAACGAATTAAAAAATTATTGATGTTTGATTTATCTGCTTTTATTTATAAATGGTTTGAATTAATGTTACATATTTTTTATTTTTACCCTCTAATTCAAATTGTTAATCAGCAAGTAAAAATGTTATAGTCGGTAAAGCCCTACAGACACAGAACGTTGTTGGTTCAAATTTAATTATTTCGCTTTTCTCCCAAAATGTCACACATTAAGTTTAGCTTATTATTATTTTAATTTTACCAATTATTATTACAATACCAACATATATGTGACTAATCCTCGTACAATAAAATATCCTAAAACTATTCGTGATATATCGGGTTTATTTAATATAATTTTATGAACTTAAAATTTCATGTCGGAGGAGCATTTATCCTGCTCATTATAAATATCTGCCCAAAGGCATAATAACGCTACAACCTATTGTAATGTAGGGTATAACAAACACCTTTGGTAATGTAATCTTTCAGACTTTTGAGTTTGACTCAGATAACGATATATTATTTTTTGTAAATTATAAGCATAGATTTTTGGGATTTTATAATTAATTTAGATTTTCTTTCTCGCTAGTTTAGACCTTAAGTTCTGCTAAGTACCTAGCTAACGACTAGGTATGAACCTGGTATAATTTCAACATTTGTTGGGCTTATTCGCGTCAAGGCTATTTACAGTAGCGTGCACACAATGACTGAGGAAGTGTGGTTCAAGTTATAGGTTTAACCTCAGTTTATTCCCTCTATACAATATTAAGCAGATCTTTAATGGAAATTAATATTATTGCATTTTAATAACACCAGGAAAAGGTCCGAACTCAGTTAATTTCTAATTGGGCAAGTTAAAACCTTCACATCAATTCTCAGTTTTAAATAATAAGACACTCAACAGACGAATGATCTTCAACGTATTGCAAACCGTTTTGTTTTCGTCAACCACAAAAAGTAGTCTCAGCAGTACCAAAGAATATAAATCACAAAAATTGTCAAATTAGAAAGCATTGAATTTATAATGAAAATATATTCAGTTTGTCAAGTAAATCTTTGCAATCATAAAAAAATTTAACATCTTCAAAATATTCCTTTAGACGAGAGTTCAACAAAAGTTTACAAAAGATCTTGCTTTCAGTACTAATATTATTGAAAGAATTAATAAATTCTTTAAGAGACTTTTCTGCATTTTTAATATTAATATTTTTGCCAGATTTACTTCTTCGTTTAGATTTTAATATATTTAGAGTCCTGTTGTATTTTTTTTTTTTAAGATTAGAATATTTTTTTCTATACTAAATTTACTAACAGCAATTGTTTTTCACAATTTGTGTAATGAACGGATTTTGCCTTCTATATATGTCAAATCTAAGTTAAAATCTTCGAATCTATATTGGGTTGGGCTCTGTCTTTAATTTTTTTCATCCAACGTTGGAACTTGAAAAATGATTTTCATATATACATACATTTTCATTTGAAAAATATGATTTTCAAAAAACTGGTTGCGAATACGGTTATATGTTTAAAAAACGGTTAACCGGTTCTTGTTTGATTTTTATAAATTTATAAAATAAAATCATTATTTTATTTTTATTTTATTTATTTTATTAGAAATCTAAAGTTTAACCTATGAAAGCATATATCGTGTAATGACCTTCATATGAAATGATGTATGAAATGTTTCCTTATCTAAATAACGATTTGTAACGAACCTCATAAAATAATCCTTACACTGTACAATGTCCTAAATGAGTAGGAAAATAATGTGTCGAGATACCATGGATTTATTTAAATTTTGTATTTTTGCTTAACAGAAAGCTTTTCGTTAAAGTGAATATAACAGTGGAACTGAATGTAATAGTGAAATGTTTAAAAGTGATTCCATAAAAAATGGTTAACCGACTAAAAAACCGGCATGTCGAATAATTCGAAAATGGAAATTATTTGGTTTTCGGTTTTTGGTTTCCAAGAATGGTGGTGAGCCGATCGTCTTGTATTTGATGAAAAGTTACTTACATGTTTGGTGAGTTTGGAGCGGATCTTCCATTTGCATTTTCATGAATAAAGTTTTCAATACATTCCTTTAATAGAATAGAAGAATGTTCTATGGAATATTTTCCTTTTCCATATATATATATATATATATATATATATATATATATATATATATATATATATATATATATATATATATATATATATATATATATATATATATATATATATATATATATATATATATATACACAAAGAATATATATAAATACAAAAGGAAAATATTCCATATTTATTTCTATTCAATTAACACTTTCTTTGTCATATTTCAAATATAAAAATTATTTTACGAAAAAAAATTGTTATATAAATACAAATTTTGTATTGTATCTTATTGACGATGAGCTACTGCCGTTATGACTAAATATCTGCATATTCTTTATTTATTATTTTTTTAACGAAAATTTATTCAATTTTGATTAATTTTTTTAGTATATATGAAGAAAATTCTTCAATTTCAAGAAAAATTATTTTAATTAGAATAAAAATCTGTTTATTTAACATCTTATTTCGTTAGAGTTCTACGGAAATTTTTCGTTAATATCACGGACGACATTTGGTGCAATGAAAGATGCGCACATGAATATCTGAAAACGAATATGCTTGATACTAAAATGGTTTAAAACAACATTATTCGATTTCTTTTTTTGATTAAAATATGAACTTTACAACTTTAATGGAAGAAAATATAAAAATTTTATGAGATTGTACATATGTTTATGTACATAATTTATTGTATTATTGGCTCATCAAAATCTGATAATAACACAAATGAATTCTTACCAAATGTGTATTATTTATAAAATAATAGAAAAAAAATCAAACAAAAATTAAAGCATTTTAGCTGTAATTTGGTTGTAAACTAATTTAATACATTGAAGTACAATGGATTTGTCTTGAGAATTGTATGTGTGTGTGTGTGCGTAGACTTTAGATACTCGTAGTCTTCTTTGTCGCTAGGATATTTTCCGAAAATGAAAATACTCTACACAGTCTAGAGGGATAGAGATGGGTGAATAAATGAACACACATAAACATGTATACATAGATGTGTTCATACAACGTATAAGTACAAGTAAATCTACTTAAAACAGATGATGGCAATGAGAATGACAATGTAGACAATGATGACTACATCAAGAAGTACCAACGGGAATGAGTATATATATTTATATAGTACTTACTTATATATCTGTATGTATTTGTATAAGTATATGAATAATAAGTAGAGGCAAAAGTTAATAAAGTAGCAAACAATAGCTACAAGGATAATTCAATCGTATTAAATAATAAAGCTCAAAAAACACTTTCAGATTAACTGAAGTGATTGTATAGAATTAGTTAGAATCACAAAGATTAGTGAGCATTCAAAAGAAAAACAAAAATCTTTACAAAGTAAACAAACAATCAAATCAATTCACCAACCAACCAACCAACCAACCAACCAACCAACCCACCAAACGTTTGTCAAACATAAAACATTAAGGAAAATATCTTTATAACTTCTTACACAGTGATACACATACATGCATACAAATAGCGAAGAGAATGTAGAATGTCACCGACGATTATTATCGCTTATTCTACTTATTTCACAACAAGTTTTATATTATTTTCATTTAAAGAACAAATAAGTTAAAAATAAATACTTGTACTTAATTCTTGTTTTCTATTAAGCAACTGGGTTACAATCACACAACGTTTAATAGACAATCGTTTCTCATACTTAAAAATACGAGGTTAATCTTTAAAGTTTTATAGATTTTAGATTTCTACATTTCTTTTATAACGCCAAGAAGGAATCATCCAATTCGAATTAGCAATGGCTGCCTATCTGCCTGTTGTTGGCACCTTCACATGCAAAATAACTGACAGAACTCAATGAAATCTGAGATATTTTTGGGCAGTGTTAAAGTATATATAACTGCATATAATTGCTAAATTTTGTTTAAATCTGTTTGGTTTTTACTTAAAAAATAAAAAAGTTCTTAATTGCAATGAACCGATTTTACTGTTTTCAAATAAAGATCTGTGCAGGACAGTAATTAATATTGGTCATGGTCTATAACCATGATCGTTTTAAGAACAAACGGACAAACGGACTGATATAGATAAGTTGATTAAATTTTTGATGTGTTACAAGAATATATGTCCTTTATGGGGTCTTAAATGATACCTTCTATATATTACACACGAAATGACAATGCTGATATACCCTTCATAACACTTGTTAAAATGTATGGCAAAAAACTAAATTTTGCTATAAGGAGCAATGTTTAGGTTGGATTTTCATACAGGATATAAAATTCTTACCCAAAATTCTTATCCCAATCCCTACACACAGAGAAAATGCAATATAAAATAAACTGAAAAAGGTATAATTTATCATTATTCTTCTTTTGTTATAATTTTACTCAATAACATAACGCTTTAAATTTCAATGTTAAATCAGTTTAATACCATGTGAAGTTGGTATTGTAAATCATATTAAATCAATTTAGGTCTTATTAAAAAAACGATTATAATAAATTATAATAAGTTTTTAAATTAAATATAGATTTTCCTAAAAATAATTCTGATTCTATCCGTCCTAAATATTGTCCAGTTAATCAAAATTTTTTCTCAAAACTTATATTTGTCTAAAACTGATCAGGACTTAATTTACACTCCGTTTCTGTTAATTTTTTAGTTATCAATAAAGTATTATAAAGTTCGGAACCAAAATTTTCAGTAAAAAAAACTTTATATATTATTTTTGGGGTCATGTTGAGCCCACAATATTAAAAACAATTATTGAGAAAAAATGATAATGTGTTAAGAATTCACATTCTCGATATAACCAGCTATGTCCATGTAAAATTTTATTAAGATATTAATAACGGTACATTTACCACGTACAACAAATCGTTTTGCAACCACTGTTCAACGGGAAGATTGTCATATATTCTAATTATCCATTTGAAATATTCACAAAGCATCATTATTATGTTTTACTTAATTGTAATTTTCATTAATTAATTTAATAAACAGTAAATTTTTGGATTAACCTCGTACATGTTTATATGAGTAGGTAGGTTTGATGTTTAATTCGGGATTATGTATTGTTTTTAATTCCTATTAATACCACTTTTCTTCCATTCTGTTTTATTCTTGAAAAAATTATTGTTCATGATTTCTATATAGATTTTTCTTTTTCCATTTTTGGAAGAAAATTAAGCTCATCATATTCGGTTCATATAATTTAAAACACTTGGAATTTATGTGTTCTTTGTATCTTCGACAGAATTAATATGTACTATAACAAGGGCATATATGTGAAGGATTTTATACTAATGACATAAAATATATTTGCTACATACACACAAATACACACTCTAATTTCTATAATATTTTTAACTGGAGATTATATTTCTTAAGAAGACATTTGCTTCAAATAAATATAATGTCGTACAGGTACCACTTATATGTAATTTATAACGTAAATGTATTTCTTTATTAATATTTTTGGCACTGAAACTCTAACTAAATAAGAGGTATTGAAAATTTGACAATCATATTTCAAATTGAATACGTTGTTATAAGAATGTTGTAGGGTTGGAAGAATATGTGAATATTCTGATATTTAAAAACTCTCGAAGCAACGAGACTCAAATGGAGATTCGGATTCCATGATATTTTATTTAAATTGTAGAAACTGAAGATTTTTGTAAAAGGAATCAATTTAAGCATGTGAATTGCTCCGATTTTACAGACTTAATTATAAGTGCACGGTGTCTCACAGTACTTTTTCTCCATACAACGAATCGGAAAAAATAGGGGAATTATCATAGAAAAATGATATTTGTTACGTATATGTTTTATGTGTAAATTAAGAAAAATCAAAATTTTCAGCCACCTCTCATCAATCATATATCATAAAAATGAATTATGGCTGCAATTATTATTGGATCGTAACAAAAATTAATTTAATACATACGAACGCCTTAGTAATGCACTTAAAAAAGGGTCACAAAAAATAAATTAAAAAAATTTAATTTGCTTTAGAAATTTTAATATATTATATATACATATATATAAATTAGACTTCCAAAATCATTAATAACTTGGGGTCAAATTTTGTTTACTTGTTTTAACAAAAATATTGAAAGCAAGAAATGAGCGAGTAAAATTAAAAAATAGTCAGTTTTTTCGTAAAAAAGATATCTTTAAAAATAGAATTTTGACGATTTTTTTTAAAAACATAAAAGATAATATTTTTGCGTACGTAAATTTTTGTATCCATTAGAGATTTTTTGAATAAGAACTGATGTGTTTTTGAGTTGATGTGAAGGAATACAAGTGACTATATCAATAATGATAATGTGACGTACGTATCCATGATTCAAGGAATTAAAAAGCTTTAGCTTCATATTAAATATAATTTCTAATTAAAAAAATTAAATTTTCTTTAAAAACTGACAAAGTTTGGATTTGTCTTGTGAGCATATTTCTGCCTACAAGCCCTATCCAACCTATCAAACCTTATCGATTCTGCATTTAGTTTACACACATTGCAATCAAAATTTCTTTAAGAAACAATAAAAGAACAATAGAACAGAACAATAAAATGTTTTATAAGTACAAATGTTGCCACTTTTTTGTATAAAAATACTAAAAAAAAATACATTTTTTTAAGTTCGAACTTCAGATAAGTCTAACTTTTTAACGGAAGCATTTATATAGTTATTGTACCAATATTTTTTGGAATTTTATACGGAATGTGGCACATATTTTTAAAAAAATTTGAGACCTGCAGTAAGTTTACTCTCTTAAAAAAAACAACTAAAAATAGACAAGGATAAAAATGGGTTACAAATTTATTTCTACTTGAATATCTCGAAAACTATAAGAGAAAAAACATATAAACGTATTTTTTATTTGCAAGGACTTTCTATAAATAAAAATCGACTTGGACACACCGTGCAGCTTTCTCACACCATCAACATATATATATATATATATATATATATATATATATATATATATATATATATATATATATATATATATATATATATATATATATATATATATATATATATATATATATATATATATATATATATATATATATATATATATATATATATATATATATATATACCACTTTAAAAGCATATTTAGTTTTCTAATATTCTCTTATTTGTTTCTTTTCAATAAAAAATTTAATATTTTTATGCACGAAAAAGTTCTATACAATTTAAGATCCTTCATTAAATTTTCATAAAATATCTATAATAGTCATAAATACCTTCCAGTATATCATGCTCCCTACCAGACGTTTATTCGGATTTAAGAATAATAAAATAGAATGAATTCTAGTCACTATTTAAAAGGCAAATAAACCATAAAATAAATAAAATTTCACTTTGAAAGTTGGTTAAGTTACCGTGTTGCATACGAATACTCAAATACCCTTCCAACCCCAAAAAACCTGCATCAATAGAACTCCCATCCTTGCCGGAGGCTAAGGCAGTAAATAGAAGCAATGGCGCTCAGAATCTCATGAGTTGAGATTGAACGAATGTGTAAGTATGTGTGTGTGTGATTATTGCAAAACATTTACAGTGTTGAACAATTTTCTTTTGAAATTTTTCAAAAGTATAAAATAACAATAACAAAAATGAGAATGAAAATAAAGAATAAAAACAAAACAAAACAAAAAATAGAATCACATTTCTTTAGAATTTATGGACAATTATACACAGAAGTTCTTTCTCATACACACACTTTTACGAAAAACAAACGGACACGATGAAATGGCAACGGAAAACGTTAAAATGAAATTGTCGTAAGTTTAAAAGTGACTCATTAAATATATTTTTTAATGGATCTTACAGTTACTAAACTTTTGGCGAAAATTAAAATTTAATTTTTCCAAAAAAGCAACAACAACAACAACATAAACAGCAATATTATACATACAGAAAAGACTGAAATGGAATTTTATGAACCCCTTCTTCATTAAACACTCACACACTCTCATAAATATTCTCTCACACTGGAGCAATATTCAATTGTATTTGTATTATACTAACCCAATTGGCCAAATATTATTAATATTCAAAATTTGTAAGTTATTTAGTAGACCTAAAATAAATAGACGAATTCTCATATAATTTTATGTCGTGATGGAATAGTTGTAGGTCTGAAGTTGTGTCTATAATTATAATAATATGAATAAAAAGTTCTTCGACAGGGATAAGAATCTTTTGAAGAAATACATATGAGAATGCATAAACTGTTATATTCTCTCTGAACTGAAGAGAGCAAAACTAGCAGAGCGTGCGGTATTTTAATTTTGAGCGCCAAAAATTCTCCAGGGGCAACGTTATAGAAGTGTTTTAAGTTATTTTAACCACGTGCGAGTATTAATTTCTTATTCAATATTACACCAAATTTATTTGAAAGAAATATATTTAGAACTATTACCGCTATTTAGAAGTAAACTAGATTTAATTTCCTTTTTCTGAATTTGGGGAAATTTTAAAATTTCTAAATAGCAATTTATAACGGTGGACCTCCTACTGAAGTTGTGATTCTTAATTAAAATTAGTGATGAATTATGATATCATAAAAGAATTCCCTTATATTCCCACTGATCTGAAAATTTCCTAAAATTCTATTTTTGGAATTTCCCTCAATTATCGAAGAAGTAGAAAAAGCCATTACCATATCATTAAAAAGTAGGGATGGCAAACGGGACTGCTTTTTTCAAAATCCGGGGTTTGGAATCTCGGTAACCTGGGCTTTTAAGCGATTACGGGATTTTCCGGAGTTTAGATATTTTGGGATTTTTGTTCAAAAATAAAACACAGTAATTTTAATATAAAATATTTTTGAATTTGCTAAGATACTAAATATTTTTATCAAAATTTTCCTGACATTTTGTGTTTTTTACAAAATTTCAGGAAATGTAATTTTCCAAAAAATTATTTTTTACTGTTCGAAAAATCGAACATCGGAACGAAATGGAAAAACATCATATTTATTATATTTATTGCAAATGGGTTTGCTTTTTCAAATTCGGAATTTTAAAATAGAATCGCGGCATCTTGAAAATCGGGATTTTTCGAAGTTTGGGTATTTTGGGATTTTTTCTATAAAACAAAACACATTGATTTTTATAAATTTTTTAAATTTTATTAAAAAATTGTAATTTTTGTGAGTTTTTGTATGTGTTTTTTTTTTTTAATAAGATTAATTTTTAACTGTTTGAAAAATTAAAACACCGGAACGAAAGGATTGACGTTATATTTTATTGAAATTATCCACACCCTGTTCTCAGTTTTGTTAGTTGGAGTTATGTTTTGTATATTTATCACAATAAAATAATCTCAAAATTGTTATTTAGAATTTCCTGGATAATTCGAGATTAACGGAACCGCGAAAAACACCGAGGAATATGGGATTGGCATCGCTATTACAAACTGGGTTTTAGGATTCAGGTTTTGGAATTTCAGAACGTATAGGTGAAAGTAAAATTTATGATAAAAAAACTTTCTATGTAAATAATACTTTCAGAAAATATAAATTTTATATAGAATAAATGTTTGCTATAATACTCAGTTATCCTTTTGAAACCGGCAATATCTGTCCAGTAGAAAAAGGTAAATTCCAAAGTAAAATTTTTTTAATTTATAACGAAATGTAATTCGATTTAAATAGGTCCATAGAATAAAAGTTGTAGGCAAAACTGTGGTTCATCCCAAAATATAAAGTATGAAACCAATCCTTGAATAAGAAACTTTTAAGTAAAAACGTACATATAATCCAGATTTAGATAAGCCTTTGCAATAATTTTGGAAAACAATTTTATTGCATAAAATATTTGTGGGGACTTAAAAATTTACACCTTCTGTATCAAAAATTGTTTAGGTTGCGTTTCATAAGAAATGTTTTCCTCAGGGATGTTTTGAAAAAATGTGAATTGGGTATTTTATATAATTGTATGTGTACAGTCGTATTTATAAGAAAATGAAAACAATGAACTGTAACTGTTTCGACAATTACATAATAACAATTGCCAAACTTTTAATATTTTTTCTGAAAAATAATTAAAACAGATTTAATAACGATTAAGTAACATTCATTAACTTAAAGAAAAACTTTTTAAGTAAAACACTTAGTAGTGATGTGAGTCTTTGTGAGTGAGTATGAATTAAGAATTAACAGTACAATTGTGTAAAATGAACTAGAGGGTGAGAAAATACAATCGACCGATTAATTGTATTTTTTATAAGATTTTATATAATTCTAAAATTATACGGTCATAATAATTATTCCTCAAACATTTTTGAAATAAATTCAGTAAATTTGTACTCTTTATCTACATAATGTATGTAGGTATGTATGTATGTATGTATGTATGTATGTATGTATGTATGTATGTATGTATGTATGTATGTATGTATGTATGATCATTACATAATTATATTTAAGAACTGAACCAAGAAAATAATTACAATTAGATTTTATAATTTTATAATATAAATACTAAAGTTAACTAATTTAATATCACAAATAGTACATTTTACGATACATGAAGTTCTCTCTATTTGTTTTTTATTACTATAACGCTTTTCAGTTATTTTTATGTAAAAGTTATGAAATATTTAAAGAATCAAAGAAAATAGAATTTCGTTATTTTTAGTGGGTCGTTCGAAGTTTTTGTGTTATTAAATTTGCCACTTCGATTCGTTTGGAGTTAATTAAATACAAGTTGTTTCAATATTAATGGTTTAAATATTTTGTTTGAAAACTTATCTTCATTTTTTTCACAAAAAAATAACTTAGTTTATATCTTTTGTCGCAAAGTTATAATACAGATTAATTTAATTAAAAATAAGTAAGAATGCTAATTCCTCTATGCAAAATCTATAATACCCTCCACCACATTAACAACATTGAGATACACACATTTTTAAATACCGTATACATATACTCATAACAATAATATGTTTTATATATAAAGCAAAATTTGCATACCCTACACAACCGTAGGTTTATATATGTCTGCTGTCCAGCATTTAACACAAGTAAGTTTATGACATTATAAAACAATGTGCCAAAATATTCGAGTCGTTCGGTTCATTATTTCTCATAGATCCCATACAAAACATCTTCCTAATATATGTTTTAATAGCACAATAATTATTGGTCAAATTAAGATATATATAGTACGAAAAAGAATGAATGCTTACTGATATTTAATATTTATGAGTTACGGATATTTCATTGATGAAATAATTTAACGTTTTATCATCTTAAAAAAAGTATTATAAGCCTGAAAAACTTTCAGAATAGAGCACTCTATATATACCAAAGTGTCGACAATTTACTAAAATCCCCCACACAAATTTATGCCAAATGAAATATAAGTTTTGCCGAAATACATTTAAATAATTTAATATTTAAGAGTTAAGTGATCTTAAAAAGTCCTATACTCATGAAATTTGTTACATATATTGAAGTAAATTAGATGATTGTCTGAATTTATATACAATTGGTCCACATTTATAAACCTTTTAAATCCAAAAACCTATTCTGTATAATATAATATTCAAGAGTTTTACAACCTTAATATTGTGGGAAGGCGCAAAATATGGACCGATATTCGGCAAATTAGTTACATATATAAATATTAAAATCCTATTCCAGCCACGGCTCTTTATGGAAGCTTGTTCAAATAATGGTACCATCATAATCATAAATTTTATAGGGTCTACGCTGATACATACATTTATTTATTAGGGTGAATATAATGTATGTGAAATTTGAATATAATCTGGACATTAAATTTCAATCCGGGGAAAACTAATTCTAAAAATTAAACAAGTTCTAATTTTTTTTAGTAAATTACTCATATAAGAGATTATAAGAGGTTTGGCGCGTTACAGATGTCTAGAGGAGGAAGCTAATAAATGTAGCTATATAACCAAGGTACCATTTACACGACTTAAGCTTTGACATGTTATTCCTCCTCAAAAAATTAAAGAAATGTAACGAACGAGGGTAGAATTGAAGAAAAGAAGGTTATATATCTGACAACGAATCCTTTATTAATCATAACAAAAACGTTCGTTAATTTTTTGAAAATTCTTCAAATTAACGAAAAATTGGCAATTTGGCTATTTGAATTCGTTAATAAAAATGCGGTTAGTTTGAATAATATTTATATTCAATTTGAATAATACATTTTTCAAATTGACAAAAATATATTCTTTATATTGATGAATATTATTCAAATTAAATACCATAGAAAATTTTCAAATTTGGTCGCAATGCCTTCCAGAAGAAACTGTTTTACTGGAAAAAATGTAAGATGGGTTGGATCAGGGAAGAAGTACCCCCACAGCAAATGTTGATTATTAAATATATATATATATAATACAAGTCGATTTGTGATTTGTGAAATTTCTTTCGAGATCTAGGACTGGTGTTGAGCCAACCGACTTGTATTTATTTATTTATTTATTTTAGTATGTAGAATTGAATAAATTTGTGTGTTATTTTACTTACGATACATTATTTTACCAAATATCTGTTGATATAATATATTTTTCGTTATATTTAAGCGAAATTTCATTATTTAACATCTTTTACTAAAAAATTATATTGATAATTTTTTTTTGTATATTTGAAGAAAATTCTTCAATTTGAGATAAAATTATGTTAATTAGAATAAAAATATTTTTATTAAACAATCTCCTAAGATTTTAATGTAAATACATATAACATTAAAATTCTTTCAAATTTGAGAAAAAATTTTTAAAATTTACAGTCCAGAAGAAAAAAATTCTAATTTTTTTCTAAATTTTTATTTCAAAATTATATATATTATATTGAATAAACATAAATTATAGTTCTTGCAAAAAAAAAATCATAATAATAATTATAATAATTAAAATTTTATACAGAATTGAACAATATTTTAGAATAGAGCCCACCAAGTTCAAAAATTAACTTTGGTCTAAATATCTCTTTAACTATAAGATTTATCTTACACATGTAAGCATATTTTTTGTAGAGAATTATAAATGCTATATGCGTGTAAAATATTTTTTCAATCAAATCGTAAATAAAATTTTGGTGGTTTTCTAAAAAATTATCATATCCAAGGTTACCAATTTTGGAGATTATTATACCCATACATTTTCATATTCGATTCTGCAGGAATCAGGTATATAATGTAAAAACCTTTTTTCGATTTAAGAATTTTTTTATATCATATTTTCTACTTTCATAAAGCTTTGTTTCAAAACCGAGTCTGATTTGAAAATATGGGAATAAAAAATAATAACTAAGAAAACGATAAGTAAGACGACGAAGTCTAGCGGCAACGCTTAATTTTAGTTTGAAAAATTTTGAACTTAACAAGATATTAAAAGTTTAAAGTATTTTTTGCAATTTAAAATTTGCAATTTTAATTTTATATTGGATTTTTCTCAGTATATTTATGTATGTATGTATGTATGTATGTATGTATGTATGTATGTATGTATGTATTGCAGGGGGAAGTAATAAAATTGTAGACCTATCCATTTAAATATGATATATTGATTTCTTGACAAATATCTTAATTAAACCAAATACTATTAATACGATGTTTAAAAGCAGAGCTTTATGGGTTCAAAATATTTCAAATTTCAGACATTAACGTTGAAATTATCCCTTTAAGAGCCAGTTTTTAGGATGCAAATAACTAACTTTTTGAGTTAAGTGTAGTTTAAATTTCAAATTGAGTTTCTTAAATGTAGATGATCAAATTATAAATTTTAGTTTAACTGGAGAATATTCTACAGTTAAATTGAAATTAGAAAAAAAATTATGCAAAATTATTATAGAATGTGTTTTATTGTGTCGCGTCCATTAACATTCCATTGATGGTATTTTTTATACAAATAAAATTATTTGTTTCTTTTCTATTTTGAAATAAAAAATTAAATTTATATAAATATTTTTAGGTATATTAAATTAAAATGATATAAAAATATGGTAATAATTTCAAAATTGACAGCCTTTTAATCGGCAACTTAAGAACTCAATTAGAAGTTAACTTTTTTATCTAGTGTTTATCTTCGGGGTTGGTTAGGCAAATATTCAAAATTTTTAATCATAAAAAAAACAATTTCAAAGAAAAAAAGGGTTAAATTTTATTTTTGCGGGATAATTACAAAAATTTACCTTATACCTCGAGATGTGGTTTTATAACTAAACTCTAATAGTGGAGTTTTAAATATTAAAACTTAGCTTATAAGTAAAAGAAAAAAAGCTCTCTCCAAAAGAGAGAATAATATAAGAATGTACTAAAAAAAAACATAAATTCATAGTGATACTTCATAGTATAATTATAAGTACGTAAAAGTAATAACTGGTGTAAACATTCCGCCCCCCTTGCAGTATTTGCAATAAGATAGCAAAGAGGTTAGAATAGAACCAAAATGTTTATATAAAAAAGTACAATTCAATATATACAAAAAAATATAAATAATAATTCAATTTCAATTCATAAGGTTTGTTTCTGATATTTAAAAATAGAATTATAAACTTATTTTTTGGTGACATTTATGACAATAGTGGGGTAGTTTGATGCGATCTCTTTTCCAGAAGATGAATTTGTAGTAAAATGTTGTGGTTGGTATTGACCAGATAGATGGTTGTGGTGTGATGTGAAATGGTGAGAACGATTCCTTTTGTTTATTTTTTTTCTCAATGACGTATTAAAGTGTAACAATGTGTGGTGTTCAGATAGACATTTACGGCAACGGTCGCGACTTCGACAGTTTTTTAAAGAATGTGAATAGGCCAAGCAGTTGATACAGTATCCGTATTTACGAACCACCTTTAGTCTTTGTTTAGGAGAGAGTTTCTTAAATCGAAGACATTTCCTTAGAGGGTGATCTGAATTACAATATCGGCAATCCTTCAACCGTTTTGATGGTGTGGGAAGTCTCTTTGAACTTTCTTCTGAAGATGACTTGTTTATCTTCATACGTCTTGGTGGGGTGGACATCGTTGCTAAAACAAAGAAAATGGATGGAATTATTGTTCACTAAAGGGTAGCAAAACAAGTTTAACAATTGGTCGTGTGATTAAGCCATCAGCGGTTCGAACTTCACATACTCTTACTCTATCGTCAGGGCCCTTAAAAACCCTTTCAATACGTCCTAATTGCCACTGATTGGGAGGGAAATTGTCCCGTCTCACAACTACCAAGTCATTAATATCAAAGTTTCGTTGGGGATATTGCCATTTAATGCGTTTATGAAGTTCCTTTAAATACTCTTCTTTCCATCGAAGAGCAAACTGATGATGAAGTAGTTTCAACTTTTTCCATCTATTAACATAACTCAATGGATGATTGGATAAATCGGGTTCAGCAGGTGCTAAAAGTGGGGCACCTATAAGAAAATGACCTGGGGTGAGTGCACATAAGTCGGCCGGATTTTCACTCATGGGACTTAGAGGCCTCGAATTAAGACATGCTTCAATACGAATGAGCATTGTGGAAAACTCTTCGAACGTAAATTTCTGTGAATGACAAACTTTTTTGAGGTGGGACTTAAAACTTTTTACACCGGCTTCCCATAAGCCGCCCATATGTGGAGCCCCAGGGGGTATAAAATGCCATTCAATTTGTTGGTAAGAGTAGTGAGAAATTACGTTTTGTCGAACCGATAACAAAAAATCCGACAGGTCTCTACGAAGAGTATTTGCTGCACCTACAAAAGTTGTTCCGTTATCTGAATAAATAGCTTTGGGGGAACCTCTACGTGAAAAGAATCGAGAAAATGCTGCTATAAAGGCTGAAGTAGACAATTCACTAGTGACCTCTAGATGAATAGCCTTCGTGGCAAAACACACAAAAATGAGAACATAACCTTTTGACATTTTGCAACCTCGTCCTGCGTAGGATTTTATTTCAAAAGGTCCTGCAAAATCCAAACCAGTATTTGTAAAGGGGCGATGTAATGAAGTTCTTTCAGGCGGAAGAGGAGCCATAATTTGATTGCTCTGAATGTGTTTTTGAATGACACAAGTTTTACAATTTCGGACAATAGATCTAGTTAGAATTTTAAGCTTCGGAACCCAGAATTCAAGTCTCATTAGACGTACAAGAAGGGAAGTTTCACCGTGTATAGAGGTTTTGTGGATCAGTTCGAGATACAAACGGGTAAATCGGCCATTATATGGTAATAATTTAGGAAAACGTTCATCGTAAGAGAGTGTGGGCGATAATGAGAGTCTTCCATTTACTCTCAGAAAACCATTAGGGTCAATGAGAGGATTAAGGGTTAACAAACTGCTCTGTTTGGGTAAAGCTAAATTTTTAGAAAGTATCTCATATTCAGGGAAGTACATTTTTTGACACAGTATTACTAATCTATCTTTTACATATTTTATCTCAGACTGTTGGATATTAGTATTTACATAATGATAATGATGTGTAGATGAGAGATTGTGAAAAAAACGAAATACGTAACAAAGTACACGCATCGCTCGTGATAGGTCAGAGAAATTACAAAGAATGTCAGAATCTACTGTTTGAGTAAAGTGTGATTTAATTGTTCGAATTTCTTCTTGGGTGTCTAAATGTTGATAATTTAACGGCCATTGAGAATGTGGCAGTTTCAGCCATGAAGGACCATGCCACCATAGGTCATTTGAAATTAAATCGCTTGTAGAAGAACCTCGGGAAGCGATATCAGCAGGGTTATCTTTAGAATCTACATGGAACCAGACATCTTGACCTAATTTGTTAACAATAGAAGATACTCGATTTGCTACGAAAGTTTTCCAATGGTCAGCAGATTTTTGTAGCCAGGCTAACACTATGGTAGAATCGGACCACATATAGACTTTATAATCTTTAAGTTTTAACTGGGTAATGATGGACTTATACATTTTAGCCATTAATTCAGCGCCGCAAAGTTCTTTTCGTGGTAGGGTTAGAAATTTAATGGGAGCTACTTTAGTTTTTGCGACTAGAAGATGGGTGTGAACATGACCGTACGAGTTTTCGGTTCTTAAATACAAAGTAGCGGCATATGCACGCTCCGAAGCATCGCAAAAACCATGAAGTTCTACAGAAAAAGAAGGTTCATAATGTACAAAACGGGGAATTTTGATCTTTTCTATATTTGGGTAGTCGTTAATAAAGTTTTGCCATTGTTTTAAGGTTAAAGGTTGTAAAACTTCATCCCAACCAGTTTTATCTTTCCATATTTGTTGCATTATAAGTTTTGCAACTACAATTTTTGGGGCAAGCCAACCGGCGGGATCAAAAAGTTTAGCAATTTCGGATAAAACGGCACGTTTTGTGTAAATTTGGTGAAACGTATGCTGGGATGGTTTGAAATAGAAATGGTCACTTCCAGCATTCCATCTCAAACCTAGAGTCTTGGAAGTACATGACTCTGATAGTTTAAGAAATTCGTTGTCTAAAAGATGTTCGGTTGAAATTCCTTTCAAAATGTGAACATTGTTAGCTGTCCATTTTCTTAATGAAAATCCAGCTGTTTGAAGAACATGAATAAGATCGTTTCGGGATTTGATTGCCAGGGATAAGTCGTGTGAGCCAAATAGTACGTCATCAACATACATATAATGCCTGAGAATCTCTGACACAATTGGATATTCTGATTCACATTGCTTGGCTAATTCCAGCAATGTTCTAATGGCCAAATAGGGTGCACAGTTTACTCCAAAGGTAACTGTGTTCATTTCAAAATCACAAAGCTCATCATTGGGAGATGTTCTGAATAGAATTCGTTGGAAAGGGGTGTGAGATTTGTGGATTAAAATTTGCCGATACATTTTCTCAATGTCGGCATTAAACACATAGCGAAAGAGACGCCATCGCAATATAAGTGTTGTCAAATCAGATTGCAATACGGGGCCGGGATATAGAATGTCGTTAAGACTTACGCCATTCAACGTGGGGTTGGACGCATTAAATACAACACGAAGTTTTGTAGTCGTACTATCGGGTTTTATCACAGCGTGATGGGGAAGATAGTACGATGTATTAGGGTCAGCTGAAAGATCGGGGTAAATCTTTTTCATATGCTGAAGGGTTAGATATTCAATGATAACTTCATCATAGTTTCTTTTCGCAATGGGTTGTTTCATTAAACGAGCTTCATTACGAATATATTGGGATATGGCATTATTTCTAGAATGACCTATAGTTGTTTGTGCTGGGAATTCTTTCTTAAAGGGAAGAGAGACAACAAATCTGCCTTCATCATTTCTATAAGTAGTTTTGGAATAAAGGTCTTCACAATACGAATCTTCCTCTGATAATTTTCTAGGAGCGGAAACTTCTTCGAGTTCCCAAAATTGAGTTAATTGGAGATTGAGGTCAATTTCATTATAAAATGTTGAAACAGAAGGAGAAGGCATTGACGAATTTACATGACCAGTTATAATCCATCCAAAGACGGTTTTCTGTGCCACAATATTACAATCCTTTTCCCATCGAATTCCTTCACGAATGACATGTGGGTATACATCTCCTCCTAAGAGTAAATCTATATTTCCATCTTTATGAGATTTAACATCTGCCATCTGCAGATCCGAAAATTTTGAACTGAGTTTTGTAAAGAGGGTGTGATATGGTAATTGACCGGTGAGTTTTTTGACGGAAAAGGCTTTAATTTTTAATGAGAATTCTTTCTCGATTGGGGGCTTATATTAATTGAGCAGACTTTATTGGCGGTTGCTGTCAAAGCACCATTTAATCCAATGACGTGAGTTTGAGAAAATCTGTATGGTAAAGAAAGTTTCATTTTTAGAGAAGAGGAAATAAATGAAGCTTCTGAAGCGGGATCTATGAGAGCGCGAACTGTATGCCTTACATCACCGACACATAGATCTACTAAAGCAGTTCCTAATAAAATAGTTGTGTAATGAGTGGACTGTAAACGAGTTGAGTAAGATTGACGACTACGGGATGAAGTTTCCATGGATGTTGATGGAATATGGTCTAATGTATTCGAGGTATAAGGGTTAGCGAGAATTGAAGTATTCGCATTATTAGGAATATCTGCAGAGGTTTTTTGAGTGTTATGATTCCTTTGGTTTTGAGCAATAGTCGTAGACTGTGAGGGACGATGAAGAAGAGAGTGGTGTTTTAATTTACAAAATGAACAAACGTATTGACTTTTACATTTTCTAAAATCATGAGAAGTGGCAAGACAATTTGTACAACGCCTTTGGTCTTTTACAAAAACGAAACGTTCATCAACTGACATTTTTAAAAACACGGGACATAGTCTGATAGAATGGGATTCAGAGCAAAGAGAACATTTGGAGGCTCTGCTTGGAATAATGTTAGAATGATAACTGTTCAATTTCTTTGAGTTTCGAGAAATCTGATTCGTAGCAGGTGTTTTCGCTTGATTGAAATTGAATGAGGGTCTTGAAGATCTAATATCTGAAAAAGATTCCAAAGTTTGGTACCTTGAAGTTAAAAACTCATCCATTTCCTTCCAAGAATGTAGCTCAGAGCTTGACTTGTGGTGTTGTTTCCATAAATCTAAGGTTACATCTGGAAGGCACGTTGAGCAAAGATAAACAAAAATTACATCCCATTTACCAGTGTCAATGTCAAGTAATGATAAATTTGTTATACAATCGTTGATTGTGCGCTGAATAGCTTTAATACTTGGCCCAGATTCTTTAGAAATAGCATTTATACTAAAAAGTGTTTTGAGCTGGGCGTTTAAAAAACCTCTTTGTTCTCAAAGCGTTCTACCAGATTTTTCCAGGCCATTTCAAATCCAGCATTCGTAAGTGGGCAAGTTTTTACAATATCGCGAGCCTCATTCTGGGTTTTTTTAATTAAATGAAATAATTTTTCAACAGGTGTAAGACGAGGGTTATTTTTATAAAGGGCAGAGAACATGTCTCTGAAAGTTGGCCAGGAGACGTAGTCTCCATAAAATATATCCGTATCACATGGCGGTAGTGAAATTGTTGGGTTAGATGCATTATAATTTGGGCTAACCTGAGCATTTTCTATAGGAAGGGTCGCTTTGCTAGTCAGCTGATCTAAGAGCTCGTTTGCCTTCGAAAGGCATTTAAGATGGGCTTCATATGCCACGAAAAATTTATTTTGGACAGTGGTGAGGTTGACTTCAGTCTCTTCAGATTCTAATTGCTCAAGCAGGGAGTCATAAATCGACCTTAGAGAAGACCATAAGTGGATAATCTCATCCTTTTGCACCTCTAAGGTATGGACTGTATGGTTATCTTGAGGTATTTCCGAAAAATATGCGTTAAATTGAATAACACGATCAGAGGCTCTTATAAAAACGTTCAAGTGAGACATGTTTTCAAAAAAAAAAATTTAAAAATTTGAAAGCTATATGAGAATGTTATCTTAAATTTCTTTAGATAACTCAAATTTTTTTAACCCTTATATGTAGGATTGAGAAAGACAAAATGTAGGGATAGTATCTTTGATAGAAAATATATATTTTATTTTACTAATTATTTGTATTTGATTAAATATTATTTTAAATTGGCTTAAGTTTTTTTTATAAATGCCAATTTTAAATTTCAAGTATGAAGAAACTATGAAAAAATGATCATTTGGGTTAAACAATTTAGAAAATAAGATAATACTAAAAATAACAATTGCTGGAGTGTAATATTGATATGTATGTTTATTACTTAATTTGTATCACCAATTTAAGAGAAACTCACGATCAGTTGTAATTGTATTATAAAATTTAAACAGTATAACAGTTTACTCGTTCAATGTTATTTTTGGGTCTCACATGTAGTTAACACAACCTTTTTCTATCTATATAACATTCTCTTATATTGCTGTAGATACCAAAATGTAAATTGATAATCTGATGCTGTTAAAAACAATTATTTTAATGTTAATGATAGGTGTGGATTTCGTTTCAATTATGTGAGGGAATTTTTTAAGGCGAAAAAATAATAACTGTTTGTTCGTAAGTAAGTATTACAACTATGTATCGACCAATGTATATACATATATATAAACATATATGTTCAATATTCTTTTAAATAATATTTCAACATACCTTTTTATTTAATAATTACTTGCTTGTATTTTTTTTTATTTTCACTGCAGTATTATAATTTTTATTACTTGCTACTCACAAATTGTTGATGAGGGGTTTATGGGTTTAAAGATGCCTCAATTTTAAGAGAGTTTCTACAAAAAAAACCAATTTTTGCACTTCAAATATTTGCCAAATCTGGTTCGACTGGACCAAAATGTTTATCTTCGGGGTTGGTTAGGCAAATATTCAAAATTTTTAATCATAAAAAAAACAATTTCAAAGAAAAAAAGGGTTAAATTTTATTTTTGCGGGATAATTACAAAAATTTACCTTATACCTCGAGATGTGGTTTTATAACTAAACTCTAATAGTGGAGTTTTAAATATTAAAACTTAGCTTATAAGTAAAAGAAAAAAAGCTCTCTCCAAAAGAGAGAATAATATAAGAATGTACTAAAAAAAAACATAAATTCATAGTGATACTTCATAGTATAATTATAAGTACGTAAAAGTAATAACTGGTGTAAACATCTAGATTAAGCGAAATGCGTGTTTTTACTAAGTTTAACTAAAAAGTAGGAAACTATCTCTTTTATAGTAAATTGCATTTTATCATTTTCATACTTATGAGTTATTTTAATCAAAATTTGTTTGTAATTTGACTTTCAAAACATCTTTTCTTTAGATATAAAATCCTTTTGAGACGTTTGTTTCAAAAATTCTTTACATTTTAAATTTAGGAATCAAAAGTACATAACTTTTCTCCCTCATATGTAGAAATTTTTACGTTTTGTAATATAATTTTTAAAATATAAAAACACTCATTTTCATAGAAAAAATAAGTATCTAAAAGATAAAAGAATATTTAATTAAATACGGATTAATACTAAGGACAAAGTAAACTTCTTTGGAGAATTATAAATATGCTTTTTGTTGCTGCTTCTGCTGTACTTTATAACAAAAAATGTTTATGAACAAAAAAAAAAAAAAAAACGTAAAGAAACGAAAAAAAGGAAAATTGTCTCTAAGGATATCATTGACATAAAAAGCAATGATTTTTTACACATTAATACAAAACCCAAAAAAGAAAACAATAATAATAATAAAAAATAAAAACAAAACTACGATTCTTGCTTTTTGTATATTTGGTATTTAATATTATTCCTGAATATCGCAGACATTACATCTTGGAAGATTTCAGTATTTTATTTAAAAATTATAAATTATCAAATTAAACTAAATTATGAAACAACTTATTTTATAATTATGAATAATTCGGATTTAGTAAATTGGAGTTATTATTTTAATTATTAAATAATTGAGTAAAAAAAGTTATGCATTCAAGTTACAGATTCTTTGGTGACAATAAACCTTAAAATGTCTTTGGATATATTCAGAAAACATACCATTGAGATTTTTAAAAAGGTCACACAAAAAGTGGATTTTGAAAAATAAAGTTGCACCAAAAGGGTATTTGTGGAACAAAAGTTTTGTTACAATAATCTTGAATTTTAGCCAATCAGTTTTTTTTAATTTACATTTATTTCGATTTTTATTTTAATTTCGTAGAAGTACCGTTAATGAATTTTTATGATTCTACTGTTCAAAGTTGTAATTTTTAAATATAAATTTATATGAAATTTCGCAAACGAAATTCCCTCACGACTACAAAACAGCTAGTAAAGTGATAATATTCAGTTTTATCAACCACTTAATCGCTATAAGGTGTATCGTAGAGAATTAGTCAGTGTGTGTGGACAATATGTTACCTACTGGGATCAGCTCATGTTAAAATGACTAACAACGAGCTTTGTAAAGGGAACAGTGGTGTCCTTTCTTCGATTGTTGGATGACTACTCTATGACAATCACCAAAAACTGTTGGAAGATAAAGATGTAAGAATACAGAACTTTAAGTAAAATTTTAAGAATAATGAGAAAATAATACAATATTTTTCTTATGTATGACCAATGATACAATCCATTAGACAAATTGTTCGAAACTTTAACTTTAGTAAAGGAGTTATTTAACAAATTTATTTAATAAATTAAAAAAATTATTTATGAATTGTTAAAGAAAGTTAAAATTGTCTAAAAATTCACTTCAATATTGAGGTGACAATACGTTGATTGTGTTTTATATGAAAACTGAAATTGAAGTAAATTTGCAATTTTCAAATAATTTATCCAGTATTGCGGACGTGATAATGTTTCCAATAGACGGACATAGCCACCGTAAAATGCAAATATTAATTATCTATTATCTGTAGAACTATTACATCGACTTTTAAAAAATTATGTCCCAATAAAATTCTTAAGGAATTGCTGTAGTGAATAAATATAATGCTGATAGGACCATGTGGTGAATAAGGAAATTTCTTTCGAAATGTAGGATTGGAGAGGACTGATACCAACTAAACAATTATGTTGATATAGTTGTGTCAACGAATGAGAAAAACTATAATAGTGAATCAGACTTTTAACGGGTTAAAAAATAATTAAATTTTCGACGAAGAGAAAAAGTAAATAAGAAAGAGAAAGTAAATAATAAAAGTAAATAAATAAAAATTTTTGATTTTTTCGGAAAAAAATTGTATGTTATTTTAAATAAAAATAGCTGAAACTAGTCAAGATATCAAATACAAGCAAAATTTATCATCCAATTTTGACAGTTATGAAGGTTTTTAGGAAGAAAGACAAACGAAAATTGTATGCCAAATACCAATTGTATTCCAAGTTTTGATCTATTTTTTTGTAAATTTCAAATAAAATAATACGAATAATGAACTTGAAGGTACTTTGTGAAATCCTAAAAAAAAATAATTTAATTAAATGTATGAGGTTATTTTAAAATCATATAATTATGTATCCAGTGGGAATATCCTTTTTTAAGGAAATCAGAATCAAAATTAAAAGAAACTTTTAATCTAGTTTCTATCTGTAAAAAATGGAAGAATTTCATGTGTTGTTTATCTTTAAAAGAATTGAAATATTAAAAACTTTTTATAAAAGTTTATAAGTTTTTGTTTTCAAGGTTATACTTGTAACTTTTCATGATATTGTAGAAATAACCAAAACGTTCCTGAAAGAAAATATTAAAACTAAAAAAATCCCATCAAACAGAAATATGCATTTCGTTAATAATGTAAAAAAAAAAAATTTAATGATGTTTGTATTATTTATTTTACCCTCCACTACCACAAGCGGTAAAGAGCGTATATTAACTGTGTCATTTCGTTTATAACGCTAAGAAGGAAACATCTCAGAACCCATAATGTGTATATATTCTTGCATCAAATCAAAATCTGACTCCATTTAGCAATTTAGCTGTCAGTTTGTTATATCCAGTAAAATCGGTCCAGTCAATTAAAAGTTAAAGACCAATAGCTTAGGCAACCTCTAAGTTTTAACAATTAACTTAAGCAAAATTGTCAGTTATAAATAAATGTTGCTATAACATTAAGCCATATGTACTTCATTAATATTCCAAAAATTATCAAAACTGTTTTAGTGAAAAAAGTTATAGCCAAAATATAACTAACTATATGATTCATTAAGGGCTTTCGTGTTTTATTTAAGAAAAACTTTTATTGATTTTATTACTTCACACGCATTTGTTAGGGAGGGTATTAAAGATTCGGCTTAGCCGAAGATAGCATTCTTACTTTTTTCATTCCGTTCTTTCTTGTTATTTGTGAGTATAAATACTGATACTTTTGAAAACATATGAGTTTTACAAAGATATTCTAATTTCATTCTTGTCAAAATGCAAGCACATACAACTGTTATGAAAAGATGTATGAAATTACGTTATAAAAGCGAACAAAAATACCCGAATTTATTTGTTTTTTAGTTTTTTGCCAAACCTAATTTTTCGAAGCAAAAAGAATGTTACTCTTAAAGTGTTAAATTCGGCCGTGCCGAATTTTCTATACCTTCACCTTTGCTTATATGTAATTTGTTGTTTTTCTTAGTAACAAACCTAACATTAAAAGTTAAGTTCCTTTTATAAATAGGTTTTCATAATATCATCCCTTGTAGAAGAAGGATAAAATGACCGCCGTTACTATTGACTTTATATAAGTCAGCACAGATTCTCCAGAGAACTCAATAAAAATAGCTATTTTTCTGCATCAGAATGTTGTCCATATATCCCATAGAAGGTTCAAAATATCGGAAAATGCGTTTTTGCCCATAACTCGGAAACGAATGGACCGATTACTATGATGTTTCCAAATTCTCCTAATCATTTGTGATCTACTAGTACAAAAATTATGTATGTAACTTAAATAGAACGCTCAATAAGTCGAAAACATTACTTTGCCTTATTTTGTTATTGTTTTCAATACTATATCCAACAACAACCACAAGGAAAATAAAGAATCGTTAATATCTCGGCTATTAATGAACAGATTTGAAAATTGGAAAAAAAAAACAAAATTCGAGGAAATAATTAGTATCTTTTGTGTGACAACTAGGTCTGTAGCTGTCCCAGGAGCGTCAGAATATCTCGGAAAGTAATGACTCAATTGAGTTTATGTCTTAAAATGTAGAATCCACAAAAATATTTCTGAAACATTAGAAAAAATAATAATAATTTCCAGCATTAATAGAATGGCCAAAATCTCAAAAACACTATTTTAAACGTTGTTATTGTTTTCCTATAGTTATAAACAACAACCACGTGAGACTTAATTAAAAATTGTTGGCTTCTGAATAGATTTTGAAAAATGAAATAGATTAAATTCGGGAAAAAATTGTAGTCAATCAGTGCCATAACCATTAATCCACTAAATTAATTTAAAACTATTTGTGAAAAAATTAAGTCTTTAAGTAGATTCTAGATTCTTAAAAAAATGAAATGAAAAATGATACTTATATATACTCTTCTTCCCTAGTCAGGTCAAGGGTATAAAAAGTATGAAAATGCATAAATCTTCAATTAATTACAAATAACTTTATTTCAATTTACATAATATTATATTTATTAATTTATTTCATATATGCAACATTGAATTATTTAATATTTTGAATCTAAAATTGTTTTGTATTACAGATTTTCTTATTTTCAAATGATAAAGAATTGAAATGTCTGTTTCGTAGTATGATAACAGGTTAATAATGAAATCTAACAGGTTGAATGGCAAATTGCAAGAGTGAAATCTAATACAAATTAACAACAATAACAAGAAAAATGACTTGTACAAAATTATTATTGATTGATTTATTAAAAAATAACAAAGAGATTTAAATTCATTCATAATTTCATTTTAAAACAATTAAAAATTCATATTTTTTTGAAATTTTGCAAGACTCTTTTGAAATATAATTTTATTAGTTGATTAAGACATAATGTATAATACCCTTCACCGTGTGGCAGATGTGAAACATTATGGACCGACGCTCTTGTATTTAATTTTATGATTTGTGCTCATATAAAATCTGTTTATTAATTAAAATTTGTTCATTATCATACAAATGAGAGATTATCGAAAGCGACAATGGATTAATATTAATTAATATTAAAGGCTGTTAGAAAAACGAATGTTCCATATGAAAATAGAACAGGTCCATATATAAGCGTAACTTTACTAATAATTTTGTAATATGGTAAATTTTTATTATTTTTATTATATATATATATATATATATATATATATATATATATATATATATATATATATATATATATATATATATATATATATATATATATATATATATATATATATATATATATATATATATATATATATAATATATATATATATATTTTCAATTTGAATTTTATTAGGCACAAGTAGTTAATGTATTCAAAGTCATTTGCAAAATTTTTAACGATTTTTTAAAATCGCCATAACCATAAAGTTAGTATGATTTTAGTTAAATTAAGTTAATTTATATATTAATAAATATTAAGCAAATTCTAAATAATTTTTGATATAATAAGTATAAAAATTTACTATAAAATATATCTTAAATAATGTGTAAGTTCACCGTTGCTCTCATAGACTCATATAGGCTTTAAACTTTTCATGGAAAGAAAATTTTATTACAAACAATACACTTGTATGATATGAAACTATATATCAACATTGTATGAATAATATGCAACTTGTGGAATAATCTGACCCTGAGTAACAAGTTTATTGAAATGTATAATCATCCGAAACAATACAAATAACAACAAAAATAGAAACAAATTGACGAACAACGAGTTCAACTCAATTAGGAGAGTACAAATAGACGTCATTTCGAACAAGTTTGTGTATATGTATTTTATAGTATTTGTAGTTGTATTGGAATGTTGGCATTGTATGTAAACTGAACTACTTTTTTGATTAACGAATTTTAACATATACACACAAACACTATTACACACTTCCACTACAACAAACTACGAATATACAATAGAAGAATTGAATTTCATGTTGTAATTTTATATTACTATACCCTACATAAACATAATTGATTGGATTGTACTTAACAACAAGAAGAAATTATTTTAGGCATCATAAATTATATACTTTTTTCGGTTTTAGTTTTAAATACAGTGGTTTCTCGGTTTAATGAATATTCAGTTTAGCGAATTCGAGATTTAACGAACGGTCATACTTTTTTCACTGAGTATCTTATGAAACGAAAAAAAGAAATAATTTATAATTTGATATAACAATTTTTTCATAAACATAAAAATAAATTAAAAATAACGGAAGAACATAAAAAGGTGATTGTTTATCTGATTTATCACTTAAATATAGTTTCCAAACTCATCGTTATGCTCTATAATAAAGTAAAAATATAAATAAATACAAATAAAATGTGTGGAAAAAATTAATATCCGATCAAACAAGCGAATAATGAACGTATCAATAAATGAAAGTTTTAAAGTGAAAAATTTTTAACACCAGGTTTAATCGATTTAAAGGTACCATCAAAAGCAGAATTAGTCTAGGCTTTTACATTTAAGATTTTAATTACAAAGCGCAGCATTCGTAAAGATGTTATATTTAACACAGATGAAACCTTTGTCCACTCAAAAGCTTTTTAAAGTAGAGCGTTATCAATAAAATTTGATCGTTCTCAAATTTTAAAAAGGCGGTATTAGTTCTGGATAACACACCCTGTCATCCACCAAAAGATGAGTTGGTGAAAGGAATGTGTAAATTTGGACTACACCATTGATGCATTTTTTGTTTTTATAAGATAATATTATAATTACAATTAGTCCTGAAATTATAACATTTCTTAAACCGAGAAATCACTGTACTACAATCATTTCCTAAATCATTCTGTGGAAAATATTAATGTTAGAAATAAGTTCAACATCAATATGTTGTTAACATATCGCAATTTTAATCAATTTCAACTAAAATGAAACTTTTCGTAAGTTAAATATTTTTGTGACGTTACTCCATCCTGTCAGAAAAAAATTATTGCAAATAGTTTTAAGGTTAATGATTTAATCCATTCAAAGATTTTATATTTTTATAGGAATTACATACCGACAAATTGTAAATTATTGATAGTGAAAGGTATTTGCGTTTCGATATATTCTAATATAATTTTCTTATATACATTTTTTGTTTTTGTTTTATAAATTATGTCTGGCATGAGGACATTGTAACAAGATATAAACAAAATGTAAATAATACTACAGATTCTCGTCAAGTTGTTGCTGTTCTTCCATTTTACATAAAATTCATTGTTTTACACAAATTCCTTTAACAGCAACTTAAACTACAATGGAAATGTAATAAGAAAAAATTTGAATAGAATTTATTTTGTTTAAGTAAAAAAAAATATATTTTATGTTTGATATTATTGTTTTATTTTCTTTGTTTTTGTATAAATTTCTACAACCAAAATATTTAACAAAAATAAAACTCGCACTTTACAGATTTCTGTTGGATCTTTTTATTTCTACATCATCAAATGGCATCACGGTGCTTTTAATGCATTCAATTTAGTGGTAAATAAATAATGTGATTATATATATATATATATATATATATATATATATATATATATATATATATATATATATATATATATATATATATATATATATATATATATATATATATATATATATATATATATATATATATATATATATATATATATATATATATATATATGCAACAAAGCTTTTTTTCTAAATAATAAATGAATAATTTTAATAATTTATTAATTATATATTAATTTTAATTAATAAAAGCGTGTACAATAATTATTAAATAATAATAATTGTTATGGTTTGGACATAATTTTTTGCTTTTCATTTGTTCCAATATTGATGAAGATTGTATACTCAAGCAAAATAATACTGCGGTATATGTTTCAAGGCAGTCTAAATCATGGTTCAATGAACTCAGCATATGTCTTTTGAACTATACGGTTTGCAGTCCGGATTTAAAACAAATTGAGAACTTGTAGGGATATCTTCTCATACCTAGAATATATATACTTTTGGGGGATAAGATGAAAATTGTGGAAATTACAAACGGAATGACAAACTTCGATATATACTTCTGACCTTGTCAGGTGAAGGATTTAAAAATAAAGCAAGTTTGGGAGGAAATTAACTAGGGTTTTGAGGTAGCTCAGGGGAAAGGATTAATCCTAAATAATAATCCAGTGGAGACTGATAAACTTCAGTGCATTTATACAAATAAAATTTTTAGTTAACAATTTTTTTTAGTGAAGTGTTAGTTGATTGAATAAAAGTATAATTTGTCCTCTAATATTTTTCTTGATGATTTTTTTTTAAATTCTTAAAAAAGTTATTTGTGTCAGTGCATATAACATTTCCACTTGAATTTGACCAAAATTATATATGATAATCGATACACTGTGCACTTTTATACGAATCCGATTTTTGCATTAAAGTTATGTTTCTTCTGCTATTTTTACTTGTTTTTTTTTTAATTTCTTTTTCTTAAAGTCTACTCTAAAATAGAAGAGAACAAAAACTGTGTAAGGAAAATAGACGAATAATAAGACGAAGAAAAGGAAAAGCATTTACTTGCACACATACATAGAGGAGTACATAAGATGATGTTCATGAACAAATTCCATTAGACTAAATTAAATGGAAATATAATTTGTATTGTTTTTAAAACTTTTCCAACTTAGAAGGGTAAACACAATTCAACTCAATTTGTGTCTGTTGCGACAGCAACTTTACAACATAAATGTAGTGCACTTTGTTTTTTAAAAAGTACTTTTAACAGAAATAATAAAAGAGTACTACAACAAAAATACTATAAGTACAAACTACTACTACTGTGCTAAAACAACTACTAAATCTATTACACACAACAGCTACAACAACAAAAAGATATAAACAAAATACATATAGTATCTTATAGAGGCTTCAAGTTGCAACAGATCTTAAGATGTTCTCGTTATAAAAATACAAACAAACAAATTCAAGTAAAATATATTTTAACATTCACACACACACACACATACACACTAATGCAGACAAAACTTCTTAAACGTAATAAAAATGTGTAGAACAAGAATAATTGTACTAGTACTTCGACTACGAGTACTCTAAATACTAGTTCTACCATTAAATAATAGTTCCACGTTACAATACAAATACCAACAACATGAAAACTCTACAAAAAAAAAAAAAAAAAAAACACAAAAATAATAAATACAAAAAATTTTAGGGAGAGCGTTTATTTAGTGCAAGATGCCTAAAACATTTGCGACTAGAAGTAACTCTATTTTAAGATTCTAGCTCTTCTGTTTTATTTGTATTAATTGTATATTCCAAGACGTCGGCCAACTTAATGTTGCTCCAATAAAATTAAACTTACATAGTTTACATTACAGCTCATAGAATTTCTATTCTCATGGTGCAGCAAAGTAATATTTGTCCAAAACACACACACACACACCTACTTAAGCATATTATGTTCATGTACATATGTTCAATCCAATACATATATATATATATATATATATATATATATATATATATATATATATATATATATATATATATATATATATATATATATATATATATATATATATATATATATATATATATATATATATATATAGAAACGTATCTGTGTCAGTAAATTTCACAACGCGACCATTGTATAGAAAAATAGAAAAGGCAACAAACACTCGAAATCTACGACACCAAAGAAAAGTGTTTATTGAATGAAAAAGTTTGTCTGAATGCCGGTCTGTGAGGCGATCTACACTTAATTTATTTAATTTTTATACGCAACTTCTTAAGACAGTTTCCTTGTAGAAAAAATGGCTTTAATTTATATAGTATATATTGAATTTATTCTATCCTCTACAGCGTTGCGGTGCAGATAAATTGCATTGATTTTGCAGATGGATTTGTATTAAAAATATATCGTATTTATTAGAAAGCAAATCATTTGTTTCTTCGAAAAAAAATGCATTTTCATTGATTTACGAACTATTTAGTTCTCCATTTCAGCTGTTATATAGAACCTATTAATACACAGAAAAAAATATTCTACAAAATTTTTCAATTAATTGAATAATTAATTTGAAAATAAATTTTAAATATATTTTTTGTTGAATAAATAAACAATATTTAATTGTTATAATTTTAACACTACTGACAGGTCAAAAACAAAAAAAAAAAAAAAAAATAAATGCACGTCGAATTTCGGCTCTGGCTGGACTGCCGTTAATTAAACGAAGTCTGCGTCGTTATAATGATGTCAATATGTCCTACATATATACATTCTTTGTTTCGTAAAAAGAATTTTTTTATCGTCATGGAGAAACAGTTGGTAAAGTTGTATGTATTAAAATATATCTTTATTGTATTTTATAATTTTAATAACATTTCCTAATAAAATAATAAAAACAGTTACTATTATAGTTTGAATTGTATTAATTATCACCTTTATTATTTCGGAAAATTTCAATAGTAACTGTTATTGTACTAATTATGAGAATTAATTAATATAATTAAAAATAGTATTTAATATTTAATAATTATTAATAATTATGGATGCTAATTAAAGTAATAAATAAAATTAATTGAAATAATTAAAAAAATATTATTAATTTCATTAACATTATCAGAATTAATTAATATAAGCAATTTTGTAATTGAACTTGATTTTTATTTTGTTTTTCTGTGTAATCAAATTGGAATATTTTAAATTATCAATTTATCGATAGGATTCCGACCATTGTTGGTCTTAAATTATTTGTAGTAAGAAATTTATAAAATAATTACAATATGTTTAGAGACATTTTATTGTTATTATACCATTTCAAACAAAACGGTTGTTATAAGAATAATATAAATATAGGATTTGCTATCATTTTTACCGAATCTACACAGCTTTCATTTTATGTTAAAAAAGTTTTTACTATAAGAATATTTTAAATAATATAATCGACTGTGTACTTCACATTTTATAACAAATTTGCTTAAATTGGAGAAATAATTATGCGTCTTATTAAATTAAACCCCGAATGGGAAAGGGCCTCATATTTAATAGACCAAAACTATTGAATATTGTAAACTTAAAATAATTAGCCCTTAATGTCCTATAGCCAAATATGGATCGATATTTAATTGTTAAACACAAAAATGTTTTTTTTCGAATTCGAATGGAATGTTACGGTTCGTATGTAAAAAATATAAACAGGGCCTGACATTTGTCATTTCAGTGACATATATTTAAAGTAATTGTGAGCAATTAGTCCAAATTTTAAGTTTTATACGGTAGCTACAGCTGATTTTTACTTATGACTTCTTAAATATCGTTCTATAAATTTTATAATATAATATTGCTGTTTTAATAAAAAACTGCTTAAGACAATAACAAAAAAATTACGATTTCGTTGCATATAAAAAAATTATGAATTTTAACTTTCATATTTTCTTGAAATTTTACTTCTTAGAAGTAATTTAAAAAATTAACTTTGTATAATTTTTTATATTTATGTCGAATAAATCTAATAAGTATGGTTTTATTATAGTCGACTATATTCAGTAATGTACACAAATGGACAAAAGTGTTCGTCGTTTGCCTTTATGGGCTATTGAGCAAATGAGTCTTATTCGATTAATTTCATTGAGAAAAGTAAGTATTTATTATTTGAAGCGCATATTTCTTTGGACAAAAGTCTCCGACAATGTATATTAATAGCAAAGAGACTTTAAGAAATTCCTTTTTTATCAACACTTCTGTCAAAGTTCGTGTAATATGGTAACTCAGCTGTCAAAATTTAACAGCGGTACCTTAATTAGAAAATTTGTCAACTCCACTTCTATTAGAAATCACTGATAAAAGAAATGAAACTACAATTGAATAAAAAAAAAAACATTTTAGGAACGGACAAACAAAATAAAACGATACGGGAATTATGCACATTAGTTAACCATTCATATATTAACATATGGACGACCGCCACAAATTCTTTTCGGAAAAAGAGGGAAATAGTTAAAAATAATTGAAAAGAAACCTTAAACTCTATCTTCCGAAATGGCTGCAATATTAAAAGAAAACACTTTGGTACTGTACGTCGAGTGCTAAATTTTGCCGGGCAAAAGCCAGATTAGTATATTTATGTCTCCATTTGGATAGACAGATAGAAGTGATGGAAAACTAAGTATATTCTATGCAGAAACGTTTGCAAGAAAATAAACTCATAACTTTACCTGACGGTGAATTTTATTATAGTTTATTAGTTACATAAACAGTTTTATTTTTTTAGTCTGTTTCTTAATGAGTGTAATAATGGTTATTTTAATTGAAATAATATTTGAATAAAATATAGTTTTTGTTTAATTGAATCATTACTTTACCTCAATTATTTTCTAAGCATGGGGCATCTTTAAATATTGTACCTGATTGATGACGGTGACTTTTGTCCATATGTGTATGTATAAAGTCATTAATTTAAATCAGTATTTGAATATTAACAAAAGTGAAAACTAATTTTCAGGACGATAACAATTACAGTTAAAATAAAATTTATTGTACATACATACTAACGTAAGTATGTGATCACTATAACATAATTCTTGTTATAACAAATTAAATTAATTTCGGAGACATTCCCAATTGGCTTCTAGAAAAATATGTAAAAAATTCAAATTTTATATTAGTGTGATTGTACGCTATAGAACAGTTGCATTGCAGAAAAAATTAAAAATTTTGTTTTTATCTTCCAATGTTTCTTGAATACCAAAAACAACTGTCTGTGATTGTTGATTGTAACTTTCACAAAAATAATATCAACAAAACACAATTTTCACAGAGAACATACAATGATAAAGAGGGAGGGAGAGAATGATAGTATTTCATCAAGTGTCGTTTGGTCATCCGCATACATTCTTTTTAAGAATTCATTGCGTTCACAGACTTTACTAACAACTACAATTTACATAGAATATTCATAGAATAAACTACATACAAACACACATCCTGCAAAACTCTTTGTACAAAAGGAAACTTTAAATTCCGGAAAATTTAACAATTAAAATCTGAAACTTTCCAATATAACTTGATACGATTTTTGTTTTTGTTTTTGAGTTGTCACAAGACTCAACAAAAAAAAAAAAAAAACAAAAACAAAAAGAAAAAATTTCTACTTCTTTGTCAAAGAAACCAAAGAAATTACTATTAAATATGAAAACTTTATTTTGTAACTGAGTGTTTCAAAGTTAAATAGATATACTGTTGTTGTAAGGAGTATACAGAGAAGCCGTCTCAAAATAATCAAAAAATTTGAAAATCTTTTGATTGGTGGAATTAAGATGGTCTTTTACATAATTAAATGGAATTTTTCTTACACAAATTGTTTGTGATAAATAAAAAGAACAACAAAAATATATGTTGAAGTATTTAAGACAAATTCTAAAAACGTAAAATATCAACAACATGAAACATAACAGCAGTAACAGCAACAACCACTACAAAAACATTGCAAATATTTGTAAATCTATTTTACATAACATTTTAATCTTCCTACTCTCCGCCCTCCCTATCATAATTATTAATAGACTTGAATACAAATGCCCTGTAGTTCTTGTTGATTAAGACAAATGAATTTAACTGATGACATTTCTTGGTTAAAACGCATAAATTATGAATTGGGCAATAATAATAAATATATATATATATATATATATATATATATATATATATATATATATATATATATATATATATATATATATATATATATATATATATATATATATATATATATATATATATATATATATATATATATATATATATATATATATATATATATATATATATATATATATATATAATAATGCATATACATAGACACTGAGACCTTTATATCCTTGAGGCAAACAATTTCATTGTACTTTGAAACAATTTTCTTTGTTTACTCATCATTGTACAATTTTTTTTGTGTTTCAATCTCTATTGCGGATGTAATAAGTTTACGCCAAAAATCTTATTTAAATGTTTTCGGCAGAAATTCGTTTCAAATTGCCTTAAATAGAAGAAATACTTTGACGTTCCAACCACGAACAATTTGAAAGAAAAAGAGAAACATGTTTTTATTGAATTGGCAAGGATGTGCATCACATGATAATTGTTTCCTGAACAACTCAAAAATGTTTTATATTTTTATACCTAAATTTACGACACTTACGTATTTGTTGAGATTAAATAAAATTAAATGTTTTACGGATATGAAAATAAAACTAGTGCTTAAGGAAGTTTACTCTTAATATTTTATGTTATTAAATATTTAATGGGCTTACAGAACATGCAAAACCATATGAATTTTAAGATTTGCTTCTGGCGCTTACTTCTGCCTCAATTTGTCGTTTCTATATATGTGCTACATCTCTTTTTCATCTATTTCCTTGCGGATTTTTGAACATTCTTTGTTATATAAAGGCTGGAAGGATTTAGGATGGATTGAGGATCACTTACCTTAATGATTGATCACGTTGAGAAATTAAAACAAGTAAGAATGTGTGGTCCTTCAAGCCCGACCTTCTAATACCCTTAACAACATTTTTGATTAAAAATGGTAGTTACAAAAAAATAGTGAACTATCCTCGTATAATTTGATTATCTGATTTATTCTTAGGTGCGTAATATATTATTGTAACACTAACATTTTTGCGTTTTAATCTAGTCGGTTTTATGGGAGCAACAAGAAATTTTGAACCGACCTTGGTATAATTTCGCACATGTTATTATTAAAATACTAACGTATATGTAAGATTTATGCTTTTAAAATGGTATTTGTAAAGGGATTTATATGCGATCTATGAGAAATATGAGTTTTGAATCCTATTAGGAGGTACCTGAAATATTGGACCGAATATGGTAAATTTCAATAAACTTCGTCCTTAAGCCAAAGTAATAATTTGCACAAAATTTCATCAGGATATTTTAAAAATGGCGACATGTAGACTGTTCACAGCATTTACATGGACATCAGGCATAAAAAGTAAATTTATTGTACTCTCCTGTTAGTAGTTTGGTATGTTCGTCTGTCCGGTGGCTACATTCTTACGACTATATATTGTTTGTTATTTTCCAAAGCAGCTTATTTCTTTAAACCGGAATTTTCAATTGGCGTTAATATATGTAAGTAATATGTGGAACATATAGAGATCGTAAAAAATCCCTCATTATGAAATTATTTTGTATTGACTTATTCAAAAGCAAAACATCCAATATAAGGCTTCTTTCCCGAAATAGGGGTTTAAACTGAAAAAAAAAATTGTAAATATTAAAATAATATAATAAATAACAGTTTTAAATTTGGTATAAACATGCTTTGGAAATATAAGAACATCCGTCCACTTCCGTCCATGTAATATTGGATTCTTCAGTAAATCACTGAAATTCATCGTGCCACATTTGACAGTTGCGTCAATGTAAGGCAACAATTATTATTGGTGCACCCATTTAACTTTTCTCCAGAATAGGGTATTTATCAGGTAATAACACCTTTCAATATCAAAGTATATTTATGTGTTCAATATCAAGAACTAAAAACACATTCTTGTATATGGAATTATAAAAGTATCGCACCATATTTAATGCCTTTTCCCTGAATTGGGTTTTAAGCTGACAAAACCCTTAAATACTTAGCACACAAAATTGTTCCAACATTTTTGTAAAAACTGAATGATAAAGGGTATTAAAGATGCGGCGCTGTCAAATAAGGCATCCTTACTTATTGACTTGGCTATCATTTGTTAGGGTTAAATATTGATCTTAAGAATGCAATGTATAATCTGATAATTTGTGCGCTAATCAAGATAATTAAAGAGACTTTGTTGATTTTAAAATATAATTTTTCATGGGTTTTTCGAACCACCACTTTCATAATTAATAGTTTGCGAGTAATTTTCTTATATTACAGGGCGAATCAAATTGAATTATTATTCGGTTAAGCGTAATCTTTCCCAAAGTCTATGAATGATTTCTACAATGGGGAACACCATCCCACAACGGTACACTTATGAAGACGGTTTTTAGTATGTTCTTGCCTGATAGCTCTTTTCACTATATAACATATGTGTTAAAAAATGCATAAAGCCAAAGTGTCTTATAAACAAAATTTTGTTTTTTTTTATTCTGTTATCCAACAAAATTGATATAAATTATGTTCAGGCTTCCTTTAGTGTTCACATTTTGACCAAAACTAAAGTTCTGTCAGATTATATAAAAATATATTATTCCGTTTCTTCTTGTTGTTTTATATAAAAATAAACGATTAAACGGTTTTTAAATACATTCAGTAAGAGTTGAAATATGAAATAAAATAACTTTACACTGATTATAAATGACATGCATAACAAAGCCTTTTTAATAAAAAAACTCCCAATGGATCACAGCGAGTGTCTGACTGGATGAATGAGTGCGAAGTTGATGCCACAAAAAGGGGAATATAAATACGAAAATATGGAACATAACGCTAATACAACGTAACGAAAGAAACATTGTACATTTTTATACTTGAAATTTTGAACACATTGTCATGTTCCTAAAAAAATATGAAATGGAAAGAAATGAAGTGCTTATCATCAAAACTACTTATGCGGCAAAATCAGTAACTCAAATACGAAAGAATGAAAATAATAATAACAGAAATGGAAAAAACACATTAACTGAGATAAGCTGAAGTACTACTCAGTTAAAAGATTCTTATTTTCCACAAAGGACACACAGCGTATGTACACATGAGCACATAATTCGATTTATATATATATTGTTAAGAGTTTGTGCAACTGAGGATATGTCTTTATATATATGTATATATTAATATATATGTGTATTAACGTATAAGTTTTATGGACTTTGTCATTTTATTTACTAAAGATTGGTATCTATACTTACATGATATATATATATATATATATATATATATATATATATATATATATATATATATATATATATATATATATATATATATATATATATATATATATCATGTAAGTATAGATACCAATCTTTAGTAAATATATATATATATATATATATATATATATATATATATATATATATATATATATATATATATATATATATATATATATATATATATATATATATATATATATATATATATATATATATATATATATATATATATATATCAGTTTTGCATATATACCGACCTGTTCAAATCAAATAGACTATTGAAAAAATTGTTATGCGGCTTAAATATATTTATAAAAATAATATTTTCATCGCTGATTGAAATTTTATACAAATATGTTTGTCTGTTTCATTTAAAAATAAAACAATGCTTCAATGGTGATTTCCAAAATACGATTGTAAGCAATGTGTTAGTGTCTTCACATATGTATATGTGTATCTAATATGCGTTTGTATTATGATTATCTACGACTGGCTGTATGAAGTTGTTTCGCTTTAAGCGTTGAACCATTAAAATGAACAAAAATAAAAATACAGTTTTTCTTATTCGAAATATAACAACCGTATGAACGCCTGTCAATTTCTACAAAAATATTTTCTTGTATTTATTCCTGCTATTTTTGCATACCCTACATCATGGTATGTGGCTACATAAATTGTTTGACCATTTATTTAATGCACAACACAATAATAAATACTTAAAGGAGTAGTAATAGACTTATAATCATATTCCAACAATTTGAAAACTTTTTTTAAAATTAAACGTAAGACTCTAGATTAGATTCATTAATTAATGAAACTAATAAATTTGATTTAAAAACAACTACTTCATTCTGAAAAAAAGAGTATATAACATTCCGCATTGCCATATTAGATTTTGTTTTTAATGTATTTGCTGGTTTTCTTAACATCATCTCCTTATAATAAGAATCTAAAAATACAGTCAAAAAGTAAATGTTGATTAAACCTTTAAAGAAACCAAGAAAGCGAATAAACTTTTAATCGTTCTATGATTTTTTAAATGTAAATATTCTTAAATTTAGAGCTTAAATTGCTATAATGCTATATATTGTACACCATTTCTTTTTTGTATATAAATATTATACTTTACATATCTTTTTTATGCACTTTTTTGAAACTTTAATGTAGTTGAATATTCTCATATGTATAGGAAGTTAGAAGTATATAAATAAAGTGTACTTCAAACTTCAAATTCCTTGGGGTTTTTTGTGAAAATTTTAGAACAGTTAAACAATCACAAGATATTTTTTAGAGAAATTTTTCGATGTATTTTAAACATCTGAATTAACACATAATACCCCAATCATCTACAGTGTTAAACGATATGAAAAATTACAAAAATTATAATAAATAGAAATTAAGATTTGGAACTGGCACTCTTTTTTTGGTGTGCAATAACAATTCCTAGGAAAAGTTAAGTAGGCATCAGCACTTGCTTGCTTATGCTGACAGAAGTATTTAAATTTAAACGCGCATTTTCCTAAAATGATACATTTCAATGAATGAATTGATACACTGAAACAAAAAGATTTTAAAATTAAGTTGGACAAAAAATTCACACTATAGTGTGACTCACATGTAATAATTTGCATTATAGTTATTTTTATGATTTTATGTTTTTATGAATTTAGTAATTTGAAAAAATAACAAATTTTAAGAAATTTAAATATTAACACCACTATGCATTTTAATAGCAATGAAACTACATTCAAGTCCCAATTTTTTCTAAT
The DNA here is from genome assembly GCA_004302925.2 of Cochliomyia hominivorax. NCBI lineage: Eukaryota > Metazoa > Arthropoda > Insecta > Diptera > Calliphoridae > Cochliomyia > Cochliomyia hominivorax. The sequence goes on from PYHX02000158.1 coordinate 62,919,664, forward strand.
CGGATCAAATCTAAAAATATTTTTAAAAATGTTCGAAAAACTCGAAATTTAAATTGGAATTATGTTCAAAGCATTTTGAAGAATTTTGCATGCACAACACACCTATTTCCATATATACGTACTAAGGAATAAACAGATTTTTATAAAGAAGAGTACATTCAATTGAGCTCTGATCATTGGTGCGGTTGTAAGTGGGTGGGAAGACAGGCAATCGGCTCAGGTTTATTGATTTTATCATTCTGTTTGTGACATTAGTGAGTGTGAATCTGAGTCGAAATAAAATGTATTTACTTCATACGCATTTGCTATGTAGATATTAAAGATTAATTGCGACTGTATGTATCTGGAACGCTATATTTGTCGATGAATGTTTATACACATTATAAATAATATGGTTACGTTAACCACAGTCGACGGATATTTAAGTAGTACCAACTTAAATTAAGAAATTGGCAATGACGGATATTGGTTCCGCAACTATACTTTACAACAACGACTATACCAAATCGCTCATAAATAAAAAGTTTCAGGACAAGGGACGAGAAGAATGTAATAAATGAAAACGATTATTGGAACAAACGAGATTTTAAATATAATTGATCGCAATATACTTGTTATTTTTTTAATTTGTATATGTTTATGTATTGGACTAAATCAAAATGGAGGACTATTTTTTTTTCGTGGTGAATATAAATAAGACATTTTGTTACACTATGCTGAGTAAAAAATACCACTTCGAAGGAAGTTCAAGTACGAAAATGGCGAAGCATTCATCGAAGTTGATCTAATAAACAAGGATTAACGTAGATTGGGAAGCTGAACATATTCTCCAACGGATCTTATACAATCTTTGGCCAAAAAGTGGTAATTCATAAAGTAAGGCACACGAAATATTAAAAGTTGCAAAAGTTTTGAACAGAGATTTTCAAAATAAATTTTGTTTTTATTGTTTAATAATTTCCGACTAAATAAATGAATCATTGTAAAATAAATACTAATAAATAAAGTATAAATTTTCCTGATTACATTTGAAGAGATGATATAAAACAATTAGTGCTCAGTGGGAATTACTTGCTTAGGTTTCAAGCAATACAGTTTTAGAATATTAAAATTTTTAGCACATTTCTCCTGATTTCGATACAAATATGTGAAAAAGCAATGTTTAATAATCGTACATGTAGAAATATTTTAATAAAATAATAATGATTATGGTCATATGACCATAATATGACTATGGTCATATATCTCATTTGAGAATTGGGGTATCGTACTTAAATTGTACCTCGAAATAAATTGTCAATATTGTTTTACCCACTTTTTCTAATATATTGTTCGCAAATGGCAGCTGGTATTAAATTGAACATTTTTCGTTTAATTCGAATAATTCACATATAAAATTTTTGTTTAATAAAGAACACTCTTAAAAAATTATTCGACAACTGTTATTCGAATGAATACTCTATATTGTACAATGCTGTATGTGTTCATGTGTTTGTGAAGATATATATATATATATCTGCTTTGTTAGTTGTTGTTTACAACTAGTACCGTTACACTCTTACATTCAAGTTTGGAAACCAACCACATTTTAAGATGGAAATAAAATTAAGATGAATATGTCGGATTGGGATTATTATTTTCTTATGACAGGAAAGGATAAAGGAAATGTGTTTAAATTTTATTAACTTGAGCGTGGTTTGCCTGAAATGATGTTATTGTGTGAGAGCGTATGATTGTGTGTTTATATGATACTCACACATGCACATGACTGCTTACACAAATGTAATTGTGTGTGTGTTTATGTGTGTGTATATGTATGTCATGTAACAGTTCACTTATTTTTGTATTTATTTCTTATGAATAAAAAGGAATATAAATATATGTGTATTTTACTTATTCTCACTTATCCTTCTCCTCATCCATAAAATATTTTTATAAATACTTATTTGTATTGAAGTGTGTTGCGTTTAAACGGATAAACAGGAAATTGAAATGTGGTTTTTATATTTCCTTCGAAGACAGTTTGAATTATAAGGTTTAAAAGAAAAAAAAGACGAAAAAAAAATTAATACAAACATGAACTAAATATAAGAATATTCACGAATCCACTAATACACACATACACTAATGCTAATCTTAGTATGTGTGAAAACATAATGACAGTTGAACGGACTCATACTGATTTTTAATAGATTTTCTTCTTTTTTCACTTCTTTTCAAATAAACATCAAAAAGATTATATCTGTTAAATTAGTATTTATATTGTCATAAAATGATATGCAGAACTTTTATATTTAACCAAAAATATCACATAAAACAGACAGCAGCAACATTTTATAAACACTTTCATGAGTCAATAACAATTTTTTATACGCTTTTTAGGAGGTTTTCACCGGATTAAAATAAATAACTTCAGAATACAAACACATATACAGGGATCAGTTATTTCAATGTAATACCCTACATATGAATATATTACATATTATTTTTGTTATCATCTGAAATTAAATGAAAAAATAATGAATATTCAATCTATAGAATTTTTAAATAGTGAAATTATGATTAATTTTATCAAAATCTAAATGAGCTAAGTAATTTATTTTTTTTTGTATCGAAATTCGCTAAAGTATAAATTGAATTCGAAAGCGGAAACACTTTTTCATTTCCATTTTCTTAATAGAGTCTGCTAGTTTGGATCTTTATTTTCTAAGATCCAATTGCTTTTAAAACTCTTTAAAAATCTACGAGTTTTAAAGGGAATGATCTAAAGTGCGAAAAGTGAATACTAGTTTGTGTTGTTGTTAACCATTAATAACGATATAAAATTTTCGATATTTTGGGGCGTTCCAAGAAAATAATTTTTGTATTTCCGATGAATTTATACCTTCACTATAGAAAGCGACTGTTATAATTCTTTATTTTAAAGTTGACTCTCATAACGATCACATTTCTATTATTTAAGAATTGTGTTAAAAAAGCAGAGAAGTTGTGTAAAATGTCTACAGTATTACTATATCGCCAAATTCCTTCCGGGTTTCAATATCATTCTAATCTGCGAAATTTTCCACATTTCCATATTCGAATAAATTCACTATTAATATCAGATGAATGGAAGTTGTCTGAAAATAATATTTTGAGTATCCATCTAGGGCGAAATATTTTAATCGTTTCTCAATACCGCCGCTTTGGCTTAATTATGTTTTCGCACCGATCAAAAATGTTTATCTTGAATAGGAGCTCTGGCAAGAAATACTGCCAGAACCGTTTGTCCAACAAAGTCTGCTGAAAACACTGTGATGACGTCTGAAGTTGGAAATATAAATCACAGGCAAAATTGCAAGATATTTTGGAATACAACATACTTAGAAGCCAGTTATGTAAAACAATCTGAAACAATATTTCAGAATATATATAAATGTTGCTTCTAAAAGGTAACTATATTTTGATAATGTTCGCTACATGATATCATCATGATATATATTCGTTTTGTAAATTTTAAAGGTCTTTTATTTGTAGGAACGCAGAACTCTGTTTATATCATTTAATTCTCATAGTTTCAAATGTATTTTATGTGCAAATAATTCTTATGAAATTTTGCAATAAAAATTTACAAACAAACAATTCATTAATATTTACATTACTATTTTGGATAATGTCAATAGCAACTGTTATTGAAAAATTTAATTAATATTATCATTTTGATGATAGAAGCAAAATTAAAGAAAAAATTAATTAATATAAGCAAATTCGTAATTGAACTTGATTTTTATTTTTTTCTGTGCAACTGTATTGGGTCGCGCAGAAAAATGTTACTTTGTGAAGCCGAAATTTTAATTTAACAGAAATATCCCTGTCGAGAAGAAAAAGTTTTCTTATCGAAGCCGGTTTTTTTATTATCACAGAAAAAAGTCCTAGATCTCCCTGATTATCAAAGGTTTCGAAGGGGATATTTGGAATCATTGAATGGTCGGTCAATATTTCTAAACGAACCATACACAGAAAAAAACATTTTAGGAAATCTTTCAATTAACTTATTAATTAATTTTAATAACAATATTAATAACATGTATTATTGATTCAATTATTTATATAATTGCTATGATTTCTTTTTTACAGAAACTGACAGGTATCAAAAACATATTTAAAAAATTTAGATTAAATTCGTAATAATGTTGCCTGCGAACTTTGAATTTAATGGAAGAAATTTTTACTTTGGTAAGTATATGTTATAGTTATTTGTGAAGATTCCGTTATTGTTTTTCATATTTTTAAGGACAATCCTTGGGATTCTAAAATATAGTTGTGTTGGCGAATATTGAGATTCATCATTGAAGATGCATTTCTAGAGGCATTTGGTTTTATTCATGGACTCCTCTTCCTCTTGGGAGTAAAAAATTTAACCGGATTATGAAAAAGCTATGTGAAATCATCAAAAGCTATTTTTAAGAATGCATATAAATGCTGTTTCATAAAGGGCTTTAACATAAACAGGTTAATCAATTTATACGCTGAATAACATCAAAAATATTCTTGTTTTTTTTTACTTATAGGTCTTATTTATTCGATCGTAATTGAGTCCTCTGTTTATATAATTCATTCCTTATAATTTTAAGTATGTATGCATTTCTGTATAATAATGTATACATTTATGTATCGAACTTTTATGAAGGTTCACAATAACAGAATTCATACAATTTATGAAAATTTTTATTAAGTCATTATTGGACTAATTATGAGAAATGATTAAAGCAATTGAAAAGAGTGATTCAAAGAATTATGAAATTTAATTAAAATAATTATGAAAATTAATTAAAATAATTAAGAAAATTATTATTAATTTTATTAATATTATTTTGGTGATAAGATAGAAATCAAACAAAAAATTAATTAAAATAAGCAATTTTGTAATTGGACTTGAATTTTGCGTGCATGTTAGGATTGTTTATAGAAAGTCTTCTCCCATTTGGTATTTAAAACTCCAGATAATTTATAATTAGTACTTACTTCATATATTATGGGTATTATTTAATTGGGAATCATTTAATTAAATTTCGAACTTATTGCAATGAGATTCTATATCATTAAATTTGGTATTTTTTAGTATTAATACTAACAAGTACTGAAAATTATTTCATTTATATCTTAAGGAATTTTTTCGTTTCCGTTTTATTTGGGTATTTTTTAATTTAATTGGGAATTTTTTATGTTTTTCGTTGGGACTTATTTGTGCCGCCTAAAGATATATAATGATACAATACAGTTTGCAAAAAAAGACAGAAAAAAATCAATCTCTATTTGTTGTCCTACCAAAAAATGGGAATTTTAGACAGTTTTTCTGAAATTTGTACTCCCGTTCAATTTTACGTGCTAAGTTTCGTCGATATTCAACACTTTGGTCTGTATTGACTAATTGAAAACTTGGATCCTTCTCGTTTTTTACTTTGTTAAAACACATTTGAATTGATCTATAGAAATATAAAGCACCATTTTGTTTAGTTTGTTTTCTAAGTTGTATTAAAAATACAAAACCATCACAATATCTGGCATTTAATGGAGAGGCTCTGTTACAACCACTATTGGCAGATTTGATGATTTTTTGTCATTTTGACATTTTTGATTTTATGAGCCCAAGTTGGCGTTTTGACGATTTATATCCCAAATTTTTCGCATGCATAAAATTTTATTTTTATATTTGAATTTTATATATTCATATTCAATAAACTTAATTCAATAAAAATTACCCAAAGTGCATATAATAATTATTATAAAATCGTTTCATTAACAATAAATTTACACATCGCTACATGCAGGTTCATTAAGACACAAAGAAAATGTTGCAGCATACTTCTCAAATAATGTTAAAACCATTAAAATAACATATTTTGAGAAATTAATTAATTAACCTTGTAGACAAGAATAAAACAAGACCTCGTGACCTTTACTGCACCATTTCGTTTTCTCAAGTAATTTTAGAAATTAATGTGTTTATGTGTAGCTAAAACAATTGAAATACTTGTATAAACTTTATGAAGTGAAGATATTTTCGTTTATACGGAATCCTTTTTGGAAAAACTATATTCATAATTCTATACTTATAAGTCATTTTTTTATGTTGACGATTTTTGATTTCGAAATGTAAATTTGACGATTGTTTCTTCAAATTTGAAAGTTTTTAACATTCCAAAATAGGAGAGTGTAAAAATATCTTTTACAATTCAGCTAAAGTAATTACATTTTTTCGTCTAAAATGAGACGTAAATTTTGTAAATGTAAAAAAAAAATTCTATGACGTAATTGAAAAAAATTAAGATATAAAAAGATCGTTAACAATGTTTAAAGTAAAATTACAGATGATTACACATCATACAACTAACTAAATATTTAGTTTATATTATATATTTTTAAGTAAATATAATTTTGTGTGTTACACAAAAATGGAATACAAACACATACTCGTATATAAATAATTGAATTATAGTTAAGTCAACAAGGAAGAAACTGTTGTAACTTTCAATTAGACATTTGCAAAGTTCTAATCCTTTTTAGTAGAATAAGAATCCAAAAAAGAACAAGATGAAATGGAAGAACAACATTTTTGAGAAAACCAAACAGGAAACATTGTGTTTCTTGGCTTTTTGCCAACTGTAATCAAGAGTAAAAACATGTGGATGGAAGAAATCCTTTTGCATTCGTAAGCAATTAAGGTGTAGATTTTCTATTTATTCAATTAGGTTTTACGGCAACAACAACATAATGAAAACTTTTCTAAAGCAACAACAACAAATTTGTAGTAAAAGTTATAGAGCTACTACGAAAACTACAACTACCATCACCTCGTACACTTGTACAAATATTGAAAATAAGTGTGTGTACGTGTTTGTATTACTAGTTTTGTAAATTCAACAGGACCTATCGATTAGATATTTTACTTTACCTACGTGCAACATTTTATTAAAAGCAACAAGTTGTTAAATTGTTGATATCAATTCCGTCAATTGGTGACTTTCGAATTTTGTTGTACATCACAAAGGCAAGAATGGTGGAATATTATGTGTGTTCTTTTCTTTTTTTTTGTCTTTTTCAAGAAAATCATTAGTTATTGTTCTTTTATTTACATACCTAAATATATACCAAATGTCTACGTATATAAGTATGTATGTATGTATGTATGTATGTATGTATGTATGTATGTATGTATGTATGTATGTATGTAACAGTTGTATTGTATTTGTTTATCATTGTTATAGTGTTATTTCGCATGAATGGGATTAAAATACTAATTATGTTTTCATTACATTTGTCTCTTGATAACAAACACAAAAAACAAAAAATGTCTGATATAACAAATTTTCTTTAAAAAAAAAATTGAAATATTTATAAAAAAGAATAAATATTTAAATTTCAATTAAAACATAATGTTCGTGTAAATTACACTTCATTAAGGATAAACTTAAGAAATTTTCATAGACTGTTTTATAATGAACAGTTAACTTTTATATAACTACATCAATATTTAATTTCTAATAGTTTTATATTTATTATAGACTTTGTAACATGTAAGCAACTAATTTAAAATTATACTTGATATATTAAGATGAATTAAAAAAGTATAAAAAATGTATAATTTCATTAATTTTGCATAATTAAGACCAGGAAACTCACAAATATCACTGATTGAAAAAAAGAGTTTTATTTTCCGCTGATCTTTTCAAGTGCAATTAATACACTACATATGCATGATTTCATTGTAACACACTTTATTATTAATGGTCTTCATGATAAGCCGACAAATTTGAACAAAATCAACTGTAAATTCTAACCAGTAAAATTTTTTCCACAACAAAATCTGCAACATTATAATCTCTATGCACAGTGTGGTGGCAACACGTCGTTTACAAATAATGCAAAACAATACTCAAAAGGATTCATATCGGGACTTTGTGGAGGAGTATTACATATGTCGGGAGTATTGAAGGCATGCAACATCTTCACATCAACGGTAGTATGTTTAGGATCATTATTCTGTTGGAAGAAATAATCATTAAGAATTACTAATGTTTCGTGAATTTGGTTAAGGTTGAACTTAAGATTATTTAAACAGGTCGTCTTGTTCATTGTTTTATCAATAACTTTTAATTTGTCTCCACCTTGTGTTGATATATCTCCACACACTATTATAAAACCTTTCCTTCCTTGGATTAGGCGCTTCATTTTTTCTCCACTTTAAATGTTTCAAATGAAAAATAAAATGGAAATAAAATAATAAATAAACTTCCGAACAGCCAGTCCAACTTTAATGAAATTTCACATAGAGTTAGTAGAAATGTAGATTGTACTACTAAAGATTTTAAAACATATCAGGCATTTAAGGAAACATAAGTTTTTTTCTTTAATTCCAGCTTTGCGATTAGAGAAATTAATTCAGAAATTAGAGATTTGTGAAAAAAGTTGAGTTTGAGACACACTGATTCTCTAAAAATTTAAGTTTTTAAAACTTTTTTCACATCACACAAAAACGTATAATAAAGTAACCTTTGAGAAATGTATAAATACGGTATAGGTTACTTAAGAAAAAATTATTATAATTTAAAAAGAGTGAAATAGATCTTTTGCCGAAAAAGATCGACAAATCGACATATTATAAAATTTCAAATTTAAAGCTTATAACTTAAAATTCTATGACGATATTTTCAACGTTTTTTCTTTATATATTTTTTTCTTATCTCTTAATCAAATAAAAGATATTTGATAAAAACCGAATAAAAATTTTTGAAGTTAAATATTTCTTCAGCTATAAGAGGGAGTCTACCCATACGACGAGGTTTCTTATAGGTTTTCTAAAATCTGTTCAGATATATGAAATCTGTATTATTTTAAATATTTTGTTTACCAAGGTGTCACAAAAATTTCAAAAATTGAAATTTCATTAAAACCGGACTAGACCTTTGGAAGTTACAGATTTATTTCCATTTTATTATTTTATTTGAAACACTGTGCAATCTTACATAGGACCTTTATAGATACACGATTGTTTGTAATGCCATTTATCCCTTTTGATTTGGTGTAAGGTATCATTTGTGTCTTGTCAGTCTATAATTCTTTCATAAGTTTGAATATGTTAGTGTGAATTTGTGTGTTTATATATTTGTTCTATGTTCAAAAGTGTGTTTGTATGTATTTATGTATATTTAAACTTGTTGAATAAGCAAATGAATATGAGATTTAACACGAACAACTACGACAGTCCTTTTTCTCTCCATTCATTCTTTTATGTCTTCTTTCAGTATTTTTACTTTAATGCCAAGACAAACGGTAAACAAAAAACTGAAAAATATAGACCCAAAGCGTGTGAGAGAGAAATTAAGCGTAGGAAAGACTAATGGACAGACGTAAGATATTTTGTATTAGTGTGAAAATAATGTAGCATGAAATATGGAAATGTATGCCTCCTGGCAAATTAACATAAAACTGTCTGCAGGGTGGCAAGAGATGTTAAGTGATGATGAAGATGATGATGATGATGGCGCTAGTAGATTTGGTTAATTGTCGCCTTCACACTAAAAATGTCCCTAATTAACATTTTTAAGTGCTTTGTATAATGTACAAACACACACCCACATTCTTATTCATATATTTACAACTCGAACATTGTAACCTAATTGGATTCTATGAAATAAAAAATACAAATATGAATATTTTTATAAAGTTCTTAATGTTCATTATAATATATATATATATATATATATATATATATATATATATATATATATATATATATATATATATATATATATATATATATATATATATATATATATATATATATATATATATATATATATATATATATTTCTTTTTTTTTTCATATTTGGATAAATGAGTTTTTTATATACAGAAAAATAATAATATGAATTTTATAATTTTCGATCATAGTCGAATAATTCAATAAGCTAATTTTTTACAAAAACTTTTCTAATTGTTCGTTATAAAATTTTTAAAAAATAAACTTTGCTATAAGGAGGATGTGGTCTTATTCTCCATATATTTTTCTAAGATTTTTTTTCAACGTTTCAGACTTATTTGAACGAAATTTAAAAATAGTTATTCAGTTGATTAATAATAAGGTCCTGCGGTTTAACTGTATATAAGTACCAATAGAAACATATTTTAGATTATATAGACTTAATTAAAGACGATCTAATAAATTAATTTAATGCTAATTGTAGGGTATTGCAACTATGTAAATTATACCACAAACAAAGGATATAAAAAACAGTTAAGTGGTTTTTATCAACATTTTACGGAGCCCAACCACTAATTAGGAAATGGTGCATTATGATTTAGAATTTATTTTATTTTCTAAAATAATTTTCATGGCTTCCAGGCAAAATTTCCGTTTCGCCATAATTATAAAGACCTTCCGTTGTCCACAATCAAAAAAAGTACAAAAAATACATTAAGGATAAGAAATAAAAAGTTTTAATTTAATTCCAGTTAGCGATAGTTACAAGAAAAGTGGTCATAAAATATTGAGATAGTTAAAATTTTGAACTCAAATTTAAAAAATAATTTATTATTAATTTCACATAAAAAGTATTAAAAACAATATTAGCATCCCTCAGGATGATTATGTTATATATCTCGGTGGTCATTTTGATAGGCGATTTACATGGCGGTACTATATAGAAACTAACGCTTAGTCGAAATAATTTCTCGCCATGTTATTATAAAAGACATGGGCAATAGAAAGGAAAAATTATTATAATATATAGATACTAGCTTTTACCCTGTGCGTTTTGTTGTACAAACATTCTAAAATTTCAAAGATAACGACAAATTTAAGGATTTTCGCTGTAATAATTCTTCAGGTATCTAATTACTAATATTTTACTTGAATGGAGGATACGTCTCTCCCTAACCATATCTGATCTAAAATTTTCCAGTAAAACAATTTTATAGAAAACTTTAGATAAAATACTTTTTAGACCTTCGACAATTAATAAATATTTTATCAATATGGGAACAGCTCTCCTTTTTTCTTTGTATGGTATGTTTCTTTTTCCCCTGATCATAAAATAAAGATGTTTTAGAGGAAAAATGATTGAGTATCAATTTAATAATCCTAGATTTAAAATTTCTCTAGATAATACCTTTGTAAGTGTTTTAGACTATTTTTTTAATTCTCGCTGCAATAGTTATGCAGATAATTGACAATTAATATTTACATTAAAAGTGGCCAAATCATATCGTCCTACATTTTTCCAGTACAACTGTGACTTTCTTCAATAGTTCTTATGATATTTGATATTTATTTTGGTCAAATCAGACCAGTGAAATTGATTCTTGAGAAAATATGAGATTTCTCTACCTGATCCTGATCATTTTACATTCTTTCCAGTAAAACTTTTCCTCGAGAAAGTGAAATTTTCAATATTTTAAACCAGGATCGTTGGGTTAAATACATAAACGCATGAATATAATATTGGAGGCTAAAATGGCCGAATATCGTATTCGATTATTTTTGAGCAATGTGTACTTAAATGATTTTCCATATAACTACCTAAAATTATTTAGGGTGTTATTTCATTCAAAATGTTTGCGATTTTTTTCACAGTGGAAAAAGGCCTCAAATTAAAATTTGTTGTTGAGTTCAATTCAAAATTACGTAGAAGTTTCTATAGCTTCTATTTTATCACCAAGTAAAAGCTGCAATTTTTTTAATCGTTAAAAAATCTTGTTTTCCTAATATCTTTTTCTGAGATTTTCCTAACACCAAACTCTAATCAAGAAGTAAAGACTCACCATTTTGAAACCGATTTTTTTAAATTTAACAGATAATCTATTCAAATCATTTAAGCTACAACGAATTTGAATTTGTAGGACACTGTCGACTGTTGAAAGTTGACCAAATGCTTAAATTTGATACCACAGATTCCAGGAGACACTGTTTTGACAACGCTTACTCGACTTTGTCGTATTGGCCTGTTCACATCTCATGAATTACTATTTTAAAGAATCGCCATATAGAAATATTAATGACCTACGCCTTGAAGGTATTAAAATTATATTGTAAACAGTCTAGAAAATCTAATATATCAATTTATTAATACGAACAGTTGAGTGTTTCGATTTGTGTATAAATAAGTTTCAGAAGTAAAATTATTTTAGGTATAAATCAATTTTATTTCAAGAATTGTAATGATTGTTTAATATAAATTTAATTACTTTTTTAATTCTGGATTTGCAATTTGAGAAATTAATGTAAAATTCTGATAATAATAAAGAATTAATTCCCATTTTCATAAAATAAAATTTTGATGTCGCAACATCAAAAACGTATTGCACTAAATCTTATGTTCGTCTATCCGCTGTTATCCACACATTTCTATTCATACTTATATTTTCTTTTTGTACTCTTAGTGAAATTTTGAATAATTCATGTCAGCCAATATAAGTATTTTCTCTATACTTCAAAAATTTTGAAAATTAAGTTGATGTGGACTCAACATTTGTATTTGTGTAAAACATAATCCTTATTATGGCGAAGTACAATTTCAACTCTCTCTCTATAGGCGTTTCACAAAGTTATAAATTAAAGTTTCAATATTTTGCATAATGCAAATATTTTAAAAACATGAACATAAAATGATTTACTATTTATATATAATATTTGTATAACTTATTACATGAATTAAAAGTAATTTATTTTTGATTCAAACATTTGTTAATGAATTATGTAAATAATATTTTTCAGTTTAAAATTATTTTCTTGGTAGAAATCCTTAAATGATTCTTGCAAAATTTTTGTACAAAATGCAACATTTTAAATATATTGAAGTTTTTGGAGACTCATAATGGAAGATAAGTTTAATAATAAAATAAATTTAATAATTATTTTTACCAATTTGCCTTATGATTTGGTAAATCCAAATTAAAGTTCCTTTCGTCTCAAAAATTATCATCCAACTCGGACATATGGTTACATTTCCCATTTCTAATCATTTGATGATTAATTGAATCAACTAACATTAGAAAGGCGTTCCAAAGAACAGATCACTTGACTTCAAACTCGTATTTTCTCTCTTATAATACCAAAAATTTTACATAAGTGCGTCAGTATCAGTTGAGCAAAATTGTATTGCTGTTTGTGTGAGTGTATGAAAATGTATCCAAAACAAACACAACAATTCTATCCCACAATTGTTTCTTAAACATTGTCTGATGAACAGTCCTTAGTCTAACGTTATACGACCGGCAGCTACAGTAAAAAAAATTAAATGACTAACAAATTTGTAGATTATGTTTGACTGTAATTGAGATTGTTGCAAGGATACTTATTGTCTTTTAATGTCCAAACGCAGTTGTGTTGAAAATGCTAGAAAATGCTATGCGTAAAGAATAACAATAAAAAACAAAAAGATAAAAAAAAGAAATCTTCAGGAAAGTAACTGAAATACTTTTCAAAAATGCTGAACTAAAAGAAGACGATGTAATTAATCTACGATTTCAGTGCAATAAATCATCTCGCGCAAATAATTCTAAATGAAGATAAAAGAGGCATTCAGTGGGGTTTAGATCTTGAGTCAGTTGAAACTGTTCAAGACTCTTAATGTTGGTGAGATTTGAATTTCTTTAGATAACGCGACGTGTCACACGATTATATTTCTACTTTTCCTCGAGTCCCCGTTTACTCTATTACGAGATATACATTTGATCTTCATGCCCAATTTATTAAAGGTTTTAATAATTTTAGCAAGTTATTAATGAAGTGCAAATTTTACAACGAATCAATTTATCGAACAGTGAAGTAATATCGTACATTACGGTTGGACCAGCCAGAATTGTAGATACACTTATATCATTATAGTGGAATTTATTTTAAAACGTTTAAGTTTTATCCTTGTATTATTTTTATGCTAAAACAAAATCCAATCCAATCCAATTTATCCAATTAGATTCACATTGTAAATTTCATATACTATTAAATTATCCTTTCTAGATGTTCGTCCACTTTTTGTTGTGGTGAAGAGTATAAAACTAAAATCCATTCTTTAGTATATTCAATATAACTTTGTAGCAAACAGATACACAATTAAAAATGTCTCTGTTACTCTTTCTCTCCATTACAAACACTAATACATTGTAATATTCCTATTTTGTTTATAGTAAAAGTATTGAGACATCCAATATGTTTAGAAATATCTTTAAAATTGTACATAAATATGTTGCAGTACTACAAATCAAGTACTGACAGGAACATCCGTACGACAACAAATACTAAATACACAATGTCCTTTTATTTTATTTCAAATACAAAATTAATTTAACATTTCTAAAACTAGAAGTTCTCGTACTTTAATTATAATTAGTATTTGAAAGCAGTTACTACCTTTATTTGAATAATTGGTAATCACGTTTCAATAGAATAGAGGATACATTGAAAGTAAAATTGTAGTAAATCTATTGGAAGCATAGACACTGCATTTACGGCATCTGGACATTTTTTTACAAAATTTAATCTTTAATGTATGTTTTTATACCCTACACCACCATATGTGGTTGGGGTTTTATGCGTTTGTGTAGATGCTTGTATCGGGCAGAATCAATAGTGCAACCACCACTTGTAAGCATTCCATTCGATTTAGAATCGTAGAGTCGACTTAACCAAGTCCTTCCGGCTGGCAGTCGATGTAAAGAACGGGGGTTTTGACTCACACAATTCTTTAGTATTAAAAATGGTTTTGAAAACATAATTTTTATACCCTCCACCACCACAAGTGGTGATGATGGTATATTAACTTTGCCATTCCGTGTGCAACGCCAAGAAGGAATCATCTCAGTTCCTACAATGTATATATTATTGCATCAAATCAATATCTGAGTCGATTTAGTTATGTTCGTATGTCTGTCTGTTGGAAATATACTCACGCCTAGAGTAATTATCCAAAATCAATGAAATTTGGCTACATCGTTTGTTATTGTCCTAGGCAGTTTGCTATTTAAAATAAGCTATATCGGTTTGTAAGCAAGAAAGTTATAGACCGATATCTGAAACAACATCAAAATTCCGTAAAAATTCTAATTTCTTCTAAAATATGTAATTGGACTTAAACAAAACATTAATTTTAACATAAAATTATATGTGCTTCATCATTATGAAAAAGATCATCAAAATCTGATTAACAGAAAGAAGTTATAGGCTATGATATGCAAAATTTTGATACACCCCAAACTCTGTGTGTCACATGGACCGCAATTTTTAAAATAATTTACAGAAATTTGTCACATATACTTATTTTGATACAATAATAAATACAAAGAAGCCATATTGTTCTGGAGTCATTAATTGACCCAGCTCCCATATAAGGCCCCTTCCCGGAATATGAATTGAACCAATTCTATTGAAATTTGGCACAATTAATTTTTTACTATTTTAAATATATGTTATAAATTTTATTGGCATGAATCCATATTTTTATATAGCTCCCACATTACGCCCCTTCCCGGAAAACGGGTTTGAGCTTATAAAGCAATTAAATAAAGACCAATTCCATTGGAATTCGGAACAATGATTTTTCTAACTATTTTTAATGTATATTATTAATTAGAACAATCTGGGTCTATATTTTGCTGTAGCTCCCATATCAGACTCCTCATCGAAAAAAGTTTCCAGCCTTTAAAACGTGTAAATAAAGACCAATTCTATTGAAATTCGACACAATTATTTTGCTAACTGTTCTGATGATATTATATTAATTTGCCCTATATCGGTCCATATTTTCCTATAGCTCCCTTATAACGAGTTTTCCTGGGAGTTTATAAAAAATTTAAATAAAGATCAATTTCATGATTTTTCTAATCATAATCAAAGTATATTATAAATATGAACAATCTTGGTCCATATGTGACCCCTTCCCGGAAATCAGTTTTGAGCTTATAACAACCATACTTTTAAACCCTCCACACTAAAAGTGGTGAAGAGAGTATATTAACTTTTTCATTCCGTAAGAAGTGCTAAGAATGAATTATTTCAGACCCCATAATGTATATATATTCTTGCATCAAATCAAAATAACAATCGATTTTCGTCAATCTGTCTGTCTGCTCACATCCACTAAAATTGACAGAAATCAATGAAATTTGGCCAAAGTATTCACTAAAGTCCAGAGAAGTTTTCAGCAAAATCGCTTCAGTATATTTAAGGATATAGACCAATATCTGATGCAACTTCTAAGTTAAAGAGTTAAAATGGAATGAAATTTTGCCATAATATTATGTTATGTGAACTTCATTACTTTTCCAAGGATTACCAAAATCAGTTCAGTATAAAAAAGGTTATAGCAAAAATTATAACTAATTTTATAACTCATTAAGTGTTTCTCATTAAGTGTATAATATATACATTTGTGAGTATATGTGTGTTTATATGTATATCTACGGAACCTAATGTATCAACTTCACACGAATTTGTGGTGGAGGGTATTGAAGATTCGGCATAGCCGAAAATAGCATTCTTACTAGCTTAACATAATTTCTCACAGGTCCCTTACTACCCCCTACTAAATATTATTTAACACAAAATTTGTAATTTCTTAAGTGCAATGAGCATCTGATATCGGGTATACTTTTACAATTTAGGATAGATTTAAGCGTAATTTTTTAGGAGTCGCCTCAGTTTTGTCTATAAAATCTAATATTAGTTTCATAACTCAATATGGTCAATGTCGATATCTAAGCCGGAGTTAAACAGTTAATGTTAAGATAGTTCCTTTCCAGTTCCTTTTTAACTCCCAAAAAGTAAGATTTGCGATTATTAATTAATTATTAAAAAAACATATCTCTTTTTTGATATATGTAATCTCTTTATAGTCCATAAAAACAAATGAGAATGTTATTGTCGGTCAAGCCCGAGCATCTAATACCGTACACCACATTGTTGGTTAGAAATTGTATTTACGAAAAATTAATGAACCACGGATAATTTGATTTTCTTATTTATTATTTCTAAGTGTGCTGTACATTATTGTGACGTTAACACACAGAAAAAAGCATGAGTCAAAATCAACGTTAGACATAGTTGATTTAAGATTGAATTTCTTTTATTTAGTTTAAATTGAACTAAATTCATTTAGTTTGAATTTATGGTGAAATAATATTGCACATATTACAGTCATTCGATATTAATACAACAATAAATTTTTAAAATTACTTTTAATTACTAAAATTTCAAATAGTTAAAATTTAAGAACGGATATCGTAAAGTCGACTTAGAAAATGTATAAAATCTGTTATGTCTATGAAATCTAACATTATATGTAAAAGTAAACATGGTTCTTTGGTGTCTTAGTTAAAAATTCAATTAAGTTTGAAGGGTTAAAATCTCACATATGTATTGCAAGAGGAAGTGGTCAAAATTAAATAAAAAATAAGAAATTTGACAAGGTCCGGTCTATATTTTCCTCCAGAACCCACAATTCACCTAAATGTTAGTAATAATAAATTATGCAAACTTAAGCATCTATTACAAAATTCATGTATTGGAGGGTTGTTCATCAATTTTTGGTAGCTACCATTTTTTCCAATGTGGTGAAGGGTATGAAGGCCGACTGACCGATTTTAACTTCTTACTTGTTAAAAATTATATTAGAACATTTCGATGCTCTAATTCTTTCCCAATTCGATAATCCATTTTCAATCAAAGAGGTAGAAAAGAACAATAACTACTTTACATAGATAAATGGAAACACTTGAATTTATTTTTGTGATATTTAACTGAATAATAAAGTATAAATTTTCCACACAACACATAAATATATTAAATATGGAAAATGTATAAAATATTAAATGAACTACATAAAAATATCATCGCTTATGTCACTTTGACTTTGACAGCATCCTTTTTGATAAAATGAACCAAATAAACAAAATTTGATATGTGACATATGCAAAAAGATTATAGAAAAGAGAAACTAAGGATATGAAAAATAAAAATATCTTAAATAGAAGTAAAATTTTCGATGACTTGCAAAAGAATTTATTACTTATTGTGTTATTTGTCACTTATGTTACTTTTTCTGAGATTTATTTGGACACTTCTAACTAAGTACTTGTATTAAGTAAGTCAATGTTATACATAAAAATGTTCACAACCTAAGCCAAAGGTCATTTGGTCATAACTTATATATTATATCCAATAATTCTGGTAATTTTCTCTCAATTAATAAAATAAGCTACTTTTTACTATTCAAAGTGATAAGAGATAAAAAGCTTATTTATTTAATTTGAAAATGCTAAATAACTTTATTGTGGAGATGTACATGGGAGAAGTAAGTACATTCATTTATTCTGGAATTTGTATTATTCGGTTTATTCGACAAATAATTAGTCGTAGTTGAAATTCAATATATTTAACCGTATCAACACACTGTAATTGAAATGAATAATGAAATGGAAATAAATCTGTTAATGTGAACGATTATTCCGAATTCAATAAAATTTCACACACAATTGAGTAGAGATGTAGGCGAGTTTCATTTAAGACTTAGACTTTGTAGACCTAAGGGCGACCAGTCCTTTGGTTTCCAAATTTGGACAGGTCGAGAATATTTTGTTCACCTTTAAAAAATATAACACATTTTTGATAATAATAACTTTTTGAATAAAACACTGAGAGTGTTGAATAGGTTTTATTATAAAATATTAAATTTTCTTTTTTAAATAATATCTTTGTAACTCACTCAACATTTCCTCAGTCTTTATTACCAAACATTTTGATCATATCAACTTCCGTAAAAGATAAGTTTTTCAAATTCCATCTCTGCTGGAAGATTTTTTTTAAGATTTTAAAACTTCTGTATAATACAAAAAATTTTGTTATACCCACCACAACTACTAGTGGTGAAGGGGGTATGGTAATGATAATAAGGAATCATTTTTAATCAAATCAAAATCTGGGACGATTTTGTCAGTCTGTTGAAATTTATAGACCTATATATGAGACAATATAAATGAATGAGTTATGGATTTCTTTCTTTTCTAATATTTAAACAAAAAGTAACATGATTTATAAAAAACAGTTATGCGTTTTCCATTATCGTACAAAAAATAATAAAAGAAAATGTTATAAAGCAAAAATAATCAAAATTTTGATATGACTCAAAAATCTTATGATTATTATTATTATTATTATTATTATTATTATTATTATTATTATTATGTAGTTTTCTATTTTGAATATAATTTTCTGATATTTGCAAACATAAATTTACTTGGATTTACAAATAAACAAAAAAAAACTATATCGTTTTGGGTCCATTATTTGACTTATAGTATTTTTCTAATACTCTTAAATATAAGTTATAAATTAGACAAATATCGGTCTATATTATACTATGGCTTCCATATAAGGCTATAAATTCTTAAATATTTTAAATACTTTAAACGACTAGTGGTATATTCTTAGATGTAAAATTTAGAACCCTTTAGAATCGCTTTTATTCTACGATAATGTGAGCTATTTTTTACATCTATTTGATATAAAATATCAATATTTATATTTTGATATAAAATATATCATTTTCGATTTTAACATATTTGATTTTTTAAATACTAAACATATTGGATATATGCGATAGAATTTATATATCATCAATCAAAATTGTTCATCAATTTTTGGTAGCTACCAAAAATTTTTTTAAATACTAAACATATTGGATATATGCGATAGAATTTAAAGCATTTTTGGAAGCCAAATTTCTGATATTACAGATTGAATCTAATTGATGATATATATAACAATTAGATTCAATCTGTAAATTTTGATTGAAAAAACCATTAAATTTGAAGTTAATTCTCTAAATAAATTCTAAGGTCCGTATTCAAAATAGCATAACAAAGTTTTATAAACCAAAATTCCTTAAATTTATATTCAAAATAAAATTTTATAATCGAATTCATCAACCAATTGTTAAATATTTAAAGTGGGTACGAACCTTTGATAAACCTACATTAAGCGAAATTCATAATATTTTCTAACCTTTTTGTATGTGTTGACACAGGTCTATCGTATTTGTCGCTCTAGGCAATAAAATATAAAATTAAAGATTGAAAATAATTCATAAAAAATATAAAAGTAAATTAAAAATTTAATACAATTTTTTAAGTGATGTACATATGATCAAAACAAATAAAAAAAAGCTCGTTATTCGAATACTATTTTTGTCTGTAAAATTAATTTGATGTATTTGATTCTTTGTTCTTTTTGAATTTCATTTTTTTTAGTATTTTTTCAATTTTCAATTCATTAAAAAAATTAAAGAAAAAAAATATTTTTAAATTTAAAATACTCGGATGAACTTTTATTCGGCAGTTTGAAATTCTAATTCAAAGAGGGGAAAAAGTGAGGGTATTGTCAGTACAAAATAAAAATTTTTGATTATTCGACTTAAGGTACTTATTAACTTATTTGTTCGTTAAGTCTACTATAAATTTTTATATAGAATTAAAGTTGATATTGAAAAAAAGTATTCCCATCGTTTTTCTTCGAATATTATCACTTCACATGTGCTAGTGTAACCGATTCTGTGGAAAACCGTGACTGGTAAAGGGACGATCTGTTGACGAAACTGTTGTTTTATCAATATGCTCCGCATCATCTTCAAAACAACGACTAGTTGAGGAGGAAAAAGCAGAGAGAACCAATTTCTAGAAAATTTAAAATTCTAGCAGAGTCGAAGGAAATTAATGAAAGTGTTCGTAGCGAACGCATTGAATGAACGTTTGAATGGATTTCAAAATTTCAAAACTATAAACAAAATAAAGATAGAAATTCAATTATAATTCTCCTACTCGTTCCGGAAATATTACAAATAAAAACCCTTTTATTGCAAAAGAATGTACCGGATATGATTCGAACACTTAAGATGATTGGTCAATTTGCCAGTTACTTTGTACAAAAAGGAATATCTGTAGATATTTTTCCTTTTTTGGATGACGGTTCAAATGATACCCTTATAAGAGAACGTACAATAATAGTCTGCTGTAGCTATAATAAAAGATTTTGGTATGGAAGTAGTTCGGTAATTACTGGAAAATAGTTCGGTAATTATTTCACAATGTTGGTTACAATTCAGGAACAACTAAACAAAACCATTGATATCTGTTATTAATCAGAAAAACATAATCTCATGTTATGTAAAGTAATTGACAATTTAGCTCCTAGAATCAGGACCTCTTCTTAAGATAAGAGTACAATTAATCCTTTCAGACCTGATGGACATTCTAGAGTATGGAGAAAGCCGAACAATGCACATGCTATAATTCTTACACGAAGAGAAAAATAGCTAACTATTACTGGGTTTGCATGGAGAACTTCTCTTTTTTATTAATGTGGATTAATGGATAAAAATCTTTATCTTAATATTTGAAGGGAAACTATAAGAAAAGTTGAGAAAATTGATTTTACCACATCCATTCACAATTTAACATTATAGTGATACGAAACATTAAATTCACGATTTGACACAACACGACACAAGTCTTGCCACATTATCTTGGAGGGAGAATTTGATCGATGAGCATTAACACCTAACATGTGAAGCAAACGTATTTTTAAAGCAGCATTACTAGAAGATTGAGAAAAATTGGGAAAGATGTCATTTCAAAGTTGGTACATTCCACGGCAAGAAGACTAGCTTTTAACAAATTTTTCATCTTCGTTACCAGAAGAAACCAAATATTTTATCTCAGAGTATTAATCCTAATGATCCATATTCTTGTTAAGTTATTTAAAATTAAGATTATTATTTTTTCATAAAATTATAAAAGCAAATTACAATAATAAAATACTTGGCCAGAAAAATTAAAGAAAAAAGAAAAACGAGAAATAAAGTCTTAAGGATAAAAATAAACTTTAATAAGTTTTAAATGTGTTAATAATACAAAATTGTGAGTTTCTTTGTTTATAAAACAAAAATCTCTCTCTCAAAAAAAAAAAAAAGTAATCCAATCTCTTTCTTCTCGTAAAGTCTTTTTTTTCACGGAGACGGACAACTTCTCATGTATTAAAAAAAGTGCAGACATTCCCAAGCGCAATGATTTAAAATTCTCAAATATTTCCTAAATTGTTAAACTTATAATTTTGTTTTTAATTTGAAAAGAAAACGTTATTTTATCCATAATAATTAAAAATGTTTGGAAACTCTGTTGCTTAGTAGAGAATGACATGCTCAATATTTGTTTATATCTTGTTCCAACATAAAAAAACAGAAAAGAAATGTAAAGAAACAAAAATGATGAAGAAACAAACGCACACAACAGTGCAAAAATATAAAATAAGGACTTATGTTCAGGAATTAGGATAATAAAATTACATCTGATACTTTGTGTAAACAAACGATAACACTGTTTGTATTTGTCGTTTATTTTCTCTCTTAAGTCTCACAGTAGGGATTATTTAGTTTTGTTGTGGTTTAATTTTAATATCATTTCGTAAAAAAATCAAAATAATCTTTTTTTTATTTTCTTCAAAATTAAATTAATAGACAGTTTGTTATTTCATTTAGAGCAAATTTTCTATTGCAGGAGTTAGGTAAACAGTTGGTGACAATTGAAATGGCCATAAATAAATAAATGAATATATATATATATATATATATAGTATATATTATATATATATATATATATATATATAATATATATATATATATATATATAATATATATATATATATATATATATATATATATATATATATATAATATATATATAATTATATTATATATATATTACGAAAAAGTACTAAATAGTGCAGCAATTGTGTTTCTTAAGACAGTTGTTGAGTAAAAATAATGTCCTCACCCCATCTCATCACATAATATCATCCCCCTATCATTTTGCTATGTTAATAATTTGATTCATTACTCCATCTATGTTTCGCTATAAAAATAACCTCTATACGTGAACGTATTTGAGGTGATGCTCAAATACGCTAACTGCCCTCGTCTGTGAAAATCTCTCCTTATCTCCAGGGCAACAACCTTCAGGTTTCCATGATTAGTCCTATGTCCACGAACGCCTACCTATGCACTATGTTCAAATGATCATAATATCTCGACCGTATATCTTAACATACCTCAGCCGATTGGTCGGTCTTTGATTACCTGCAACTTCAGCCTGCAAATTCGAAAAATATTATTCTGAAAATAGAACATAAAAAAGATTTTTTATCTGTGCAACATTCATATCCGATGTGTGAAGAATCAACTCGAAATTGTTATGTCGAAACAACCGAAGGTGTTGGGTAGAACAGTCAGCCGAAACTGCTGTAACCGAAGCAGTAAGCCGATGCCGCTGTTTAAGATACTCTTGCGATAATCGAAATGAATCTGATTTTAAAGGAATAAGTAAATAACCAATATTTCTTATAAAAGTTTACATCTTTGTTTGAAATCCTACTTGAACTACGCTTCCTCTAAACAAAGTAAACATTCCGACATTTTGTGGCGGCTTACAGAACCTTGATTTGATTTATATACCATTCTAAACCCGGTCAACTTTAACAAGGGAATATTATAGATTAATCATGGTTTAAATTGTTGCAAAGCATTTCATTACAAGTTTCATTATTTACTTGTTGGAATAAAATACGTCATCTCATTTCTTGTACCAGAAAATACTGCCAAATTCATAATATATTCGTTAACGAAACAACAGGCGTTTTATTCTATTTCAAATTATTTTATTTGTTTAATGGGATTAAAATTTAATTTTCTTTCTTGACTTGAGAAAGTCAAAATAAAAAAGAAATACGGAGTTTCTTTTCATTCTTAAGACACTTTCAGATAATTTTTTGGAATGAATAAATTTAAGTCCAATATCTTTGGTCATAAAGGAACTTAGTTTGTTCTATTTAGTAGGTTAAGTTATGTTATAAGGATGATGCCGATTGAATTGGTCGCCATTCAAAGAAACCTTGTCGCCAATAATTATTATTTTTGCCCTTTTCTTTCCTTTGTTCTCCCACCTCTCACACTATCTGCCACATAAGTTAACTACGCTCTAAAATAACCGCCTTTGTAAAGCCCAATAATAACCAAAAATGTCTCTTATGACAATGAAGGTCTGACTAATATAAGATACAAGCTTTTTAATCTTTTATTAGTCATTAACATAAAAATTAAATCCGCCCTCCACAGCTTTCCAATAATATATGCCCCGTAATCATGTTGATAACCAATCTTTGTCTGTAAATAAGTAACTGATTCGTATCATCTATTAAGGCAGTTAATTCTTGATCTTTTGAAAAATGACAGATAAAGATAGAAATATATTTATTTCCGTCGTGAGCGGAGGAAGAGATGCACATTTCTTCGACACCTTTCGTTGCCTGGTAAGTAAGAATACCTTCTTTTGGCATTCTTAAAGTATTTTTTTTTTTTTCAAAACAATTGTTCGTCTGTATTTATCTGCTATTTGTTTTTAATTCATAATTTTCACTTAAATTTCATCTTAATAAACTTTTTACATTTGTAGTTAATAGGCGAATATCTATGAAAAATGGTGAAGTAACTGAATATGCATACATAGACATGTATACTATTACACATATAGTCGTAGGTACATATATAAATAATAGTTCGTTTATAGTACAGATGCGGGCCATAAACAATAAAATAAATTCTAATAAATCACGATTTTCCAAAATCTTAAAAAATAAGATAAAAAATAAATCTAGAAACGAATTAACAAAATACATTGAAATGAACATTTTGTTTGTAAATTTTCAATTGTAATCGAATTTTAGCGGCAAATTGATTTACTATTTAGTGACATTCAGTGTCACTATAACGATAAACAAACGCCACCCTAAACTCCTTCATAAAAAAACAAACTCTTAAACAAACATGTATAAATGTACGAATGTGTGTGTATTTAGAAAATAAATAAAACCAACACACATACGAACATTTACTTGTTTGTACATGTGTATTGATAGACAGTAAAAATCTGTTTGTTTAAAGCAAATACTATTTATGCCATAAATTACGAATGTTATCTGGATTTATCGATGGAAAAATCATTCACTTGATTGAGTTTCAATTTTATTCAATTCTTTATATATATTTTTTTTTTAATTTTATTTTCATGTATATGTGTTTGCGTGTGTTATTGTGTATGTTGTTTTTGGCACACCAATCTCACAACAATAACCAGCGACAATAACAAATCGTAAATATACATGTATACAAACATACACGCACACACTTGCACACACTCACATCAGATTCATACTGTAAAAAATACGTTGGATTGTCTATTTGTCTACCAGGAGTAGAATACAATCTCAATCTGTCTATCTTTGTATTATACATACATATACATATGCACGTATAATCTATATTGTATTTGTGTATGTGTATAAATGTATGTATATATGCATACATTGACATATGGACTATGCTATATGTGCATAAATATACTTATAAGGATCTACAGTATATGAAATAAGTATCTCAATCATAGACTCGTTTATACAATTCACTGTATATGTTTCTTTCTCATAATATGTTTTCAGAATATTTTCATAAAATACAAAAAGTTAATATAACGCTGGTTGATGAGACTTATATGGCATGTCGATGTGAATTTTGATTGCATTTAAATTTTCAATTTATAAAACTATTTATCTTTCTAGTTTAAAAATAAATAATTTTCAAGAATTTGAGGAAACAGTGTCTTCGTATATTTTTATCTAAAATAAAATTATTATAGAAATCATCATCATCAGTGAGATTTATATTTTATTTAAAGGCTTCGCTTCACAAATTGTTGTAGGTTAAATTATTGTAGTTCATAAATCTAATGAGCTGTTAATTGGAGTTTGATATGATCAACTGTGATACTTCACAAAGAGAGAATAGTATGTAGTTGCCCAGGAACCTATTCCTTTTGATCTTTGTTCATTAAAAGGTAATGCAAGGTTACTTGCATGCCTTCCTAGCACCCGTGATTGCTAAAAGCAATGGAATATATCTATGAATCAGGAGATGTCTCGAGCGTCCCAAGTTGAAAGCAGGTCACATCTCCTTGGCAACTCTGCATGAATCTAGTTCACACCATCTATCTTTATATTATATGCATAACCTTCCCAGGCTAGCTCATTATCCTGTTCAATACCGAAATGGTTTCTATACGCTGTGGTCTAAACTATATAATGCCAGATGTCCGAGATAACCTTATCAAGTTCTTCTTACACCGGACGGCTAATATAGATTTTGTCTTTCAGTAACAGATGTGCCGCTTTACTGTCAACAGATATTCCGATACTTCTGGAAGTTTTCCTGCCCTCTGGAAGACCGCATGCCATGCAGACAGAAAAAATTCAACCTGAAATTCACTGCATTAATCAGGAAGCCGCTTAAGTTTATGTAGAATTTTGTAGAAGAACCTTATAAGAATAACTCCGTACTCTCTGGCTTAAACCCTTTAAATCTTAATTTTGATTTTAATTTTCAATTAAATAAATATTCAATAACTTTTTCCAAGCATTTAAAGGTCAACATTTCCTAAAAATTTCAGATCGATAACTTTAATATTAAATATTATTTCGCAATTCAGTTTTTTTCTTCAAAAAGCAGGGTCATAAATCGTTTATTTCTAAATAGCGGAAACACTTTTAAATATTTTTTTGTATTCCTGAACCATATAAAAAGATTCACGAAATTTTTTTCATATCTTTTAGCATGGACATGAAAATTAACATTGTTTGTGTCATTGCTAAGGCAGTTTAAGAACAAAATCAGCATATTATTACGATCAACAGATGAAAGTTTTTATGAAAGGTAAAGGTATGGACCGTCTATGCTTAAAGCTTATGCAGAATGAAAAAAACGATAGGATTATGTGTACTTTCAAAAAGCAAATATTACTAATCGAATATTTTCTGTACAAATACATCGAAAGTCATAAAATTGTGTGCCATTCACTATCATATTAAACGGAAATTTTTCCACATATTAATTATTGAATTACTGAAGTCTTTTTTGTCGAGGGAAGATGCTTCCAAACAAAGGAGACAATATAGATTAGAACAATTTATATCGAATTTCTCTGTAGCTTATTCAGGATTTTCGGAATGGGAAACAGGAACGTACTATCATATCTCTAAAACTGTTTGAGAAATTTTATAGACCAGGTAATTTTGGTATAGGGGACAGAGGAGTGGTATAACATAACAATAACTCTTAGAAATATGTATATATTTCTTAAATTGCTAAAAATTTCTATGAAACTTTTTCAGAAATAGTTATGTCCTTTAGAATAAAAGTTTAAGTCACACAGTGTTTTTGTTATCTTCTATTTTGATCGTTGTGGAAGTTATTAAAGACTCGACATAATCGAAAAGATCATTCTTGTTTGCTTTCCTATCGGTTGATTTGATACAAACACGTAATATAATTAAATTATTTAATTCTTATAAATTTGCTTGATATACTGTACACTGAGTAGTCAGTCCATCAGTCTTTTAGTAAGTTAAATTTATACTGTGTTGAAAATGACATTGCTATTTTAGTGTTGACACTTTTGTGCAATCACAATTCAATACAAATACACTGGGAAAATGAGCAATTGTTTGTTTGTATGTGTGTGTTTGATTGAAACTGTGAGTGAAAGTACGGACACACTTTCAATTTTATATGTGTGTAGATTTATGTATAGATATAAAATAAAAAGTCAAACAGTTTCATAGATTGTTCTCTCCTTCCTTTTCAATGTCTAAAGGTTTATTATATATTACAAGAATTCGCGAATTTACATTTGATCAAAATTAGTGGATTTCACACAACTGATTTACGATTTTAATTAAGTAATTCCTTTTATATTTTTTTATTCCATAAACTGCAGGGTATTTCTAAATGTAAACATTCGTATTGTAAATAAATATAATAAATATTTCATTGAATTTGAGCCAATTGAGTCTATATTTTATTGACAGTTTAATATATATATACAAAATAACACCTACACACTGACACATACATACAAACAGGGATAAATAAGTGATTGTTTTATTGCAAATGTAATAAGAAAATTATCGTCGGCCGGAATAGAATATTAAATTAATTTAATTAACTTTGTAGAGAGAGAGAGAGAGAGAGAGAGAGAGAGAGAGAGAGAGAGAGAGAGAGAGAGAGAGAGAGAGAGAGAAGTAATAATAATATGTATTAAAATAATATTTAAATATATTTAAATAACATTTTTCATAATTCAATTTTAATATAGTTTGAAATGTTTACATTTTAAACACTTTGTGGAAATTAGTCAAATGTTGGGTATTACGTGATCATATCATAGATAATAAAGAGCATTCCAAATCTGTTATAATTGCCGATTACTTGAATCATACCGGTTAAGATTAAGATTAAATAAAAGTTTTATCTCCTTTTATGCATTTGTGTGTAGAGCAGAAAAAATATGTTATCTCTACTGAGTCAATTTAACGATGTGAACAAAATGCAGGTGCATTTGAATCTTAATCGAATTTGGAATGAGTCATTAGTTTGGCCCAATTATGATTCCTATTGAAATTGGTGATATTCCACCTAGTCCCGATCTTTTTTTTCTTCAGCAATTCATTGGATGTGAATTTTAATTGGTGGTTATAGGAAATTATGCATCAATTATCGACTTAAAGTATTAAAGTTTCTTTCTGGGGGTTAACATATACAAGATTTTCTTATTTTGATTTGTTTAAATAATAAAAAATTTTATTGTTTAAATAAATAATGAGTAGCAGGCTTGTAGGGTTACTTCGGCTCCAGTAGTGGCAAGTTAATGGATGATCGACTTCATATCAATATTTCCTCAACAATTTTAATGAATTTTCACATAGTCAAAGCTGAGGAGTTTTTGAGTATACAAGCCCTTTATGGTCACAGTCGTAGTCAGTGATCCTCGAAAGTTGACCACCTTGGATATGTTGAGTGTTTTTTTTTTAAATTCGCCAAAAATCCATTTGTGAACTAAGAGAAAAGAAATATTTATATATAGTCAGTGTCATCAATTTAGATATTTTTCAACTAAATCTGACGATTTTGAAATTCCCATCGCGGGAAATATTCAGTTTTTTGAAATTAGCGGAAATTCTAGCCATTTGTGAAGCTCCATTGGCGATAAACATTTTGCGCAAATAAGAATGCAAAAAAAAAAATCAACATCATTGTCTACAGCATGTTGCACCGTGGAACAAAAATAAATCTGTAGTTTTGGATTGGCTGGATAACCCATTTTTAGTCCTGTTTATTTTCACTTTTTTTCTCAAATAGCAGACTTAATATAGGTCAAAAAATCTTGAAAAAGTTTTAAGATCTATGTAGTCAGCTTATTTTACAGTCAATCAAGATTATGTGTTAAAATAGACAACGTCAACCACAACCGCCCTGTCCGAAACAGTCAACCAAAAGTTACTGTGGAAAGTACTCCTCTGATAGTCGACAACAGATCGAGTCTCAGGGAATTATTGGCTTGGACAAATTATATTGTCACCTTAACTGTCTTAATTGGTAAATTTACATAGAGATCGAATCACAACTGCATCAAGGATACGTCACTTAATTCACTTTTTTATATTATGTTTTCATGATTGTGCTTATTTAATGTTCAAATTGTTATAACTTATTTACACACTTATTAAATATATTTTCTGAATTCTATTTTTTATCGATTCCTTGTAGTGTAACGTAGTTAGAAACCTTAATAATTCTATTTTAAAATTCATTAATTATAACAGTCATATAAAGTACTTGTGTATAAGATACCTATAAATGTGAAATACTTAGGTTTTATTAGCTAAGACACGGTGTGCTTTGCCGCCCTTATAAAGTGGGTGATATCTCAAAAATGGTACTATTCGCCCTACATTTTGGCCAGTAATGTAATTCATATTGCTACACTTGACTCCTCATATGTTATGGTATGATGAGTGGCAAATACCACTTCGATGGCAACTAATTGGTTTGTAGCATCAAAATTATCACCTAATAGGACCCAAGTCTTGGGTTTGCCATCCCAGTCTTCGGATTTAAATCCCATAGGGAACCCGTTTGACGTTTAAAGAGAAAGAAAGAGATTGAGTACAACGCTTTAGAAGTCAAACGGTGCTGATAAACTGAATAAAATCCGAATCAGAAACGATGCCTATATCTTACATAACAAAAAATTAAGGTGAATAACAAGGATGGCGTTTAAGATTAAACTTCAAGGTTCAAATGCTTCCTTACCAAGAATTCTCAATTACTAAGACAACATCAGACGCAAAATTAAAAGGAAAGAAAAAACCTTCGAACGCCATTTGCAAAGGTGCAAACAAATTCACTTAAAGATTTAAATTAAATAATGCACCTCTTCACAATACTTATGCACCAAAGGACTCTCAGGGCTATAATTGCCCATACATGTTTTTATTTACATACTTCACGTATTTTCTAGTTTATTTATTACAAAAACACTTACACATTTTAAAAACCAAAAAAAAAAACAAACAAAAACAAAAATAAAAATAGTTTAGTTTCTTAACAAACATAATTAAAGTTTTTTTGTTGCTGTTTATGAATTTATATTCCATGTTACAAAGATATTCTATGAATGTGATAAATAATTCCTTTTCAAGATCTTGTACTTATATATATAGTATTTTACTTTATATTTTGTTGTTTTTTATTCTTAACTTTATTAGTCTTGTGTTTTTTTTGCAAGATAACTTTAAATTTTATACAAAACATTTGAATAGAAATACGTAAAATGTTATTTTTACACACACACAAACATTTAGAAATTCATTTATGTATTTTACATGCTGTTAGTTTGAAAGAATTTACATCAAAAACATTTCATAGGAATTTTTTCGTATAAAATTCTATTTACCAAAAATTATTATTATATTTTAAATAATTTTCAACAACTTGTTAGATACGCCTAAACATGTCTAACCCCCATCACACCCCTTCAACAACATCGGCATTGAGTTTCTCATCATCATCATCATCATCATCATCGTAATTACCATCGTCATTATCATCATTATGAGCTTTAACTTTTAGTCTTTTTCTTCTTGGCATATTTTTCTCTGTGTTGTTTGTGGAGTCCTGAACAAAGCTTGAATGAAAGGATGAAACGGTAAAACAATACCACAAGTGAAATTCCCATTGGAGTAGATTTAAAATAAAATAAAACAAAAATTATAAAAAAAACAAGAAATTTTGTTTATATAAAATTCCAAATGTTTTTCTACTCTTCTTTTTTACTATTTCATTTTTCATTTTTCTATATCATTCCATTTTGTTTTTGTTAGCTTTGCATAAGTGTAACTGTTTTAGTTGGGGTGTTATATATGTGTGTGTGTGTGTTTTTTTCTGAGAGAAAGGGTAGTACTTTGGTTTCCTGTTCCAGTCGTCCTTTTTACCTTGAGTGAAGAGGAGCATATTTGAAATTCCATTCTTCTGTAGATTTAATATATTTTGTTGTTTTGTAACAAAATTGAGAGTATTCGTTTATGCGAATGTATAAGTATGTAATATGTAATGTATAATTTATATATATGTATGTAATATGTTATAACAAATTTTGTCATTGCATATTTTTACCTGTAAGAGAATTTCTACTTATAGTATATGAACATAAAAGTTGTTTCATTTAGTTGTACTCTATAAACAAGTTACTGTGTCCAGTTAGTATAACAATCAGTGTCAATCATATATATTATATATATATATATATATATATATATATATATATATATATATATATATATATATATATATATATATATATATATATATATATATATATATATATATATATATATATATATATATATATATATATATATATATATATATATATATATATATATATATATATATATATATATATATATATATATATATATATATATATATATATATATATATATATATATATATATATATATATATATATATATATATATATATATATATATATATATATATATATATATATATATAACATATATTATGAAATAAATAAAAATTGTATTGCTGTTCTGTATAATCGATGTTGCTAAAAATTTAGATTCAGTAAGTTGTTTCTTTTGTTCTACTAACTGAATTTACCGGTTTTGAATAGGAAACTTCGCAGGATAGATTTCATTGAGCTCTGGCAATTATTGTAAATTTAAAAGTATTGTCCAACAAAGTCGAATATAACGGCTTCTTTATGAAGGTTTATGCAGTTCGTTAAATCTAACATATACATTATTTCTTATTTGTTTTCCAACAAAAATTTTTAGGTTTTGTAAAATATAAAGAAAACAAAAGACTTAAGTGCAAAAAAGTTTTTACATAATTTCATATTTTTGAAACTAAACTTATAAACATACAAAAACACTCTTACAAATGAGTTACCACTGCTTTAAGATCAATAAATTTGAAGCACTAAACAGCACCAGATAAAATTTTAAATGTCAAATATTGATTAATACGATTTTAAATCTATATATTATTCTTAACCTTGGAAACTTTATAATATGATAAATAGAACGAAATGGCAACACTGTTGTAAAGTAAGCGGTAAAAAAAGAATTTTTCAAATTAAGTAAGAAATTTAATTCATGATGTTATGGTTATAACGCGATAATTAATTAATTCTGTAATGTAATTATTGGTATATTTTTTAAAAAATAAATAAACTTCGAATTAATGTCATAAAAAATAAACTTCGAGATAATATATATATATATATATATATATATATATATATATATATATATATATATATATATATATATATATATATATATATATATATATATATATATATATATATATATATATATATATATTGTTTCTGTAAGATGTTTCTTTTGTTCTACTAAACTGAATTTAGCGGTTTTGAATAGGAAACTTCGCAGGATAGATTTCACTGAGCTCTGTCAATTATTGTAAATGTGAGCGTTCCGATAAGAGACTGCCGGACACAGCTTAATCGAATAAGATTTTGATTTGTTGCAAGAATATATACTCTCCAGATTCTTGTTAAAAATAAATTATTCAATGCAAATTCAAAAATAGTTTTGTAGAAAGATCGGCCAATTTTAAATATATTTAAAGACTATAATTGATTTTAAAAATTAATGTAATTCACGATTAATACGCATTTTATCCTGAAGAAAAATGAGATACATTTTTATACCCTTCAAATTGTGCGCCAAAAGAAAACAAAGAAACATAGAGTATTTGTGTTGTCGAGTGTTCAGTATATTAAAAAATATCTGAGGCAATCTCTAACATCGTTTCGAATATGATTTTACGTTAAAACCAAGTTAACCGGTTTCTGTTTTATAAAATTATAGAAAAAATATTATTATTTAAAAGAAATCTAGAGTTTAACCAATAATAATGACCTCTACATGAAATGAAGTAAAAATAATGGTTCCTTATCAAAATAACTATTTGTAAAAAACTTCATCAAATAATCTTTAAATTATTAGATTTTCGGAATCGTGTTTTATACATTGTGTCGAGATTCCATGGTTTTATTTAAATCCATTACTTTTGTTTTACAGAAACTTTTTCGTTAATTTCTGAATGTATTTAAGAATGCATACAATACTTTGATCGTGTAACAAACGGAATGATAAATTTTATATATTTTCTCAATCATGGCGGAATTACCAAATTAACTGATAATATTAAAAAGTTTAAAAGTGACTTCTTTAAAAAACCTGTTAACTGACTGAAAAATTGGTTTCCGGTTTCATTTTTGAATACACTAGTTCTTTTGTTGTATAGTAAGTATATGTGTAAGTATAATACTGTATATGTAAAAACATGATGTATTTGCTTCATACCTATAATATATTATCCACCAACTGCTACAAACTATGCACCATTTCAGCCAACATACTAAAAATATATTTCATATTACCAACCATCATATATTAGTCGACGTGTTCTTATTCATAATTTTTGTTCACATCCACATAATTTTTTGCTAACATTAATTTCTAGAAGCAAAGCTTTAACATATATTTAGCAGCACAAAATGTTTTGTGGAACTAATATTTTTCTCCAAATATACTTTTGCTTGCAAGTATGATAATATGAATGTAGCCAGTATGAAGTTTTGAGCTGGGAAATAAATGCTTATTGCGATACAAAAGCAAATGGAAAAAGTTTGACTGAAAAACTGACAGCACAAATATATGAGAGAAAAATATTAAGTTTTTTCAAAATACTATATCTATATTATTTTCACAAAAGAGTGAGTAATGATTGAAGGTTACTCCGTGCTCGGTGAATATTTGAAAGACATTAAATAGTTTATTATATCTATATCCAATTAATATTATATAAATATATTTCTTAATGCACACAAATGCACTAAAATATAAATCAAGAACAAGACAAGGAATAATCGGAATATAAGTCACATTGCGTAAGACAAAAATATGCCTTAAATAGTAGAAAATAAAAATTATAATTTCTGTTATATGTTCTGAAATTTAAAAAACTTTATAATTTTACAGAAATTTTGATTTAAAATAAATCAGATTTAAAAATGAAGCTTCGTTCATAAATATAGCTATCTTCGTTGATTTTGGGAAGATGCTGTACGGCCCAAAGTGTTTAAAAAACATGAAATGGTAATAAATCTATAAGTCAACGTGGGCCAGTCCACTTTGTCTCGAATTTGCACACATCGTGTCATAAACATATTTAAAATGACCTAAATTCATTATATTTAAACGGATTTAAGAGATTACTATAAGAGTGGATTAGAAACCGAAATATTAAGCTTAAAAATTGTACTTTTTAATCGTAGAAAAACGGTAATTCCCAACAATCTTTCAAAAATTTCCAAAAACTATTTTATGAATTTTTTGTATCCGACAACGGAATGCAAATATTTCTGTAACCAAAAATTTGAGAATATTTCAAGTAACATAAGTTTTTTTTTAAATTTCAGCTTCGCGATTTGAGAAATTTAGTTAAAAGTTCTGGTGTTTCAAACAAAAAATGGTGAAAAATATACTGGGCTATAATTATGGTAATAAAAGAAAGTATATTATAAGTATCATTTATTAAAGTATCTACTTTACAGCTACTATAGACCAAAGAAAGCTTAATTTTCCGCTAAAGGCAGTTTTATATTGAAAACAGGTTGAAGTAGTTTTTAACAAAGATAACATCTCTTAAACTCTACCAGATATTTGTTATTCATCAAAAATTTTTAAATCAAAACAAAAACTGCAGTCACGCACTTATAAAGTGCAAAAAATGTTGGTCACGAAATGGTAGGATATGATATAAATAGAAAAAGGGTTTTATTTGTTAAATGTGCAGGTAAGTCGACAATATTTTCAGTTTCAAATGTTGAAACTACAATATGTAAAAATTATGATTATAAATATTGATCTGAATACAAGTTAAAAGAAAAGTTGGAACACAAAAAAAGTGAGCATAAAGTTGTACTAAAAGGAGATGGGGTTAGAGCGTATCCCTGATCAACCATTTTATTGATTGCAATTAGAAACACTTCAACGGCCAAAGAAAAGATGTGGTTTATTGAATTTTTTAAGTCTTCTTGACTCTCATTTAATCTTCAATTCTCATATCACAACCAAGAGCAAAATTGAATGTCTGAGTGGACAATTTAAATCTAAATTTCGTTCTATTTTCTAAAGGCTTCGAGTAGATTTGGACACAGCAAAAAGTATAGTGGTATTAGTGGCTGTGTTTCACAATATATTCACAAAGGCTGTTTGGAGAAAATTATGCTCCGTACTAAATCGTCCCCTGTATTCAGTTCTGGGATAACCACTGAATTTCCTGACGAAACAGGACTTTCGTTCTCGCCCATTGAGATTTAAGTTTTGAGATATCTCTATCAAAATCTGCAGATGCCAATGACACTTAAAGGTCTTTCAGACATTTTTTGCTGTTATTCAAAAAGGTGTCATTGCCTTTAAAAGTCCATACATGTAAGAACATTAGATCTATGTACGTACCATCTCAAAATTTCTTATTGAGATATTTTATTTTTTCCGTTCTTTTTTTTTGCGCTTTTATTGTTGCATCAGTTGTGCAGATATGCTACATATACAGTATTTATACAAGTTTATGTGATTCAACTTAAAACAATTATTTATTTTGAATATAGTAAAAAAAGTGTGTAACAGATTCAAATATAAAAGTTGTTTTTAAAACGAACTGACTTTAGTGTTTGACAATGATTACGGTCCATTGTTTTTTATATGAAATTATAAATATTTGTTCGATGAAAATATTTTCAAAAGATTTGCTTTTCCAAAAATGTATTCAATAAATATATTTGAAAAAATTCGATCAAATTGAAAAATAATACTTTGTACCGGTAAAAGAAAATAATATAATAACAGTTTAATACACCCTCCACAACCTTAAGTTGTCAAGAACTGTATTAATTTTGTCATATTGTTTAATCATTAAAAATAATCATCAAAGATCCAATAAAGTATATATTTTTGTGTCTTTTCAGATATGTCCATCTGTCTTTTGGAAACATCTACAAAATGTATAATTAAAAGTAAGAGGATTTGAGAAGAATTTAATAATCGTGCCAAAAAACTGAAAAAATTAGATATTTGGCGTAGTCAAATAAATCGTCCTTTGTCTTGTCTTGACTTCTCTTCTATATATGTAAACAGTTTCAATAATATAGAACCGCATTAAAATATACCTCCTGAACAAATCATCTTATTATTGTATATTAATAAAATTGACATATGAATCTAATTTTACAAATATTTGCCACTTTTTCACCTACAAATTCCACAAAATTTTAAATCTACAAACTATATGCATTATATTTGGACCTTCTTAGTACAATTGGTGGAATTTATATGAAACCAGCGTTTATCCGGTGCGGTTTTTTGTCATAAGATATTCGATAATTAATATTTGGTATGTCTCTTACGTACAATGAATTCTGACTGTTAATGTTGTATGGACGGTACAAAATATACTACAGATAGAACCGGTACACATGGTTCAATCTGCACTACTTTTTAAAACAGCAATTCTTTAAGAAAATGATTGGAACTAAATTTTTAAAATCTCACTATAATATGAATTCAGATCGGATAATTCCTAACACACGTTTTTTTTTACAAAAAGTTACCTTTGTCAGTTATTATTATGTCAGTTATTATGTTAAATATTATACAAATTAATATTTTGTTCTTCTGATTAAAATGAGTGACTAAGTGCTACCAAAAGTTGGCAAAGCATTCAAAGAATAGTATTTTCAACAGAGCTCCCAAAACATCCGATAAGAAAGCAGTCTGGTTAGTTTTTGACTATTTGGTACGTAAAGTTAAATCTAATGTATAATACAAATATACAAAACTTAAAAGTTCCTGACAGGAACGCTGCCAAAAATTTGGAGACCAAATCTGAGCACAGAAATCGAATTAAAGTTTTTTAAAAATATTCTTTCTGCATATTGGATGACTAAACGTTCCATTAGGCATTTGGCAACTATCTAAAAATAATACTTCTCATTTTAGAAAAATAACAAAAATATCTCTAGTCTAAATCGATTTTAACACCTTTATATTTTATCATAATCCATCGTACATTTCTATATGATGATAGAAAATCGACGAGACCCATCCTGTTATATAGCTTCAGTGATTATAGGGAATTCTTGACCTTGATCCTCCATCTTAACCCATTATCATATTTATTTCAGAGTCCCTGAAAATTGCGATGAATTTAAATTCAAAAGAAAACAAGTAAGAATGCTCTATTCGGCTATGCCGAATCTTCAATGCCCTCCACCACAAATTCGTGAAGTTAATACGTTAGGTTCCGTATATATACATGTACACACACATACACTCACAAATGTATATATTATATAACACAGAGCACTTAATGAGCCATAATTTTGGCTATAACTATTATTCTACTGAACTGGCTTTTTTCCAATCTGTCAAATTTCATTAAGATCAATTTTTGTGAATATGAGCAGACAGACAAATTGACGAAAATCGACTGAGATTTTGATTTGAAGCAAGAATATATATACATTATTATGTCTGAAATAATTAATTCTAAGCGTTACACAAAGAATGACAAAGTTAATATACTCTCTTCACCACTTGTAGTGTGAAGGGTATAAAAACCAAAAATATGCTTGTTATAAGCTCAAAACTATTTTCTGGGAAGGGGTCTTATATGGGAGCTACAGCAAAATTTGACCAAGATTGTTCATATTTATAATATACTTTGATTATAGTTAGAAAAATCATTGTGCTAAATTTCAATAGAATTGAACTTTATTTGAATGTTTTATAAACTGAAACCCGTTTTCCGAGAAAACGCGTTATAAGGGAGCTATAGGGAAATATGGACCAATATAGGGCAAATTAATATAATATCATCAGAACAGTTAGCAAAATAATTGTGTCGAATTTCAATAGAATTGCTCTTTTTTACTAGTTTAACAAGCTGAAAACTGCTTTCGGTGAGGGGCCTGATATGGAAGCTACATCAAAATATGGACCAAGATTGTTCTAATTAAAAATATACATTAAAAAAAGTTAAAAAATTCATTGTACAGAGTTTCAATGGAATTGGTCTTTATTTAATTGCTTATAAGCGGCCAAATTTCATTGAATTCGGACAATTATTCTAGGCGTGATAATGTATATATATATATATATATATATATATATATATATATATATATATATATATATATATATATATATATATATATATATATATATATATATATATATATATATATATATATATATATATATATATTTTTATTTATTTAAATAATTATTTATTTTCCGTTTTTTTGTTCATCAGTGCTTCTGGAAAAACTAAATTTTAAGAATGTTAAAGAGTTAATTAAAGAAGACAATTATTTTGACCACAGTTATATAAATATATATTAATTTCATATATCATTTAATTAATTAAATCTATCATTCTTAAAGTTCATAACTTAAGCTGCTTATTTGTTTTTTTTTTCAATAATAATCATATCGATTTTTCTCTTCACCCATTTATTGAGTTAAGTTTCATGATCGGATAAAACAGTAAATAACATTGATAAAATCATTGGTATTAAATGCTCGTTCATATCAACACAAATATTTAATAAAATCCTGAAAAAAATCAAGGAAAAAATTCAAAGTGACTAGAACACAACACTTAACTTTCTACTTCTATCACTGAGTACCCAGAGGATTTCAATTATACACACAAATACACATTTACATAAATACGTACGTACATCAGTTATGAATTATTTTCATGTATTTTTTTCCATACATACGGACATAACTATACATCCTTAAATATGGATGTGTGTTTTACATATAAAATTTACGTTTGTATGTATTTGCATATATATGTATTAAGTACATAGGTTATGTACACAATAACATGACTACATGTGTTTTTAAAATTCACACATTTATACTCTATGCTTACAAAATACATACATAAGTGCATAATATTTGTATGTAAATATGTTTATTAGAGAGGTATCGCTTTAAAAATTAAAAAATATATATATTTTAAGTTGTTCTTAGTTCAAATGTTATGAACTCATCAAGGATACAAATAGTAAAAGTCTCTTCTATGCTACAGCCACTACGAGGTTCCATAATCGATTGCATCCCCAATTTGGCATTTTATCCTTCGTGATTACCTTTTTTGAACTCTTAGAAAATATTAATTAATTGAATTGACGTTCTATTTAGTCATTCTAGCGAATGTATTTTGATCTTTATTAATTTTTAATTAAACAGATATGGAGGACTTAATTCAAATAAGAACTCTTCTGGTTGCGCAACAATGGAACTTAAGCTATTTAACTGATAAATGGTGAACTATTAGACCAGCTCCAACTTGTTCATACTTTAAATTTGATGCTCTGTAGGAGTACAGCCATCCACATATCGCAATTTCTGTAATGCAAATATCTATGAATTTAATGCGCATATACGTAACATCGAGATTGTGTCCTTGCAGTATTTTTTCATATACAATAACGATTAAATACTATTCTTATACGACCTAAAGGTGGAAATTATTTCTGACATTAAAAATAATGGGGAATGCAAAATGACAGCTAAAATTATTCGGAAGAAACGTGAGGTGAATATAACATATTGTGGATAAAAATTCCTGGTTTGCAACATGAAAAATGTCTTTTCTTTCCGAGGCAGGTAAAAAAACTAATAAAAATATTACCCCAAAAGGAGATAGTTAACTTCACGAAGAACTAAAAAGCCAGATATTATGGGTAATAAATTTAATTGTATGTTAGAGAATTAAGAAAAAATTAAATTTGAATCACTCTAATGTATATACTTATAACCACTTATGAATATGATTGCTCTGTTTTTATTTTTTTTTATTTTTTGCCGAGTTTTAAAAACTTCCACATGCCTAGTCAAAGTCATACTCGTATTTGGAAATGCGAACATTTTGTGGTTCACAATCATTTCGTTTTTGCTCTTTTCGAGTAAGATTAATTAAACTTGAAAAATCAACGAAATAAAAATGTTTTTACAGGGCGTTTTCCCCAGGGATTATTTGTCTTAAAACAACACCATCGCGTTTATTATGTCTGGTTGCACAAGTTAAATTAAGAAATTTGATGTCATAATTTTTTCGTTTTATTTAAATATAAATCCCGATTAACATAAACGAAATAATTTAAATTATTAATAGTAAAATAATATTTTACTAAAAACACAATATGAAATGTTAATATTATATCGATCAGTGTTAAACTGATGCCTATAAACCTCAAGTCATAAAATAGCAACCAAACATTAAAAGTATTTTGATAAATTTTGGCGAACAATAGAATATTATTCCAAGGTTACGTGCCAAGTGTTATATGTTCATATCGTATATATATATATATATATATATATATATATATATATATATATATATATATATATATATATATATATATATATATATATATATATATATATATATATATATATATATATATATATATATATATATATATATATATATATATATATATATATATATATATATATATATATATATATATATATATATATATATATATATATATATATATATATATATATATATATATATATATATATATATATATATATATATATAATATATTAGCGATTTTAAAGCTAAACATGGATTGAGTGCTGAACAAATATACAACGTTAGCAGCGATTAAAAAACGTCATCATAAGTTGGAACTATTGGTAATGCCGAAAAACCACAATCGTTTAAATCGTTTAACATACCGGTCGAATATAGAAATTCAAAAAATGAATGAAATGAAATGGAAATGACTCCACGAGACATTCGTCCTTCAAGTTTGTTATTTCGGTTTTATGATTTACCCATTTTAACCTTTTTAACTTAAGGTTACATCAAATTTACATTCTTATTAAGTGAAGACATTTTGCTCCTCGATAATGCCCCATATTATCCGGCAGAACAAAAACTTATTTCAGGAGATGGATCGATTTTCGTGATATACAGCCGCCCAAATTATCCAAACGATGGATCAAAATATCATACGTATAAAACAAAACTTTATTACCAAAAACATCTTTTACAGCGAGCAGTTAGAAAGATTGGAAATTCAAATGAATTTTTGAAGGAATTAACACTCAAAGTTGATACTTAAGCTGGGTTCCTTTACTGAATGTCTGTTTAATGCCTATAAATATATTTAGACATTATCTTATATAAATAATTAACAAAATTTTCGATATGTTAGAGAATATGAATTCCGATGTAAATTTTTGGATATTGATTTTGCACTACTGCAGATGCTACATTATTTACTTAAATACGCGGAATATACTGGAATGGATAGAATTAGCATAGATAACGAAGATAACGAAAAAGAGGTTCTCAAAAGTTCCTGTAGAACTTTTGTATTATTTGAATTTTCCAGGAACTGAAATGTTCAAAAGAAAAAGTTAATTTTAGAGATTAGATGAAGATGTCTTGCACACTATATCCCGACTCCACTCTATTAGTGTGGCCATGATAATGTCTTTCGCAGACAAACTGGCAGATAGTGGTGGCTACATTAACTAAAAGTAATGTCTTTTATAAAATAAAATTCAACCCGTAATTTCTGATAACTGAAACATATTTTAAACACGAAATTATGAACTTCAAAATCATTCCATACAAATTCCATACAAATTTAGTAAATTAAAGTTAGAATAAAGTTACTGATAACATTTCTATTTTTTAGTAAAGATACATTTATTTGTACATAATAAATAGCCTTGTGTATATAAATGTATAAATATGTATATTATATCGCAATTTGATAACTTAAATATTCCATAGTTATTATTAAGTAAACTATTTTACTATTCTTTGCACGTTTTATGTTGTAAAAATATTTAAGAAAAAGTCTGCCAAAAGTTGGGTATTTATGTGGAGAAGACAAACAATGAAAATTTAGAAAATTTGAAAGTTGTCACCAATAAAAGCTTAAAATTAATACCATTTTATTTTGTAAATAATCTTCTACCTGTGTTGCTCGAACAATTTTAAACTTCAACTAAGAAGAGAACGATATTGTGGATGAAATAAAAGTCCTGTCAAAATAACTACAATTATGATGACAAAGCGTTTTGACTGAAAAGTTTATATGCGTGACAAGTATTTCAAAATATCTCAATTTATTAATAGAAAAAAAAACAACCTGAAGGAACAAATTTCTAGACTTGTTGATAGAAAAATGTATATCATACACCTACAAAAGCACACACTTTTTAGGTATTTTTAGATTATAACCGGTTTGCTTCGTAGTCCTTATATTAATGAATTTATTAAATTATATATTTTAAAATAATATTTGATGAATACTCGATAAATAAATAAACTCTTAATTTTTAATCGAGAATATCGGCCTGATCTGTATCTATTTACTTTTTAGTTAAAATTATTTTTGAAATCAAAAAAGTGAAACATATTTCATGTATTTTTCTAACAAAAAACTAATTTTGAAACTTTGGTAACTTAATATCATTGCACATCAAAAGTCTTGGTACCCCTGAATAAATTTTGCAAAAATTATTGGGAAAGCCATTTTTTACTTTTAACGATTCTTTTGAAATGCAGTCGATGAAATTTTTTAGAGGAATCGATGTAAAGTTATTAAAAAATGCTCCAAAAGGAGTTAGCAATAGAAGAGCGAAATATTGGAATTAAAATCTACTAACTAAATACTCCGAAATAGTAAATATTACTTGTCGAAGCAAATCATCATTAGAAAAAGTATTGAAC
This sequence comes from Cochliomyia hominivorax, assembly GCA_004302925.2. Classification (NCBI taxonomy): domain Eukaryota; kingdom Metazoa; phylum Arthropoda; class Insecta; order Diptera; family Calliphoridae; genus Cochliomyia; species Cochliomyia hominivorax. The sequence goes on from PYHX02000158.1 coordinate 62,963,034, forward strand.
AGCTTCAAAAATGAAAATCGAATTTAAAGTAAGTGAATAAAAATTAGAGGTCATAATTAAGAATGAAACATTCTAAAGTGCATCAAGTATTGCTACCGATTTTAATCACTGTTCAACAGAACAGTGATCCAATACACACTGCAGTTGTTGTTATGATGTGGCTTGCGTACAACAACCCCATTTGCTTATTATGCCATCTCAATGCCCTGATTTAAAACCTACTTACTGAACACTTGTGTGATCATCACTATTGATTTATAATGTACAGTGTATATTAGATAAGTATGGGGGGTCCTAAGCTCTCATTATAATTAGTTTTTTACGTCATTCAAGAAAGCATTGTTTTCAGCATGGACCATTGACATTCTGTAAGTATCGAACAAATCAACAAACAAACTCTGATTAATTTTTTATAGGTACTATATATGACTATGGAAATATGTACAGCTAGGGTCAAAATAATAGCACCACTGACATGTCACATATTCATTGCTGATTTGTGTTTTTGTTCATAAATATTTTTATCTACATTTTTGTAGTCCTGCAATTCAAAGTATATTCTCGGAGAAAATCAATGCATTTCTTTTAAATTACCACGAGCATTCCAATAAATTGATTCTAAGGACAAAATATCAGATAGTGACCTCTCAAAATAAGAGCACCATTTCTTTTATACTTAGAAAAAAAACACATAAAAAGTTCAAACAACTGTTATATAACCTTTAATATGAAAGAATGTATAGTTGCTTCTGTAATTCAAAATTAACAAAAAATTCATGTAGCGTGTTATTAGAATTTAAATTTGGTTGGTCTAAATACTTTACTTTAAAAAAGTGTAAACTCATTAAAAAGCATAAACAAACATATATAAACACCTTTAATGTGGTCACACCTTTAATTATTCATCCTATATTACGTCAAATACGGAAGGCGTATGAGGGTATCAAAAAATAATTATACCTGTCAATAGGTACAGAAACTATATCAGCAGCCCATTAACTGCTCCGCTCGTTTCAAATAGATAAGAGTTTGCTAAAGCTTAATTGGTTTGGCATATTGAGAAAGGGGAGTAGTATTCTGTGGACCGAGGATTTCTCTTATTAAGGAATATAATCACAAATTTACAACAAACACTACGATTGTAGTACTATGGTATAGTTGTTATTTTCATACTTTGGTGTTGGACCCGTTTACCGTATTTAAACTATTATGGATGTGTCACAATACATGAAAATGTTAGACAAGGTAATGCTACCATATGCATCCGATGAAATGCCACTGATTTGATATATACAAAAAGACAACGACCAGAAATTTACCAGCAAAATAGCAAGAAAGTGAAAGAAGAAGAATAATGGAGTCACTGTAATGAAAGTGTCTCCACAGTCTCCCAATGCAATTTTTATCAATTATATTGTCAAGGTGCAAGAATGTAATAAATACAATAGAAAGGCGATGTTCGGCTGTTACTAACAAAGGAAATACTACAAAATCCTAAGAATAAATAGAAAACTCAATTCTATAAAACAATACTAAACAACAACTAAACAACAATTATTAAAAAAAGATAATGAATAGAATGTATATAGTAAAAACTTTTTTGAAATGGCTTTTATGCCTTATTAAAGGATACATATGTATTTGGAGCTATTTATTTGACCACAGCTGCATATAAATTTGAAAATAATGGAGGAAAATAAAAAAGTAAATCATTATAAAAACACTAGTCAGGGTTAAATAGAAAATATGGAAGGTAGTAAATATATACGTTTCGTATATAAAAAGAAGTTTGGGTAACTTTCATAGGCCAGAAAATTAAGATTTCATGATGTAACAAGTTCAACAGTTAAATATAAACAATTTCACAATTGTGCTTGTCATAAATATTTTCTCATGACAACGAATTTAGAAATCATAAAAGAACAAAATTTAACTCTTCTAAAACATTAACAGCGATATATAATTTCTTTCGATCGGACTTAAAGTGGAAACGATAAACATAAATAACAAAAAAGACTGTATTTTTGGGCGTCTTCTAAAAACTGTATCAACTCTTCTTTCATTCTAGGGGATGATTAGCACAACATGTTTTTTTTTTTCTTTTTTTGAGACCGAATCATCCCAAACTAGAGATATTAAAAACACCGCAATATTCAATATGAGTGTTTATAATATTTTAAGTTTAAGATCATAATAATATTTATCGCATATTTATGTTTGTTATAGTTATCCTGAGATTAGTGTATCCAAGAAGCCGAAATTTTCAGGAAACTGGTTTAAAGTAAAAAACGATTTACCAGTTTTTTTGGTTAATTATTATAAATTAGGAGAAAAAAGTATTATTTACTAGAAATTTAGAGTTTAATCAATAAAAATCTAAACCGTGAAATGACCTTTATATAGAATGAAGATGAGATAATGGTTCCATTATCAAAATTTGTATAATTTGCTTTTATATCAAAATAATCATATGTAAGAATACATGCAGTAATTTGCTCGTTTTACACGCGGAATGAAAAAATTTACAAATTTTTATTTATGGCGGAATGCATAAAAGTAAAGCTGAAAATTTGTATGAGAGCGTTTAAAACTGCCTTCCAATAAAAACCTGTTAACCGGCTGAAAAAACCCGGCTTGTCGAACAATTCGACAATAGAAATGGTTAACCGCTTTCCGTTTTCGGTTTTTGAATACATTACTTGACATGAATTACAAAGTCTATTGAAATTGTTGACGATTTATTTCACATATTCACCTGAGCTTTTAATTATTCTGTTCTAAAACTTTAATATTGTGTATCAATTAAAATTATGTAACTACTTCAACAGCTAAATCATAGTATAACTTACATTGCATGGAAACTGATTCTCTTATTTGCAACTACAACAATTCTCTCATTTACGCATGCGATACTGTGTGAAATCAACATATTTGAAACACACAAAAAATGACATTTCATAATATATGTGAATAAAAAATATATTTTAGTAATTTTTTATTTAAAATTTTAATTTTTAAAATTTTTACGTTAAAATCCTCATCAAAGGTCGGAGTATTATGAGTTTATTAAGTTATTACTCAGAATCACGTTATAGTTGATTGAACACATTACAGGTACATTTCGCACCAAAAACGAAGCCTATTGAAAATGGTCATGTTCTGTCCGACTATACAGGTAACTCCTATTCAAATTTACTCCAGGAATAGAAGTTTATTCCAAATACATTTTATGGGTATTCCGGTTTTTGATATTTCTGTATTAAAATGTTTTTTAATTTCTTGACGTTGGAAAGGTAAATTTGTTTCCTGTGATGTGTTTATATGAAACTGTAAGAGTTGTATTTTTAAAGTATGAAAAATATATTTAAGTCTTTACAAAATTATTTATGTCTTATTTATGATCGATTAAACTTTGAAGCTAAATATCTCTTAAACTTTAAGAATAAGCCTATGAGGACCTATAAAAACGAGGTTTTCAGTAGCAGAATCCACAAATATAAAAATCTTCAAAATCGATTTAGGTATAAGAAATCTGGATGGCGTTAAATATTTTTATGGCCTGAGATGACCAAATTTGGAACCCTGTTGGCCGACACCCATTAAGTCCACAAAGTCCAAACACAAAATATGAAAGCATAAATTTGATAAATTAAAAAACTGAGTTTTTCTGCTTTTTTGTTCGAAAAAGAGCGGTTAACTCTTTTTACATGAAAATAAACATTTTTCCAATACACAAAGATTATATTTTTTGAAAGACCTCGCAATAGGGATTACTTCAGTTAAATGTTTTTATCGGAACCCGCTATGGGTTCAGATCCTGACCTTTTTAATCAAAATTTTTAATTTACGTTACAAACGTGCTAATGAATGCAGAGGAGTGTAGCATAATAAATTTTAGGTTCTCAATTAAATTTTTACTGCCTTATAGCCTTTGATGAACACTTTAAAAGACATGCTTTTATGTCTTATTTGTCTTTTATAGCTTTCAAGTTATTTGTATTACAACATTCAACTGTAAAAACTTTGTAAAATCTTGAGAGAGTTTTTTTTATTCAGTATCATTCTGAACTTGTTTTTGGAGAAATTACAAATATTTAAATTTGCAATAAAATATTTATCAATAAAAATATCTTTATGAAGTTTAAAAAAAATAAGACATTTTGATTTTAAATAAAATTGTTGAAAAGAATTATTGATATGAAAAAAAGAATTTCCTTGAGTTCTCAAAAATGTGCGGATAAATCTGTTTTTTTAGTTTTTGTTTTTTTTCTATATATTCCATATGTATATTGGAGGTATAGAAAAAGTTATGAGCAAACAGTTGGTAACAATAAGCAAAGAGGTTTAATTTAAAATTCAATTTTCGAATTGAAAATTTATTAATTTATTATTTCCAAGAAAAAATTAATTCTGGCCCACTGTGTAATGTATGATGTATATTTGGTGAATTTTTTTGATATGGCGTTATTTAACCATAAATAATTTGTTATAAAAATATAACAGTTTAAATGTTATATAAATTATATGAAAATTAGATAAATTTTACGTAGAAAATTTTTAAAAAATCATGCAAAATATAAACAAAAATTTAATTTTACAAAATTTATAAAATTCCATTCAACTATGTAAACAAAATTGAAGTGAGTTTTTATGTATACAACAACACAATAACAAAATAATTTACCAATACATTTCTATAGTTAGATTTTTTTGACAGCTAAATTAGGGTTTTTGTTGAAAAACTACACTATCTAGTTATCCTCTATGTGGTACACAGTCAACAAGGAAACAGTGACTGATATTACAATATTGGTAAAATGTAGTCCACTCATATAGTGAAGTCCTATCGGTGAAAACTACATCCAATTTTGCCGGATTTGATGATTTATTGTCATTCAAGAAACATATAAACTTATACAATTTTAATTTTTTGAATAAATATTTTATTGCAATTATTAAAAAAATAAAAAGTTTTATTTTTTTAAGAAAAAAAAAATAATAATAATTCGTAATTTTTTAAATATTGAAATTGAAACAACATAAAAAATACGGTTGGGGCAGACTTATGATCTTGCAAAATTTTGAAATTTTAAAATTCAAATAACTTGAAAACTATTAGAGTTAAGTAGTACATGTACTATTATGTTTTTAAGTGTTTAAAATTGAATGAAAAAAAAAATTTGACACGCATTTAGGAAAAATGCTTGTCCGCACCTATAACTTCCCTATGGAGCTCTAATGGGTTCTATGATCCCAAAATTATAACTCTACACTCCTCAATAATTATGTTAAATTTCATGTGAATCCATTCAGCCAATTACAGATTTATTTTCAAAGAAAATCGATTCTGCCCCACAGTGCAATCTGGATATTTTTCATAAAATTCGCAAAATAATTCTTTATGTGAAATTGAAGAAAATAATTGTGCTGAAAACCATACTTATGAGCTTTGAAAGTCCATATTAAAGCCCTTCATTCCATGAATAATATAATATTAAGCTCAATGCCCCCAAAATAACATTTGAAAATTTTTAAGAAAATCTTGGAAATTGTGCCCTTAAGTTATGTTTTCACATTTGCCAAATATCTTATCTATAACATTTTTCCCATATAAAGTAATTTTTTTTAAATCCAATTAGTGAAAGGATATCGGCCTATATTTTTTATATCATTTTTACACTATTTATACTAGTTTAAAATTTCAAAGATTACGTAACGTTGGAAATATAAAGCATAATATTGTTATAAATTATAGGATCTTAGATGATTTGTTATTATTGAATAATATACTTAAGATACCCCCTTTTAGCTAGTGGGATATATAAAAAGCCAGTATTAAATATATTTCCCTGAAATCCCTGAATAGCTTATACTATGGGTCTAAAAGTAAAAATTTGTGTTGTTGAAGTCAAATAACACTTATGTAAGTATTAAGTGCTAATTGTTTTATAAATGACACACATTTTATTATCAAACAATCTATTTTAAAATCATTTTATAATTTATTTCGAAATCAATTACGAGTCAAATTTTAAAACAATTAAGCCTGAAGAAAAATAAAATTTATGGCAAAATATTCTGGTCTTATAAAACCAATCAATTTAATTTCAGAATACAACAAATGGCAAATTAGTTCCTCACATTTATTTATATTTTTGTTAATAAACACTCCTTGAATTATATACAACACACACGTACTCTTCTATACATCCAAATACATACACACATACATACATACATGCATACATACATATACACATACAAACATACACTTATTTATTTTTATTGTAGTAGTTGATGTTGTGAGTATTTAAAATTGTAAATTAGCAATTTATGGTTATACGAACTGTACTGGTACTGGTGGCATTCAATCGTGCTTACACTTGGGCTGTATGTGACATGAGCGCCCATATAATTTGTTTTGATATTAAATTTCATTAAGAAAATTGTGTTTTATTTTTTGTCATTTTCTATAAAAAGTCCATTAAATGTATAAATATTATTATTGTTATTATTTTCTCTTTGTTGTTTTTTCATTTTTATTTTTTTACTCAATGTTGCTAAGTAAAAGGATATTATGTCTTATATAAACTAATACAATATACTCTTGTTGAGGTACAGTTAAATAAAAAAGTTGTTGGACAATTGGAAATTTAACTTATTTTTTTATTTTAAAATAAGAACAAACCATAAACATTATTAATTATTAATGGTTATGGAACCATTAACCAAAAAACCCTGTTAACCGAAAAATGAGTTTTTTAGGTTCAATTTTGAATCGCAGATAAATTATTACCTTTGAAATACTTTCCTATGGGGTTTTGTTGTAAGTACCTGAATAGATTTAAATAATTTTTTATTAAGAATATGAGAATATATAACAACTTTATATCATAAAGATACTCAATAATTAAAATAAAATACAAATAAATATCATATCACAATCTTATTAATTTTTTTACACACTGTAGTATTTTGTTCGTTTATTGGAAAATAGTTTCACACAAGTACACACACATATGCATACACATTCTTACATATACATGTATAGATTTGTATGGGTATATTTAGTTATTATAACTATAAAAATATTATTTTGCAATCAATAAAATGTCAATTTGTTATAATGCCAGCAGCAATGATGTTTCTACTTCGATGTCTGTAACTGTTTACAATGTGACACAAGATATTGTTCATACAAGTCCATATACACTACTTATGGGCACTTACAAATCATATATGTTTGTATGTGTATTTTTTATCAAAAATGTGTGTTTAAATAATATTTTGTCGAAAGGTATGTGAAAAATTGTTTGAGTTTTTGGTTGAGTGCATAAAACACTGATTGTTTACTTAATAAAATGGATACAATTATGTTTATATATTTGTACATGTATGATTGCATACATACATTTGTAGTAAATTACATGCACACAAATACATACTTAGTACTTAGTACTGGACAAAATTGACTTTATAAAATAAACTTTTCGAGAAATATTTATTCAGACAATTCAAGGGATTAATTCTTTTATTCTTAAGTGTTATTCTTTTATACAAAAGTGTTGTTCAGTAAAGTTTTTATAATGTACAGTGGGATGAATTGATTTTTACATCTTACTGATATAATGGGTATACTTGGGTTTTATGCGTCTCTGAAGATATATGTGCACACAAAAAGTCTAATGTTACTCCTAACTCAAAGAATGCCAAAACAACTCCTAAATCAATTACATCCATCTTTAATGACAATTACATTGTTTCTTGTTATACCCTCCACCATTTTGTTTGAAACGCTATAAAGCAATCATATAAGATCCCAAAAAGTTATATATTCTTTCATCAAATCAAATCTAAGTCGATTTAGCTATGCTCCTCTGTCTGTTGTTGAAACATTCATATCCAAACCCTATCATGTGTTATTGTCCTGAGAACTTTTCTACTTTGAACTGACTAAAGTCGGTCCAGGAAAACATTTTTGAATTAAGCATGGAATATTGGTATCCAAATGAAATATAGCTGCATATCTCTGAAATAGTTACAGGAAGTTTTATGAGATTTTTAACATAGATAAAGCCAGTGATATTCGTATATTTGTATATTAGTGGAACTTCTTCAAAAATTTAGGCGAAAGTTTACGGCAGAAAATGTTTCGCACAGAGAGTAAAATATTACTTTCTGTTAGTTCAATATATAAAATATTTCTGAAAGTATTACAACATTTTCTGTAAAAATTTTAAACACGTTTAACTGTTTAGCTGGAAAATAATACAGACAAATATTTTTATTACACAAAGTAAAAAGAACAGTATAAAATGTTCTTACAATTATTTCTAAATTGATAGTGCTAAACAAACGGTCGAATATAGTATTCCTGTTTTAAAATAAGTTGTATACTTTAATCGGATGTTGGATTAAAGTAAATATCTTGAACATTAAAATAGTCAAAATGTGTATTTTTCATTTAAATCAAAATATTTTATTTTCTTTTCATAGTTCAGAGTTATATATATTTTTATTTCACCTTTCTGAATTTTATAAAATCTTGATTTAGTTTTTTATATATCAAAACTAAACCGTTCTTGAAGAAAAAAATTATTCATCAATCAAATCAATATAAATCCCCATTATTTTAATGGTTTTATTATAATTCAAAGTATTTCTTTTTTAATTTTTTATCAAATTGTTGAAAATTGAGTTGATCTTAATTTTTATATTTAAATTTTACATTTATATCATTACAACAAAAAAAAAAAACTTATAAAATCAATAAAAATATTGATTTCTGTCATATCACAGATTTCTGAAAACCTGCACACAGCTACAAATATAAGAATAATAAAAAAGTTCTTGAAGTATTGAATATTCATACACCTCCTGTATATCCTGAAGTTGAAATCAAAAATATTTTAAACAATTATGATCGAAAAAATCTGTAATATTGTAATTATTACTTTTATATGGTTACAATTACATACTATATATTTCCCTAATATCTGAAGAAGTGTAATGATGCCTGTCATATATCATTTTTATAAAAGTGCATTTAATCATCCAGAATAAACTTTTTTATAAAATAATTGAATTTTAAAAATTTCTTGTTGTGCGCTACTTCACCCTTTTGGTCAAGTATATTTAAAGTCATTAAAAAATAATTTTTTGCTTATTAATTTTATTAGTAGTGCAGGGAGTAGCATACTATAAACATTTATAACTCATACGCCCTGGTATTCATTGTTTATATTTTAAATCAAATACAACGCATAATAACAACAAAATTATTTTTAAATATAATTAAAAATATGTATTTTTTTAAAGTACACGATTTTTCCAAGTTGAAAATTCGGTATTTTATGATACTTGTGTAGGAAATGTAAGAAAATATTACGTTTATATAAAATCGTTTTTTTCCAAATTTTACAAAAAATGGCAACTATATTCTTTTGATTATTAATCTTTAAGTTTGTATAATTAAACAAATTTCACAATCGAAACTGAATTTTTACTTTTTCAGATTTAGAAAAGCAAAATTCCCTAATTTATATATAAATATTAAGTTATATTTAGGCGTAATAGAAAATTAAATAAGTAGCGTCATTTTAAAATCTTTTATTTTCCACAAATTGTTTATTTTTCTCAATTTCGTTCGTTCATCCAAAATAATTGTAATCTGAGTACAATAAACCTCAGCAAACAAGGGAATGAATTACTATCTATCATTACTGCACAACTCAAATGAGTTTCAAGTAACACATATGCACACACAATTTAAAGTACCCAGTCAACAAAACTTCATATGAAAATGTTTAATGTACAGATTTTGAAGAACAAAATACATGTGGAATAGGTTAAGGTCTTTTCAGAGTTTAGCTAAGTGTGAAATTCTCTTGTAGGTTATCACACCCATGCAAATGGCAACCAATCTAGAGATCAATTTTAACTCTCAAGGGTTAAGAAAAAAACATGGCTGTTCTAGGAATATCTGAAGATCAATATTCAAAGATCTAGACTTGTTCAATCTTCCATGACAAGAAGTTAATTAACAATGGTACCCTGTTTAATATGGAAATGTTTGAAAGAGTATGCAAATAACCGGGACCGGTTATTTGCATTTCAGAAAACCGACAGGTTTCTAATAATTCTTATTTTCGGTTATTGGTAAAACATTTTTTTTCAAAGTGTACATTATTTAATTATAAAGTTTTGTTCGGATCCTACTTTTTTCTAAAGCCAGTTATGTCTGTTATTTCAAAAATACCATCAAAATTAGTTTTAATTTTCTTGAAAATTATAATAAAACAAAAACCGTGTCAGCTTAAAAATTTTCGGTTCAAAAATTAAGTTAGTTTTAATGTGTGATATCTTCTATTTCTGATTACTTGTGCAATTTTTGAGCATAAATTGTTTAAGATTCGTTGCAAACATCTATTGGCATCGCTTCCCACTCTGATTTTAGACAGTTTATCAGCTTCAGATTATTTTTAAATCGTCGTATTCATGTTTTCCTCTTTAATGTACCAAAGAGGTTTTTCATGTGATTCAAATCCGGGGACTGTGTTAGTCAGTAAAGAAGAACAAAGTAATAGCTAATACATGTCATTTTTCAACTTTTTTGTCTGTTGTTCAAAAAACAAACTGCCATAAAATACACAGTCAATTTTCCTTCCCAAATCAATATAAAAAATTTTGAAAATCGAAATGTTTTAGTTGTCATTTGTTCTGGAAAATATAAAAACTTATTATTTTATGTAAAATTTTTCATATAAAAAATGTAAAAATTAATGAAATATCAGTAGATTTTAATTTGTAGTAGGAAGTCATTAGTTAAATAACTTAAATGACATTTAAAAAAATCAACATTAAAAAATAAGTAACAAAATCATTCATTTTTCTGTTGATTTTATCTACATAAAAAAATGTGTGATGACTAATTGATTTGTACCGGCAATTCCATCTGATTTATTTAAGTTATGAACAAAATTTGAAACTTAAATTTCCAAAATAAAAATGTTTGTTGGGTTAGGATTAGTATATTTCTATAGATGATGATGGTGAAATTAAAGGGCTTTTCAAAAGATTTTAACATTAGGAAACAGTTTTTGCGATTAAAACTTTATGTTTTAGAAGAGTAAAACAATAAGAATTAAATAATAAAAATTTAATTATTTTAGTACGAGTCGTAAGTTTGGCATTAACTAATCATTAATAATAAAATTGTTTGCTATTATTTTGAAAAACCTTTTCAGTCTGTTTTCAGAATATGTATTTAAATTTCTAAATGTATATTCACATATGTATTTGCTTGTATTCATGTGTAGATGTGTATTTTCAGTTTTCAAAATATCTATGTATTTGCATATACAATACATATACAAGGCCTTTTTGTTGAACTTTGCATTTGACTTTCAATGTACATATTTGTATTCGTTCCTCTTTGGAAAATGCGGATTATTTGATGATTGTACTTTATTTATTGTTTCTAAACATCAACAGCAACAATATTCTCTTATATGTATATATTGGCGTGTTTATGTGTGTGTGTGTGTATATATGTATATTTTCTATTTTGCCTGCCTGGCTGTAGGCAGCTGATATCAACTAATCTTTTGTCAGACGAAAAGTTGTGGATTTTTTCACCACAAGCTTTTCAATGAAAATGATTTCTTTTAAGTAGTTTTGTTCCAAAGTAAAACAATTAAACTAAGAGACTCAATAATCACATAAAGATAAATTTAAATTTGTAATTAAAACTATCAGTAAACACAAACTAATTTCTAGTTTATGAATATTAAATCAATGAATAGATGCTTAATTAACTATTGAATTTATTTAAAAAGTTTTGATTTCTTTGAAGCGACAAAAAAGTAAAATTTTATAATTGACACAAAATGTTTGCACCCAAAAATATAAAGTAATGTAAACGGATATGGGAAGGGCTTATATAGGCTTATAAAAGATACTTTATTGATTAAGGCGCAACAATGTACCTACAACATATATGGGCCTCTCCATTCAGAGTATTAATGAAGAAGTGCTAGTTTTTATAGCCCACACCTGTTGGTAGAGGTATTATGCATTTGTGCATAAAGTTGTCATGAACAGCAAGAACTTGCAGAGAAAAAATATGTTTGCGGTAACCATAAACAAGAAGCAACATACTATTGTTATCAGATATTGTTACCGTAACCAGAACATTTGTTTATTCGCATTGTGATTTTGCACTAATAACAAAAGTTATTGTTATTGCCATTAAAAATAATGTTATCGCCACTAAAATTATTGTTACAGTCACTAAATATATTGTTATACCAATAAAAATATTGTTAGTTCAACAAAAAAAATTTACTTGTTTGCATTATTTGATTATTGAAAAAAATATTATGATATACTTCTTATATTATTTATGTATACCTTTGATAATTATGTAAATATTATTTGAAATATTTCCGTCATATAAATTTATATTTTTAATTTCCTATGTTTTTATTTATAAATAATGAGAATGTTAATTCAAATATGTTTTTCATGTTAACACAAATTGTAAAAAATAAAATATTTGTTCATATTTATTTGTTAGTAAAGTGAAACTGATATTTTGTCCTAAAAACAATGGTTTTTGTATAACGAGCTGTTTACTAACAATAACATTGTTCCAAACATATTGCGACCACAACATATTTTTTTTTTAATTTAATAAAAATAACTTTTTTACAGCAACGAAATATTTATCAAAATAAAATAAATTCAAAAATTAACATGTTGGTGATAACAATAAATGTTTACCGTCTACTCGATTGGCAGGGCGTTTCATGTAAATCTTGTGAGCAAAATTTAGCTTGCAGTTATTATTAGTTCATCTAGCTGTTTATGCCGGAATGGGTTTTTATGTTCTTAGAAGTCCCAAATTTATATTTTATTTTAAAGAATTTTGTCAGAAATAAGTCGTACCATATTCTATATCGATGTATTAAACCTTACATATGTGTTGGTATTGTTGTATTGGTAAACAAAACTCAAAGTACGAAATTTCACGATGGTTGGCCAATTATCTTTTCAAGACCTCATATATTCTTTATTTAAGTCCTACAACAGAAATCATATATACGACTGTGGTTCATTCATTACCAACATTTTTGTGTAGAGTTATAGACAGTCAAGCCCAACTATGTAGGGCTTTCTGTGTAGAGTTATAGACAGTCAAGCCCAACTATGTAGGGTTTTCTATTTGTTTAAAATCCAGTTGTTACATGAATATTAATATGTTAAAACAAGGTATGTTTGCCACACTTTTATTTCAACATATCGGAATCCATATTTCCAATTCTTTTATACTTTGTTCTTCATACAGTCATCTAGAATAATATGAAATGTGCTAAATGCTAAGGTTTTGATGTATTCCTACGTTAAAAAATCATAAATTTCGAATCTCACGATTGCCATCAATCTGATCGCTAAGAGGGCAGTCTGAATTTAAATTGATTTAAATAATCGAAGGAGAACTTTTTCGATTAAACAAATAAATAGTTATTAATGGTCCTTAATATGGTCTCATTATCTTCCACAAGAGTAAATTATTAGTATTTCAATTTATTCTATAAAAAAAAAAAACGAACAAGTGTTAGATTTATCAAATAAAAACCCTATTCCGAAACGATGGAAATTATGTACCACTGAAGTTAGTTAAATATTTGAATTAAAAAATTAAAAAGATTACAAGATTAAAAATTCTTTAAGCCAAAAACTAATTCCGGTATGTGCCTTTTAATGTGAATTATATACAAATGTAAAGCTATATTCAAGAAATCCATTCAATTGTCGACAATTGTTTCTGAAACTCGACACAAATATTAAAGTACTTGCGAAATCTTTTATTGTCAACTTGTTAAGACTTTACGAATATTATCAGCATAAAAGTATATTTTGAGAAGGGAATTTTGAAAACATTTGATTAGAAAATATTATTTGACTTAAATACAATAAGCAATCAACTCCGGGTTGCAAATTCATTTAATAAAAAACATTTCCACTTCCAAATTACTTTGGTCAATAAATATATCATGGGTAAAACTTTTTTCCGATATCTCTTTACCTATGTGGAAGTTGATTTTTTGGGATCATTCCAGATTATAAATTTAAATTATGTGAAGGATATATAAACATTTTTATTTCATATATAAGTTTTTATATATAATAGCGAACGCATTTTAGACTATACATCAATGGAAAAGTAATTATATTATAATCTTTATATTCATTCTTTGAAAATTATGTAGATCATTGGTAATTATTATTATTTAAAACCTCAACCCCTAATCTCATCCATAATTCAAATTGTCCAGTAGAATTGTTCGCCCCTCGTATAGGTGGCATTACCTATTAATGGTTATGTGTGCAATATGTTATTATAATACAAATATTTATGTGAAATTTGAAAGGAATTTGAAAATTTAATTTATAAGTCTATATGGGAGTTAGAATAAAGAGAGAAATTTAGCTTTAAAGTTTATAAATTTTACTTTTTACTCGACTTTCTCAAAGTTTTTATGCTACAACGGGTTCTAATATTATAAGATAATATTCTTAAGTATCCTATAACGTACTTAAATATGTTTAATGCAAAAAAAAAAATTTCAAAACTTAATTTTTGGAAAACTGAATTTTCCGAGTACTTTAATTTGCGGATTAATTTCTCAAATCAAAAAGCTGGTATTTTAAAAAAGTTGACTAAGAAATTATATTTGAAAACCAAAATTGAATAATTTTGCAAAAAAAACAGGTTCAACTCTTGCAATTTCAACACGGTATATTCCATATTTCACTGGAATTCGTATAACTGACCGAAAGTTGTGCAATGTTGGTAATTTGAAATGTTGCGTTAACGTACAGATTAAAATAAAATACTGGTAAAATATTCCATGCGATACAATTTTGTTAGTGACATCTGTAAACAACCACTACAATGTAATCAAAAAAAAAAAAAATATAGTTGATGTATTCGCTAGATGTGCAAAGTTAGCTTTTATGCCTCATTTTAGGCTTTATATTAAAAAGCTCTTTATAAAAAACTTTCTTGATAGATTTTAAAAAATACGCAAGATGTCACTAAAAAAATTCAAAACATTTGATTATGATTTTAAAAATATTAGTTATGTGTACCATTTCAAAATTTATTTATTAAAAACAAAAGCTTGTTATGCAAAGTTTAAAATAGAAAAATCGTAAACTAAATATATAAAATTATTCACATTAACCATTACCTTTCGTAAGCTTTCATATTATATAGATCCATATAAGCTGTAAAATTTCGATTGAGAATTCAATAATTTTTATAAACTAACAGTCATCATCAAGTATTTGAGAATGTTTTCTGAGACTGTCTTCTTTCTTAAGGGAAGAACATGCGATACGAATTGGTTAAGATCTACTGCGAAATATACAATGGTTAACACTTTCTCTACCATTTCGTTCCCATGCTTGCCTGTAATATTTCCAAATCGTTTCTGGTAATATTGTCTTTGTTCTATGGTATTGTTATGCCAGTCGTATTTTGCAAATATTTATTAAATCGAAAAAGGTTTATAAAAATTGGTTAATCGGCTACAACTGAAGCTCAGTGAAAAATTATTATAAATCTACAATAGCAATGCAAATATTTTGCAGATATTGTAGAAGTAGTGAATCGTAGCGGGTTTACCATTTTTATATTATAGCCCATATATTATAGCCCATAACTATTTCCCCGTTAATCAAATTTTAATGATCTTTTGCATGATAATGGAGCACGTATAATTGTGTGCTAAAATTATTAATGTTTTGTTTAAGTGTAATTACATCTTTTAGAAGAAATTAGAAGAATTCTTTTTCGGAATGTTTCGTCATGAACTAATCGCTTAATTGTCATAAGGACGATAAATTCATAAGTATATGCAAATTACAAAAAGATAACTTTGATATATTTAACATCAGACCTCAATAGTTTTTTTTAACTTCAAGAACTTCTAAAATATTCCTTATTACATGAGTTAATTGAGTAGAATAACTAAAATATTTTGATGCGATTTTGACCGAGGAAAGCTCAAAGTGTTTGTTTAGGATTTTTAACAAAATTGCATAAATTGACCTTTTTATAAAGAAGATGAACAACTCATACTCACGAACATTATGTCTCATATCTCCAAATTTAATTTTGAGTTCTCAAAATTCAGAGTATTTAACTTGAAATCCCTACTTTTTTACATAAAAAATTAGATCACCTCGCAAAATATCATTCCAAACGAAATTGGAATTATGTTCGTAATTTGTTTGAAATTAAAATTTGTTTGTGATTACAATTTGTTAAAATTAAATTAATTTTTTTATTACGTAACAATTCTAATTGCGATCAAATAAAATTCTATGACAATCTAATATATTAATTTTTGTATTATCCTGTATAATAAACTTTTGCTTAGTTATTTCGTATGTAACGCCAAGAATGAATGAATTATCAAAGATTTCATAAAGTATATAAATTTTTGCATCAAATCAACATCTAAGTCGATATAGCTATATCCGGCTGTTGGTAACATTCTTACGCATTATTCTTTGTTGTGCTAAGCATTTTCCTACTTATATTGGTCAATTAGCAAAAAAGTTATAAATTTAATCTGAGACAACCTCAGAGTTCTGAAAATATTTCTTCTATATATAAGACTCCTTACCAGAATAAGGTTTTAAATTTATGAAACTTTTAAATTGGAAAAAATTACTGATCTGTCTTGAATAACTCCGTTCCTCTATTCTTCAGTAGCTCGCATATAAGGTCCCTTCATGAAAAACAGATTTCAGGTTGTAAAGCTTCTAAATACTTCAATCGAATAACTATAAATTAATACTGAAACTTTAGCAGTTAAAATGTTTCCATCTCAGTCTTTATTACTTAAATTCGGTAAAGATTATTAAAGATTTGACACGGCTGAATCATACTTCCATGTTATATTTAATTAAGGAAAAATACAACAAAATGTATAAGTAATTTATTTAATTATAATTTATTGTATCATTTTTGGTTTCTTCTTGATTCTGTTTCAATTGAATTTTAATTTTTTTACCACATACAAATACATAAGTACATAAATAATTGATTAAATAATTTAAAATCTAATTGTTCTTATCAAATAACAACACTTTGATATCCGTACAAATTCATATTAAATGAGTTTGTATCTCAATGATTTAGTCACTTAATCTAAAGATAATCTTAACTAATTAATTCACAATTAATTGAATTTATTTTGTATAATTTTATTTGATTGATCATATCGATTAGAACAGTAATTGATTCCTATTTATTGACAAAATTTCGTTTTTTTTTAGTTTTAGTTTTTCTTCATTTCGTTTTGTAATTTTGTAGAAAAAAGAAATTGACGCATTTTGGAGAATTGTAATTGAAAAATTAAAAACCTTTAAATGTTGATGTTATATTAAATTTTAGTAAAGGTTTTCATTTTCACTTAATTTATTCGAATATTAATTCCATTACATACATAATCTGTTTACCTCTATACGTATGTATTTTTGTTTTTAATTTTTGACACAAGTTTCAATATAAATTTTAATTAATAATAAATTACGACCATACGATTGATTAATTAATGTATTAATGACAGTATTAATCTAATTTTATGTATTTTATTTTTACTAATCAATTAATTAATTAATTATTAATTATTTATAATGTATGATATTTATATTAATTGAATTAACAAACAAATAACGTAATTGATTGATCGTTTAACATTAATTTTACTTGTATTTAATTTTAATTTATTTAATTACTTATTTTCTCTTTGTATTTGTGTATGTATGTAGATTTCTGTGTATGTGTATATTATTTATTCTAGATTAGAGTTTATTTTTATTTTTAATTATTTACAAAAGTTTATTATTGAATTATTTTAAAAAATAATAGTTCTTTTTTTTATAAATTAATGTGTAATTTATTCATTGTATCATCAGTCAAGAATATTTGTTGTTAAAACATTTATTATATTAATTGAATTTGATTTCTTAATTAATTTTAAATTTATTTCATAATTTATTATAATAAATTCTAAAAATTTTAATTGATCGTTCAAGTAAACTAAATTGTTTAAATCTGAATATCATTTTTTCTTTTAAATGCAAATTGTTTGTTACTTTTTTTCATTTTCGGAATTCTTATTTAAAAAATTCGATGTCTATTCTTAAAAAATCGTATCTTTTTTTAATATGCAAGTCAAAAGCAGATATGCTGGGGGTCAATAAGTTTAGATTTAAATGCAGTTGTAGTTTTCGAGATATGTAGATAAATTTTGAAATAAATTATGTGATTCTAATAGAAAAGGAAGAAAAAATCGATTGGTCTATATTAATTTAAGCCTTATTCATCGATGATATGTTATCACAAAATGCCGAAGGAGGGCTCAAGTTCTTTTCACTGATGATGTGATGATATTCGTCGGGTACATGAGCTGTCACTGAAGTTTGGGCTTTGGCCGCGTCATATTGTTGTTTATTGTTGCTTATTTTTGAAGGGTATAAATGCCCGGCCATAGTTGATCCAATGGCCAAAGTATCGGCATTGCTTAAAGTCTCCATGGCTCGATAATCAAAAAATGTGGACATATTATCATTTGGTATGCCTAAGAGATGGAGGGGTTCTATGCTATGGGGCAAATGATGGCGATAATTATCGTGACCTTCACCGATTACACCCGATTTGGCTTCACCTCCTAATAATTTACCTTTTCGTCGTGGGGTTATTGTTAGAAAATCGCCATAGCTCTTATTGTGACAGGCTAACGATGCCGCGGAACTAAGAGGATTTTTCGAATGGCTCATTAAACGTTCATGTTGGGAGTTGAATGGCTGAGCAGCTGCAGCAGTTGATGCTGCCTGATTGCCTGCTTGTTTTAAAATTTCAACATAGGAGCCCGATTGGACAATATGCGGGGAGGGGATGCCGTTAGATGAGCATTGGAATTCACCGGCGAGACTGTTGCCGCTGTTGGAACAATTATCGGCAGTTTTTGGTCGTATTTTGCCGGATACACTGCCGGACAAATTTGTATGGTTGGTTGAATTTTGGGCACATTCGTCTGAAGCTTGTCGCTCATGATGTTTAGGTGACTGTGTTTTGTTACCTGGTTGCTGTTGCTGTTGCTGTTGCTTACGTTGCTTGGGTGGCGGGTCAAAGAGCCTGTAGTCGAGCGGCACCGCGTCCATGCTGCTGTATTTTCAATATTTTATATTTTTATGATTGATATGAAAATTAAAAGAATAATTTAAATAGTAAATATTAATTTGTAAAAAATGATTAAATACAAATAAATAAAATTGTGAAATAAATGATAATGTCGTTAGTTGGTAAGTTGTTAAACAATTCATGCAATACAAATAACTTTAATTAAGAACGTACAATAGAATTAATTATAATGCAACTTTCTTGGAAAACTTAAAATATGCGCCAAAATTAAAGTTAAAATTAATAGACAAACGTCTTGCCTGACATGCAAAGACGTGTTTCTTATTTCAAACATTTACTAACCATACTAAGATCAGAATTTTTGGATTGTTCGATTTATTAAAATGAATTTTTCTATCCCTTTAGTTCTAGTTATATTCCTCTAGTTTTTATACAATCAAAATTTTTTAAGAAACGTATTTTCGATTTTTAGCCAAAATCGTAACGTAAAATGACCAAATGAAATGATTTCAATACACTGTGAGTCTTAAGGCTGGATGGATTCGCATGTAATTAAACATAATAAGATCAGAGAAGTGTAGCCTAAAATCTGTCAGCTTTGTTCGTCTGCCTGTCCAGCTTTTGCGCTCAAACTATTGATATGAAATCATTTAAATTTTGTTCGTTATTAAAAAAAAAACTATTTAATACCGGGGCAATCGAGTATTTTACGAAAAAAAGGTTTTATATATATACACATACAAATACAATTGATAATGGTCCAAGAGTAGTGCAGTAATTTAAACTTATAAATAAAGATTAATTTTTAATCATACTAAAGACATAAATACTAAAAAAATTATAAATATTCACCACTTTAACTTTTTTCCAATTTTGTTGGTTTTTAATTGTTGGATGCAATCAATAAGCGATTATTCCATGTTAATTTAATATTTTAGACTCGAATTTACAATTAAGAAATATTTTAAGAAAATGTTGCCAAATTTTTGAGATATGACAACTTTTTTTTTCTAAAAATTTTAAACTGATTTATCAGTATTTTTTTTTTTTTTGTAAAACTGTACTTTAATATATATTTAAACAAGTGAGAATGTAAGTCTAGTTTCCAAAAAAAAAAAAAAACACTTTTCTCCATATTATTTTAACAAACATTTCAAATAAAAAAAATTAAAAATTAATTACAAAATAAAAACATAATTAAATTTATTGGACGTGGATACACTTACATAAAATACGTTAAATTTAAATTAATAAACAATTTTTATTATAATGAGAACCAACTAACTAATAATGATAGCTTGCCTATTGGATAAGGAGCTCTTGTGATATCCAACACTATCACTACTACCACTGCCGCTGCCAGATGACTTCAATATGATCAAAGCACCGGGACTACTGCGAGAATTATTTGAGGATTTTGATTGTTGTGGCTGTGGTTGAGTGGTGGTAGTGGCTGCAAGATTTTCATGCTTGGAAGACGATGCAAAACGGTATGAGGGTGATGGTGATGGTGGCCGAGGCGGTTGTTGATTATGTGCATTTAGGGTCTCGGACATGGGACGTTGTATTAAATGTACAAATTGATGAGGAGGTTTGGGTTGGATGCGTACCTTTTGTTGGGTTAGATTATCGGGAGAATTTTCAATATTAAATTTGTGGAACATGCTGAAGGAGGGATAATTGTTTGGGAGTGGTTTGTTAAAATTTTTGTGGGTTTAATAATTTGAAATAATGATTTGGGTGATTTAAATGAAGGTCGCTTGGGATTTTTAAAAACGATTTCATTTGCCGATTCTGTTGCAGGTCCATTAGAAATGTGTGAGCTCTCGTTCGTGGAATCTTTCAGGCGGTTCGGTAAAATGTTTTCTAAATATTTAGGGGATAAATTTAGATATTACATTGGTTAAGGTTAGGTTAGTAGTTGCGGATGGATTAGAGAAACGACTATTAAAGGGTTAATAATGCAATGCAATACGAGTGTTAGTGATGTGACTATATATAAATACATGTTAGATAAATCGATAAAGCGAATGAGTATAGTGATTAGTTAATGGTATTGTGGAAGTATGTTTGAATGTAACATAGCGGGATGGCTATGATAATATACTGAGGCTTACTGACGTACAGTTTGAATAAATAAAATAGGTACTAACTTACTATGAAGTTGAGGCCTGCTAAATACTGACAGGCGTTCTTTATTACTTCCACCGCTACGCGGACTATGACCATGAACTGGAAGTAAAAAAGTATGCATTAAGCAAAAGAAGAAATCACTGATTTGCATATAGCTTACTGTTATAGCCAGAATTTTCCAGTTGACTTGAAGCATCTGTTCGAGTACTACGATTATCATCACGTATGCGTTCGCCACTTAAATCGCTGTCACTATTTAAGCTATCATATTCCTCTGATTCGGATTTAATGGCCTTGGAACGTCGCTTGTGCCTCTTCTCAGTATTTGTATGACTGCATTCTCCACCACCCATTGAAATATTGCCGCTACCTGACACAGATCTCTTTACTTTCATGCCCGAACTGGAGAGGGTGTTGTCATCTCCACTGCGGGGATCGTACATGGGCTGCATGCCCTTACGGTTGAGCGGAATGTTGGCTGATTGGTTTTCGTGTTCTGGTAAATGGAATGTAGCGTAAGGATATATATCTTCAGAGTATTCAGGTATGCGCTCAAGTGCAACAACCGAATCTCCCGGTGATTGCTGACACGATTTGCGCATCGTACCATAATATTGCTCACGGTGTTGTAGGTCCTTTCCCTCGCTGCCAGGCGGCCTCAAAGTGTCCACATTGCGTGAAAAGATATGACGAGGATCTGTGTGCAAAAGTCCTAAATGAAATTGTACTTAATTGAAAAAGAAATCTCATGTACTCACAGTTTTTGAAACATATGCAAGCACCGATCAGAGCCAATATTGTACCAAAAATAGATGTTATAATTACGGCTATCAAATGGGCATCCCGAAATAATGAATTGACTTCAGGCAAATCACTCTGATCGAGTTCACCCGCCATGCCACTAAATCGCATTGTTTCAAAGGTGTATTCCTTCACAGTAGACCCAGCATTGTTATGTGCCGTTACACGCAAGTTATACAGAGTACCAGCTTCCAAGTCTCCAATAGTGTAACGAGTCTAATGGAATTTGTAAAAAGAGAAGTTTGAATTAGTGTGACATCTTATGGGTAAATATCACTGAAAAATAAATATTTTTTTCAATAATTCACCATTTAAAAGGTAAAAAAAAATATTTATTATTCAGTGAATTTATTTAACTTCAATTAAACAAAACCATTTCTATGGATTGCCAAAAGGTGTAATGAAGCCGCTTGGTGTACGAATGTGAATGAAACTATTAATTTACATGATATTCTAATATTTAGATTTAGTATAGAATTGGCTGTTGAAATGAGGAAGACTTACATGTGATTCAATGCGACTGGATACAATGATCCAATCGCTAGTAATACCATAACGTTTGAATTCAATACTAAAATACTGTATTGGACAACCACCATCCTGCCAAGATGAAAGTTCTATTAAAGCAGATGTTATATTAGCTCGAATAAGACTGTGCTTGTTTGGGGCATTTGGTTTATTTCCTAAAGTAGTTCAAAATTATTATCGCCAGCGTAAACATATATAATTTTAAAGCGGACTTACCTTGTGTTTTAGCTATTTCTATGGGACTTGTAGCACTTGTTCCAATTTTGTTGAAAGTTACAATAGTAAATTGATAACTTGTTCCACATTGTAGGTTCTCAAGAAGATGGGAATTAATACGTCTGTCCAGTTGAATTTCTTCCCAATCACCAAACTCTTTGCGGAATGTTAAAGTGAAACCACGTAAAGGAGCACCACCAATATCATCAACTCTCCATTGCAGGGAAACTGAATTAGCAGTTGTGCCTATAACCGATATAACAGGAGCCGATGGTGGTACTAAATGTTGAATTAAATGGTATAAGATTAAAACTTGTTTCAAAATCTCACTACAACTTACCTTGTACAAATAACTGATATACAATATGATCAGAACCAATGGCATTACGTACCACACATGAATAATTGCCTTCGTGAGATCTTTGTATATTTCTTAGTGTTAAGGTATTATCATTGCTTACTTCAAGGCGAAAATGTTTTTTAGAACGTGCATTTAAAACTTTCCATTCGGCATTAGGTTTTGGAGATCCTACAAATAGGCACGGTAACTTCATATCAACTCTCCAGCTTACACTTAAAGTTTGACTAAACGAAATTATGGCAGCTGGTACTGATGAACTGGGTATAAGTTTAATAACTGGAGTACTGGGACCTTGACCAACTCTAGTTGATGCAGTTACCCAGGCTTCGTATGTTTCACGTGTAGATAGATCTTTGGCTTCAAAATGTCTATTTTGAGCTGGCAAAACTTCTTTGAGTATTTTTAGCTCCTGACCCTTATCTAAGATGCGTATATAAACATTATATTTGGTGACAATTCCGTTAGGTCTTCGTGGTGGTAACCAACTTATAATAACCGAAGATTCTGAGTTAACTACAGATTTAACTCGCTCAGGTGCATCTGGTACAGCTTCTTCTGTGGTACATGATACCGTAGGACTCACTACACCTTCGCCAGCTCTGGTAAAGGCCAGTACTTGAACACTATAATTGGTAAATGGTTGTAGACCATGAAGTACAGTACTTAAAGCAGAGGTTATTTTAGTTTCTCTAGTACCATACTCTGAATCAAAATTACCGGGTTCATAAAGAACTTTATAACCCTGTATAACACCATGGTGATTTTCTTTTGGTGGTGACTGCCAAGAGATTTGAATATTTTGGGCCGTTAAGGCTATACAAGATACACCTTGAGGTGGTGCTGAAGGAGCATCTTCAAGCGTGTGACCCAAAGCAACTTCACTAGGTGGTCCGTCACCTTTTACATTGAAAGCCGACACTGTGACCGCATATTGGGTATATTTTTCTAATCCTGTCAGACGGAAATCGTTTAGACCTTCTCCACCTAGACTGCTAACTTTTGTAAAATTCTGGAAATTGTCTGAAGAACCATGTTTTTGATAAGCGATTGTATAACCTAAGAGTTCACCATTCCAGGCATCACGTTCTGGTGGTCGCCAAGTAATAAGTAACTGTTGTGCTCCCAGAGGTTCAGCAGATACATCTTGTGGTCTACCGCTAGGTGCTTCAGCATCTGTTTGCACCAATAATATGTCACTAGGCGCACTAGTGCCTAAATGATTTTCTGCATATAAACGAAAATGGTATGCTTGAGCTGGTCGCAAGGAACCTATTTGGGCAGTTGTTTTATCACCAGGCAATAATTTCTGATTATTTCCTTCATGCCAAACATCTGCAAATAATTAAAAAATGTTTCAATATTCAAAATTATTTTCCTACTTTTATACTCACCACCAGCTTTTTTGTATTGCAAGATATAATTTGAAATCGGCTGAGAATCACGATTGTTCCCACCTAATGAAACTGTATCCTGATCATTAGGCGACCAAGCAAGAGTCACTGAACGACTTCCCAAATCTGTGGCATGTAAATTTACGGGAAAGTTGGGAGGTTCTTGCACCTGTAAATGTATAACAGCACGATCATGACCATATGAGTTACTAGCGATACAAGTATATTCTCCACGATCACTAAGTATAGTTTGTAATATAGTTAACTCAGAAACTATACCACGGCTTAGGGGTGAATCTTTTATATGATAACGGACATCAAATGAAGGATCAATACGATTAGCTTTAGCTCGCCAAGATATATCTAATGGTTGATCACCATCAGCTTCACAACGTAATGTTACGCGATCGCCTCTTCTAATTGTTACCTGCTTCTTGGCAACAGTTACCGTCGGACCCACTTAAAGTAGAAAATTATATGTAAATATATAGTGTTGTTATATTTTTATATTTTATTAACATACCATGCACCGTTAGTTTAATTAATTGACTAAGACCGGCTCCTATGCCATTATTAGCTTGACATAAATAACTACCCTCATGTTCACGTCCTACTTTAGGGATTATTAAAGATCCATTATTATGAGTTTCAATCACAGATTTTGAATTGCCATTTGGTATACTATAACTTAATTCTCGATACTCTCCAGAGTCTCCTGAAGTCGAAATTGTTTTAATGTGTTTATGTGTATATAAGTATATGCATATATGTGATTATATATATGTACGGTTGGATTTATGCATATATAAGTGTAAATTATACATACCAATTGATTGTTTCCATTGTACTGTTGGTATTGGGAAACCATCAGCCTGACAACGTATTACCACAGGATTACCCAATATGGCATCCTGATCGGCCGGTTTTATTATCCATCGTGGTGGCACTATTGCATAATTTGTATTGAATATTAATTTTAGAAATCATTTTATGTGTGTTTTTGATTTTTCATCAATAAAATTGTGCTCAAATTCAATACATGCATATTATTTGTATATAATTTTGATTAAATATTTTATTATAATAACAATTTTTTCTTTATTGAAATGATATCAAATGTTTAAATTTAAATTTTTACTAATTAATTCTGACTTACCAAAATTTTTCAAATTCAAATTCAAATTCAATTAACAATTTCAATTACAGTTTTCAATATGAAAGAAATACTTAAATGAAATTAGAACTAAAAGTATCAACAGAAAACGTGAAAGTGAAGAATTACTGAAATACAAATTTGAGGACACACAAAATGAAATGATAAACTAAAAGAAAAATTATAGAAAATTATAAACTAAAATAAAGACATAGAGTTACAGTGTTACAAAGTGCTCATCTATCTATTTTTTTTATTTATTTATTATTTTTTTTTATTTGCATCTGAATGCAAGTGATTCAATACGGGGTGCTCTGTGATGAGGTGCTCGATCCGTGCTGCGTGCTTTAATACTTTTTATTTTTTATTTTATTGGTGGCATTACTTGTGCTCTCCGTGAAAGTGCGTTGTAACGTATTTTTATTGGAAGGTATTGCACGAGATATTAAAAATGATTTAAATGTAGAAATTAATGAATCAAATTTTAACAAAGAAAATATTAAAATTACGATAAAATTAAAACGTGAATTTTTAATTAAATCTGCATAGAGAATTTCAATCGATAAGTTTGGAAGATGGTCTCCATAGAGAGACAAGAGTTGAAATTATGGAAGATACTTTCTACACACAGAAAAAAATGCATGAAGCAAAATCAACATAGTTGAACATAATTGATTTAATATTGAATATTTTTTTCTCATTTAGTTTAAATTGAACATTTTTACGTTTGTGGTGAAATACCATTCTATATATTAGAATTTTTCGATATTAATATATAAAATTATACAACGAAAAAATTTTTAAAGTACTTTTAAGTACTAAAATTTCAAGGAGTAAAAATTCAAAAATATTCTCAAGAAGTTGTATTTATTGTAAAACAATATTAAATAACCATTTTTTTGTCTAAGTGAAATTATTTGTATTTTAATACATTTTACATTGCTTTTTTCTATGTTGAATTCAACTTCAAAAACCTTCTTAAGTCTGTTAATGAAAATATTGAAAATAAAATAAGAAATTTTTGATTTTTGCTCTGAAAAAGGTTTCATACTTAGAAATGTATACTAAGTTTATATTTTATGTCTGTTGAAGAACGATACCTTAAAAAATAATAATACATGTTTCACGTTTAAATATAAATTGATATTTTTTCCCCTGAAAATTCTAATTAGATCATTTTTGTAATAAAATAGGAAGAACAAATTAGTCCTTTTTAATTATATTTCAGATTCTATCATCGCCTAGGAAAATTTATTGTGAACACATAACTTTTAATTGGAGATAAGTCCTTGATCTACGCTTACGACCATACAACAACATATCAAACAAAAAGGGGAATATTGTACCAAAAGTGATCCCAACCGAAAAGAGGGATTAATAATAAGGCCGTAGTTCATTATGATTACAATGTAACATTTAGTGAAGCTGTCCTAGATGAATCAACAAACATAGTGTCTGTAGATTATACAGGAACAGAGTTTTGCTATGATAATATATTATTTATGTAATAAATTAAATTACGTAACGTATTAGATTGTTTTTTGTTTAATTTCCAAATTTTCGGTTAGCAAAGTGTGATGTTTACTGAAGATTAAAACATTATTGTTTATGACAACATAATTGGTTTATAAAATTAGTTAAAATTTGAAAAAAAAACATCAAGTTTGTGTATTTCTGGTTCATATAAAATTAGAAATTTTAAAATTTGGACTCACTGTAGCTTGAAGATTCTTTCAAGCCTTCAAAGGAAAACTTAACGTTTTTATTGAACACACCCGAATTTCTTGCCTTTATAAAATATTGAGGGAAAGGAATCTTCGATTAATTCAAAGTATGCAATTTGAAGATTTGTCTCATTCGGAGATTTTGTTCAGTGTTCTTTATATAATATTGATCTTGATCCGAAAATTCCTCAAATGATATACAAGCGGTCAAACTTTTGTTTGAAAATATCTGCGCTGTATATAACTATTAATGTATCTCAACATTTGTCAAAAATTTCTTCATGTATATATTTCCTATTTTTCGAAATATTGGCATAACTTTAAGTTCGGTAAATAGTTCCGTTATACAATTTCTCTAAATAAAATTGTTACCGAATTATACATGTACCTGTTCTACTCAAAAATGAAACTATAAGAAATTATTAGATTCTATATAAGAAATTTTATGCAATACCATCCAATGTTTATCATTTGAAGTGCTATAATTAGTGAAGTGATTTCTTAGAATTATTCAAGTGACACAATTAGATGCATTTTGTACTTTAAAGAGTTCAATCAGTTTTACCGGATACGGAAAGCATGGCCACATATTCGACTGATCCAGCACGATTGGTTACACGACACGTGTAGTTGCCATTGTGACGTGATGTGACATTATGTATAGAAAGAATGCTTGAAAAAGGAGCATATTCATTTATTGTCAACGAAGAATCTGACGATTTAAAGGCACCATTGCCGGTGTTGGCAGTACTATGCGTATCATGTTGATTATCCACATTACCACTTTGTATGGGAACACCATCTTTGAGCCATGTTATATTAAAAGGCTGGTCACCCTGACTGCTCGAGCACATAAGTTGCGTTCGCATACCTTCAGTTATTTCGTCTTCAAAACTAAAGGGTGAAATACGTGGCGGAACTAAAGAGAGTTTAAGAAAGATATTTCACATAGAATTAAATATTACAGATCTAAAATAAAAATCAAATAAAAATTCAGTGGTATACAGCTTCAGATTAATTTTCAAGATTTAGGATTTAGATTCCCATATAAATTCCATAATTAAAATAAAAATTTAATTATATTTTAAATAAATAATTTAGGTGCTTGTTTTCCAAAAACAAACATGCACTAATGGAATGTGAAAATAAGTTAAATAGAAAAACATGCTACAGTATTTTTTTCATGCTTTTGTAATTATGTTGATAATTTGAATAAATATTTAATTGAAACAAATGCAAAAGTATTTATATTTAGTCATGCATTCTTCATATACCATTAACTCTTAGCTGTGCAGAGTGCGATACGGTTGCGGCATCATTTTGGACGCGACATGTGTAGGTGCCACTCTGAGCCCTCGTCACACTTGTTATGCTGAGGGCACTGGTGAAATCATCATTTTGGCGAATTGTCACTACGCCGCCGCCTCCTTCACCACCGCTACTACCATCATCATTCGTATATGACATGGCACCATGGGCATGAGCATAGTTGATCGATGTCGTGTGTGAGCCTGAGCCCGTTGCAGCAACGTCACCGGTACCACTAATCCCACCGCTGACACTGCCGCTGTCGCGTGCATTATGCGTTGACTGCATCACTGCAGTCCCCGCCGTCTGTAGGGGTTTTCCATCTTTAAGCCAAGTGAATGTGAGCGGTAGGTCACCGGTGCCAATGACACATTGAATGCTTGTACGATCGCCGACATTCAGATCGCGGGCGAATGAAAATGGTGTAATCTTGGGCGGAACTAAAATTTTATATATTGACATGTGTTGATGTGTGTATTTTAAACATATTTTTTTTTCATTTAATACTATTTTTCAAAACTTAACTAAACTAAGTAATTGAAAATTACATCAAATATTTCATTTAAATTATAAATTCTCTTTGGAAGAAGAATTTGCAATTGAAAAATCTTGATATTATTTTTGATCAACAGAAAACTATATTCTGAAGTTTTAAGATGAATCAAATAAAACAGAGAAAATATTTAATTTTGATTATGATGATCAGTTTCCACCTTTTAATATGTGGTGAGGAGCGTCGAATATTTCAGTGATTGTATGTGTCATGCGTTCGTCTAAACATGCACTTTTTATGTAGTTGTATTTAAATAAAATCCAAGACATAGTAGAAGACAAGTAATTGGTGACTTATAGATAATTAGTATGTGAACTGTAATTGTAATTGTAATTTAAGTACATAAATCTTTGAAGAAGTTTTAAAAATATTTCTTTGATCGAAACTTATGCACATGACAATTCTTTAATTTTACTGTAGAAGCTCTATCGAATTAAGGATTTTTCTTACTTTTTGTAAACCAGAATCAATTATGTCTTAAAAGAATCTATGTAACCATAATCTATTAGAATTTGTTTCTCTTTTCCCGCAGTTTTTTGCTCCCGGGAATGTAAGAAAAAAATTAAATTATATAATATATATTCTATAAAGTTAATGTTTTAATAGTTTTCTAATGAAAAAAGTGTTTAAATTATAGTAATAATAAATATGAATCTTGTACACGCAGAGTAACGATATTTGCCGCAAACTCTAATATATTTGCCGCAAACATTTATTGTTATTAATTATTAAATTCATTTTATTTTAATAATAACAATTTAGTTTGTGTAATAAAATTATTTCTTTTAAATAAAAAATATTGTCGTCACAATATGTTTAGAAATATGTTTTAGTGATCACAATATTATTGTTATTTTAAAACCCGTTATAAAAAAGCTTTAAATAATATTTTCAATTTACTGACATCTGAATATGAAAAAATATTTTTTTTTTTTACATTTGAATGAATAATCTCATTATTCATAAATAAAAAATTAGCAATTAAAATAAATAAATTTATATGACGAAAACATTTCAAATAATGTTTAATATTTTCCAAAGGTTTTCATAAATGAAATTAAAAGTATATTAAAATATTTCATACAAAAATATTTTTATTCAATAACAAAATAATGCGAACAAAAAAATTTTTATTGAGCGAACAATATTTTTCATTGGAATAACAATATTTTTAATGACAATGAAAATAACTGTAGTGGGGATAACAATATTTTTAGTGGCGGAGACAATAACTATACAAACTTTTTATTACAACGACAATATATTTTTAGTGCTGATAACAAAAACTATTGTTATCAATGCATAATCAAAATGCGAATAAATAAATGTTATAGTTACGGTAACAATATCCAATAACAATAGTATGTTGCTTCTGGTTTATGGTTAACCAAACATATTTTTTCTTTGCATGTATTCGGCGCTTTCAAATATTGAATACCCTTCAGTCAAACGTAAAACAAAATATTCTTGAAATTCAAGTACCTAATTTTAATATTTACGCCAAGTCCAAAGATATTTAGCCGAATTAATGTAAGAGTTTTACAAGCTTAAATTATTTTTTGGAATATTGATATTTATAAATGAAATATATTCTAATATGGGCCATTATTCATGAAACTGTTATATATAAGACAATTAAAAAATGTGCGGAATTATTACAAACTAAGGAATTATTTTAAGCTAAACACTCTATTTCGGTATCCCTAAATGTAAAATGTAAAACCTAGAATTCCATATTTTAGGAACATAACACATTTATACTTAAAAGCTTATTCCGAACAAGGTCCTTGTATTGGAGCTAGTATAGGTTATATTCATTGCTATATAATAGTTTTTTTTATATTACACACTGATATTCTATTAATCCGATTTAGATGTGTTTCCGTAAGATAATATAGTGCGGTTGAATTCTTTCTCCGATAACAATCTATAAATAGTAAGAAACTGCTTCAAACAATTACAAATAATCTGGCCAAAATTTAGTTGAATCTTTGTTGATTTTTTCTGGAGTTACGCACGAATGAATATAGCTTCTTCACGTAAATTACTTCCCCATTGAAACTTCCCAAAAATGTTTTATGTACAGTAGATACTTAAATATACATCTGATACAGAGCGGACCAAACTGTAAACGGGGTTTATTCTAATTTGGAAAGCTTACTAGTAACATTTTTGTCTCTACTCTACATTATGGAAATAGTGAAGACTTACATGGGCATAAATAATTAAACATTCGGAAATAATTTATTTGAATTCATGATCTTTACATACATACGTATATTTGGAATATCACAGATATTCAAATAAAAAAATTTAATTTTCCTAAAATCATATATATACATGAATGAATATATTATTTTAATCCAGCAAAAAATTAATTGAGTGTTTCAATAGAATGGCCTTTGCACTTTAACTTCTTGAAAAAGAGACTCCAAATGATTAATTATTATTATTTTTTTTAATAAATCAGTTTCATGAAATGTTCCGATATTTAAAAAGTTATAGAGCTCAAAAATGTGAAAATTAGTAATTATGGTGAAATAAAATCGTTTGCTTAATCTAAAATTGAATTGAAATTGACTTTAATTTCATCAAAAGTGTCTTAAATTTACACGTATGTTCTCGTCCAATTCATTTTAGCGAAATCATTGATGTGATCAAGAAATAGTAATAATAAGAGGCGTCAGATTCGACTTCTCATTGTGTCGAACAATTGAATGAACATTATTGATACCAATTTTTAATAAAGTTTTGGTTGTATATGAGTACAAGATTTAACAGGTTCATAGTATTAGACCTATTAAGAATTTGAAAAATCACAAATACACTCAAATATTTCTTTATGTCTTTACATAATGTGAATTTTAGCTTCAGTTGAAGATTCAATAAGTAAAAGTTAGCAGTTTTAATATTTAAAATAAAATCTTCCAAAATTCTAAGGAAGCTTAAGTATGGCAAGGGAAATGTGATGTCCAAGGTCTTAAAAAATAATTTCAAAAGTGCCATTTTAAGAATACACTTCAAAACTTCTATTTCCCTCTGTGTTTCATTGAAGTTAGTGGGTGGGTGTGTGTGTAAGTGATTGTGGGTGGGTGAGTTTATGTGGATTTATAAATTAACCACACAGATGATTTGTTGCATTTAGCCAACCGCAAAGTACATGTTAATGTTTATCAGAGTGGACGACCGCATGGCACATAAACAACAATGCCCCATAATGAGGATTTACGCGTATTCGAATTTATGTGAAATTCAAACATACAACTGTGGCTGGGCGCCGCACCTAGCGCCGCGTTCAAATGCAGGGTGCAATTTATCAAAATTAAAAACGAATAAAAAATATATCAAACCAAATAAAAAAAGTATATCAAACCAAATAAGAGAAAAATACTTTCAAAATCGTATTACAAATCATACAATAAAACAAACCATCTGTTTTGAGAGTAAAAAAAATTTTGAAAATAAAATATTTAAATTGAAATAAAAATTTGTGCATTTTATTCTTATTTTAATATTTATTATATCGATTAAAAAAACAGGTGCTGAGACAATTAAACATATTGGTGGTGATAGAATTAAAAAAATATTTATTTATATAGACAATATTCATTTATTTATTTTTAGTTTGTGTTTTTTATTATGTTTTTTCTTTGTCGTAATTATTTCTTTAAAATTATTATTTTTGGTGCAGCAAATGTCGTGCAAAATTTGATTGATCATCATTCATATTCAGAATGGCAAACAAGTTAAAGTATGAATTAATAAAAAAAAGAGGAAACAAAACAAAACAAAGACAAAAAATAGGTGAAACGTACAAAAAGGAAATGCCATCATGTACAGTGGTGCAATACAAAAGTCTCATACATACAAACACATACATACATTCAAATTTATGTATGTATGCATAATAAAAAGGCTGTTTATAGCTGTAAATATAAGTGTGCATTTGTATACTTATATATATATGTTGATGTGTGTGTGTGAATATGTGTGAATATGATTGTATAATAAGAGAATAGCAATGCAATCAAAAGCCAAATTATGTATGTATGCACGTATGTTGTGTGTTTGTGTTTTTTTATTAAAATATTAAAAGAAAAAAATAATAAAAATTTTAAAAAGATTATTTAAATCATAAGTTCAATAAAAAGCATCAACCAAAATAAACTATTAACAACATTTTAAGAATGAAGAATGAAAAAATAAAAAAAATGGTTCAAAGTTCATTTTATCATTTTGTTTTTATCTCCCTTGTATTTGTTTTATGTTAAAAAAAGGTTATTAATAAAAGATATCACGTGCTGTTTTTCATCAGTTATTTTATGAATATGTATGAGGTACTTTAATATGTATGTATATGTATTGCAATCAAATAGATATAACTTATTAATGTATGTGAAAAAGGCTCTGAATGTTCAACTGATTTTTTATAATGAAAAAATGAGTTTAAACCATTAAAAATACTTAATTTTATATCTAAAAATTCATTATTTTGATTTTTAATTTAGTTTATTTGTGAAATATTTGATTAGTTTTTTTGTAGAGTAATATACACATGTGTGTTAAATTTATTTTACATCAAAATAATTTTGAAAATTTACATTGACAATATGATGATGAATTTTTTTATAATTTTAAAATTCTTAGTTTGATAAAGTTTGAAGAACATTTTATCTTCCTATTCAAATGGAATAGTTTTATAGTTGATGAATTATCCGTTTTGGCACCACTGTGTAGTTCTTGGTTCACCATGAAATGGATGACTAAGAAAGCTGAAGTTTAAATTTGAAGTGAGAATATGCTTAAAAAGATGTTCATTCATTAAAGATGGAATTACTTTTAAATATATTTCGCAAAAAGTTCTTTTGATCACCTCAGACTACATTTATCCTAAAAAAATATTTGTGCCTATATAATCAGGTAATGCTGTACCCAGTTTTAAGAGTTTAATAACTTTTCAATCTTACCACCATATAGTGTATTAGTGTAGTCGACTATTATTTACTCTATGAATATCTTTAAATATTTTTAATTTTACTTTTCCAATTCATAGTAATCGAAAATTACATAATATGGTGACAAATTTCACATTCATGCAGATGTGTTCAATCGGTGGTAATCAAAATCACTTAAAAACTGATGCGTACTTATTGATAAATATAGGAAAGATAAAACCATTTATCTTATTTGGGACAGACAACAAAACAAACAAATATTTTTTATAATTCAGATATTTAAATATATTTGATAATCATTCGCATGAACGATTTCATAAAATGTTAGAAATGACGCAAAAAAGTAATAATGCTGTTAACGTACTTTCGATGTGAAAGATGTAACCCATACGTTCAGTCAATCTGATATCAGATAATGATAGTTTAACAGTTAACAACAGTGATAATTTGTTGAAATTTTTAAAATGTGATAAACATCTATACATTTACGAAGTGCTTGAGAATTTCGAATTTTCATAACGAAATCGTGAGACAAGTTGAAATTGGTGATGTATTGCTCTCTTCCCATATAACGAATTGACAAGAATTTTTTGTTAAAATCAATAATATAAAATTAAGAATAATAAGAATTAAGAAACTATCGAAATCTGCGATGTTCGGATGTCGAAACGTAATTTATGCGGTGGTAGTATTATAATTTGCTTCAGTTGGCAACAATTTTTGTTCCAACAAAAAAATTAATAGCACAATTTATAATGAATTGCAAAAAGATGCTACTCTTTTTATGCATATCACAGCAAGATAATGCTGCAGTACATGTTTCTAAGCAGTATAAATCTTGGTTTAACGAGCACATCGCTCCGCTGTTGGACTGGCCGGTTTGTAGTCCGGAGTTAATTATTAATTAAAAAAAAGTAATGTGCGTTTATAGGATTATCCACAGTGTTAAAATGAATAAAAAATGAATAAAAAATATTAAAGTTTTTTATATTTACAACTACTATGCACTTCTTGAAATTTAACGAAAGAAGAATAATAAAAGTAAATGAACTTACTGATATTTGAGTCAGAAATTATGGATTTAAAAAAAATATAAATTCCCAAATATATAAATAAAGCTGCTAGAATTAATAAGTGATTCACATTAAAGTTAAAAAAAAAAGATTTTGCATACTATCATTATCCGAAACTATTGATTTATCCAACAACCTGATCAAATGATACAGATTTATTTCTATAATAATTTATTCTGTCCAACTGTGTATCGGAGTGTACCACTTATCAAAACATAAATATGTAGAAGATTACAGAAATCCTTGGAAAAAAATGTACAAAAAGTGTTCTTATCTTACTGTCCAGAAGTGTATGTGTTAAAAATTCTTCTTTATACAAATATATTTGTATGTATGAACATGTGTATGAAATTGTAAAAAATAAAATTTGGCATCAAATAGAGAGCAGAGTTCACATTTAGAGCCACACATACACTAATTCAAATATACACATATACATATGACTTTTATTTTATTTTTATGTTCACATATGTATATTTGTATTTGTAGGGTTCAAATTTTATATGTGTTTTTATGTAGTTGTAATAAAAAATTTTATCTGTTTATATATATATATATATATATATATATATATATATATATATATATATATATATATATATATATATATATATATATATATATATATATATATATATATATATATATATATATATATATATATATATATATATATATATATATATATATATATATTCATGTTTACAAAAAATGCAATTTAATTTAGTTTTTCTTCTTGTTATTTTTCTTGTTGATGTTTTTAAATAGAAAAAAAACGTGCTGTTTTTTTTTGTGTTACTGTTGTTCATTTATTTTCTTTTTTAAAGTTGAAATATTTTCATTTTTATAAATAAAATTTAAATAAAACAATAATACATACACACATACATACGAATAAATAAGTAAATAACGTAAAAAATTATATAAATAAAAAAATAAACAAAAAGAATTAAATAAATTTATTGTTGTTTCACTTTATGTGATGTGTCATCGTTTAACACGATACAATTCTATTATATTTTCTTATTTTATTTTGTTTTATTTTATTTGTATTTTTTATTCTGTTTTGTTCCACTTTATTTTGTTTTTGTTTTATTTAATTTAATTTGTTTATTTTATTGTTATTAT
This sequence comes from Cochliomyia hominivorax, assembly GCA_004302925.2. Taxonomy (NCBI): domain Eukaryota; kingdom Metazoa; phylum Arthropoda; class Insecta; order Diptera; family Calliphoridae; genus Cochliomyia; species Cochliomyia hominivorax. The sequence continues at coordinate 62,999,583 of PYHX02000158.1, forward strand.
TTGTTGTATAATATTCTTTTTTTAATATCAAATTTATTTTTGTTGTATAATAATGTATGCGTCTTTTTTGCCAGTGTAGGTGTGTATGTTCTATTTAGAAGTGTTTATTTTTAATCAAAATTTAAATTATCGTTTTTATGTTTTTAGAAAGAAAAGTGTAAATATTAATATGTATGTGTGTAAATATGTGTTTTTGTGCATGTCTGAATTTAATTATTGTGTATTTTTTCCATTCTTTTTTTCATTTCGTTTATCAAAAAATGTACAAATATTGCAAAATTTAGTAGATCCAGACAAATCTAAAATAAATAAATATTTAAATTGATTAAATAATTTGCACACAATCCTTGTTATAGTCCATGGTCCATATGTTGCATAACCTAAAATTTTTGCAATTTCACCAGCTTTTCGTTGTAATTAAATGTATATTGATGAGGAAAAAAGCAAAATTTTTGTAATATTTTACAAAGGTTTTCAAAAAATTTAATTACAATTTTTGTAAACAAGTCATTTTTAAACAAAAAATGCAAATACATCTACGCAAATAACCATATAAATAGTTATGGCCAGAGGAACCAAAATGTTGTTTTTAAAATTTAGTACGTAAAACTTTAAACCGTTCAGGTGGAATATTAGAATATGTTTTTACTCAAGACGTATGCTTTTCGAATGTCAAAGCTTATTTAAGGACTGAGATTTAAAAATTCTTAACACACGTTTTTCATTAAAATTTTTAACACAAATACTGTTTGATATACATTTTTTATCAAAATATATTTGTTAAATATGTCAGTTATTATGTTTAATGTTAAACAAAAATATGTTTGGGGTATTCACATTGGAATCATATAGTCATATGTTATAAAAAATAAGACGAAAGATATGACTGCTGTGAGCAGCCCTCATAAATTAGTGTGTTATTTAAAATTTCAGTCAGCTGATAAAAGAAAAAATTATTGCAATTTTTTTTATCTAAAATGCAAGAGACAAGTAAGTAAGAAATAATAAACCTAAATAAAATATTTTTTTGATTTAAATAAATTTAATAATAAAATAAATTAAATGTTAACTGCAAATCTTCACATTTTAATAAAAGATAATAAAATTGAAGGTAAACATTTGTTATTGGTGACAAAGCAGCAAAATTTTTCTAATGGCGGTTGTTTTAAATACGTTCATTGGCTGTCAGTCATTTTCTTCCTTTTATTTTTTAGTGTCTTTTTTCTATTTATTTTATTAACTTTTATAAATAAATTTATATTATTTTAATAAATCATGAAAAAAGTATAAACGTTATTTTTGAAGTACAACAACAATTTTTTAAAGATTATTGAAAAATTTTAGCACTTTATGACTACCGTGTGAATACCCCAATTGTTAATCTGATTTAAATGAGTAACTAAAAAATGTGCGTACTAAAATTATTAAATATTTTCAACTAAACCCAACAAGGTCCTATAAAAAGTTGATCAAGCAATCAAATCTGACGTTAAAATATTTACAAAGTACCGGGAGAATGTGTCCGTCGATAGAAAATTTGATTCAGATAAAAGGAATGGTCAACATGATGTTCCAAAGCCAAATCTCGGCAGCATTTTGAAAATTACTCCCAACACATACGGTAGAAGTGGACCCAGATTAGATCTGTTTTCGGATTATTTGGTATGAAAAGTTAAAGTTAATGCAGCTTTAAAAATATACATCGGACTGAATAATTACCGAAATTTGCATAAAGAAATGAATACCAAAATTACTGCTTCCATTCATAAGACCTCATAAAGTGATCACTTATTTTTGGCCTAATTTGGCATCCTGTTACTCTGGTAAATAAGCCCTCCAAACTACCCAGAGCAAAGATCAGTAGACAGATATTGAGTTCTTGTTAAAAAAGAATTGAAAAGCACAAAAAGTTGTCCAAAATGTGGTAGATTTTAAACGGATATGGAAGGAGATATGTAATCTAGATTACCGCGGAGTACCTGCGAAAACATCAAATGATGTATACGAGGTTTTGGAGAAGGTGGTTCTTCCCCAGTTTGGACAAATTCATGTTCTTTAAAAACAATCGAAAAATACTTAAGCATTTACTGTGCAAAACTTTAACATTACATAGTGGGACAGAATCTAATTTTTGGAAATAGAAGTGAAGTTATAAGGATGCCAGATGGGATATCTCAACTGTTTTAAATGCGCGCCAAGCATTTATTTCTTATGAAACTTTTAAAAAGCATTTTGTCTTGTAGTGGTCAGTGAGGTCAATGTCTTCACCCAGTTTAAAAATAATAAATTTTTAATTTGAAATTTTCAAAATAACGTTTTTTTTTTTTGTGAGAAGGCTTCTTAACGTATTTTCATCTCAATTAAAAAAGTTTTTTAAACAATTATAAAATTTATATATTGAATGCTATAGTACATAGAATGCTTAAGATCAATTTTTTTATCGAAAAATTCTATACGGCTAAGACCCTCACGAATTAAACACCTTTTAATCAAAATTTTAAATGTTACCTAAATTTTCTAAAACCTCAAATCCTTAATTTTAAAACGGAATGTAGTTTTGGAAACCTCAAAATCTTTATTATTGTTTGGTAATGGCTTTTATCAAAAATATTTAACATTTTCCTCTTTCAGAGATAAAAAATGTATTTTGAATTTTTTAGAAAAAAAATCATTTTTATTTCTTAATGTTTCTTTCAAAATAATAAAACATATATTTAATTCGCTTAAGTATATGATTGATAAGCAAATGTTATTTTCTAATTTTTTTACGGAATCCAGACAATATTGTAGATTTATTAACACAAAAAGAAAAACCTCACTGAAATTTCGAACCAACTGTTATGACTTTAAATTTTAAAGCCTCCATTGGCTTGACAAGACATGATAAACCCTTCCTATTGAGTTTGTCTACTATAATTTTATCGTGAATTGGTCTTCATGAAAGACCTTTTTATATTATGTTAAAGTTTTTTTTTATTATATTAAAAGCTGTTGGTATCAAATTTAACAAAATATTTTATATATTTATGTAAACAAATATTTATCTTTTTGTAAAAATATAAATATTTTCATAAAGTTTTTGTTTCACAGCAGGACCCTACAATTTTTGAGGATTGTAATTAAATCAAAATATTGATAAAAGTTGTCAAAAATATAAATAGAAATACCATAAATGATTTTTCTGTATCGGGAACAGGATATGTCTATTAAAAAATGTTAATAATTATTTCAATATAGGAATCAAATAAGAATTTCTTCAATATATTTTTATTATTAAAAAGTATATTTTCCAGATTTTTTCCTTAACGTCGATTTAAGAGAAAATCGGAAATGATGTGAAAAGAATAAAGCCGAACTTCATATCATGTATATATATATATATATATATATATATATATATATATATATATATATATATATATATATATATATATATATATATATATATATATATATATATATATATATATATATATATATATATATATATATATATATATATATATATATATATATATATGTACAAATGTCTGTTACATAATGTAACTTAGAGAAACATGTAAATGAAAACTGCTGGTATTAAATATAATAAATTTATACACGAACCCTTGCGAAAGTTAAAAGTATATTCTTGTTATGAAATTGTTGTATCATAAATTTTGCAATATTTGTAGAATTTATGTGCTCTTAATGAAAACAAATTATTATAAAATAAAATAAATTAAAATAAAATAAAGAAGCAAAAAATTTACATGAACAAAAAAATGCAAATATTAAAAGTATACTTACCGAGGACCTTAACTTCTACCGAACGTTGTGAAGTGTAATTGTGTTTGTTGCGGGCAATGCAAGTGTAGGTACCCTGATCGGCTGTACGCTGAACATTCTCAATCAGTAACGTGCCATTTTGAACACGCTGTCATATGTTTGTGGGAAGCTTTACACCATCTGATGATGAAGAAGATAAAAAAGAAAATGCATGAACGGTACGTTGAGTTTTGTTTTAGTAAATTTCCATAATAAAAATAAAACTACAACAACGAAATATTAAATTGACTTATGAAATGTACAAAATGTTTACATGTAGTTATATATAATACATCAGCATCTAATAAAATAAAAATTTGTTAACCATACGTTACCTTTTTCTATGATTATACTATCAATTGGATATCCTGCCACAGGACATTTAAGGAAAAATGTTTTACCAGCCACTGCAGACAACTTTGGCATTGGTCTTACGTACGGCATACCTACAGAGACAGAAATGAACATAGAACACATAAGAATGTCATAGACAACAAAATGATATGAATTCATTTTTCATATTCTTCTTTTCTTTTTCATTATCAATTCTTTATATATGAGATTTTAATTTTTTTGTCAAATATATATTTATATGTATGTATGTATGTATGTATGTATGTATGTATGTATGTATGTATGTATGTATGTATGTATGTATGTATGTATGTATATGAAAATTTTGCAATCAATTTAAACCAAACTTACCATAAATATTCAGTCGAGCAGTATGTGATGCTTCACCAGCGCGAGAAATTGCTTTACATTCGTAATCGCCACCATCTTCCGACTTAACGGCCGATATATTAACATGACTAATGACGTCACCAAACATTGTTACATATTGTCCAATCATAAGTCGGTCATTCTGAAAACAAAAGAATTCACATGTAAATTACACATTTCATATTTATTATTTCAATAATAAATTACACTGAACAACAAATATGTATGTATGAATGATAGTAAATTCATCTAAAAATAAGTGAAAGATCAAATGAAATTTTTAGGATTGTTCTTTGTAGACAAAATTTTTAATAAAACACAGCTTTACAAAAGATACAAAATAATTTCTTGAGTTATTGAAATGGCTCATTGGAGCAGAACAACTTTAATTCGTTTGGTTTTCGTGTGGAAACTAAATATTAAATTATCGCTTTTAATTAAAATTGCATACATGTTGAAATAACATCAAGAATAACCTTCAAGGCCGACATTTTGTATACTTTCTTTGACATATTTGATAAAATATGACAAAGAAAATGTAAACTGAATGTCGAAATCTAAGGAGAAAATATTTTATAGAACATTCTTATTATTATGAATGAAATTAAAGGATAATTTTGCATAAATTCATAAAAAATGCAAATGAAAGATCAGCTGATCAACAAACTTGTAAGTAACTTTTCATCAAAAATACAAGCTGGTCGGCTCACGTTCGTTCTATTACATTGCACTATTGTTAGTTTTCTATTACGTTTTTTAACACTTTGTAATTATTATCTAAAACTGGCTTTTATCCGGTGCACTTTGCTGCACAAAAGTTCTCCACAGTCCAAGATCTCGAAAGAAATTTCACTAACTGACGTGTATGAAAAATGTAATTGGAACCAAATTCTCGCTGTAGTAGATCTTTAGTTATTCGATAATCAATATTTACTTTGAGAGTGGGCTACTTTTCCCCCTGATCCTATCTGTCTAATAGTACCTTGAGTAAGTCATTGGGACCAAATTTAGATATTCTCGCTGTTACGGTTCTTTAGATATTCTATAATCAATATTTGCTTTGTATGGAAAGTACACCTTCCCCTGGTCATTTTGAAATTTTTCATGAAATATTAATGTTTTAACTTATTACAACAGTTTAACGTAATTTAACTAAAATTTCGTAAATTTAACTTAAATATGGTAGTTCAATTAAATAATATTAATCAATATAAAGAATTTGTTTTTGTCACATTGAATAATATTTATTCAAATTAACTGCATTTTTATTAACGAATTCAAATAGTCATATCGACAATTTTTTTATCAATTTGAAGAATTTACGAAGAATTAGCGAAAATTTTTGTTATTATGAATAAAAGTTTCATTGGTTAATGTATAACCTACTTTTCTTCAATTATACACCCTTTTTTGTTGTAATTACTTATTTATGGTTTAGTGTAGGTGCCAAATATAAAATTAAAATGCTATACGCTTTTACTATCATGACATAGTTTCAAGCAACTCCTATCAGCCTTTATAGTTGTAACATTTTTAACTCTGTTTCCATAATCTAGAGCATTTATTAGACACAGGATATTGTGAAATTGCGAGTAGCACTTTGTGAATGCACAAAAGCGTATTGGAGTAAGCGATGAATGCAGTTTATGTCTAAGGACTAAAGATATCTTGAATAAATAATAGATGAATTTTTATTCATCATGCAAATTTTTTCCTTTTATACTTTACGACGTCAAATTTAAAATTCAATATAGAATAAAACACATTTCTATATTAATTTCACGGAAGGGTGAGGAATGGGTGTAAATTAAATTAATTTAAAAATTTAAAACCGAAATACTAAAGATAAAAATCTAAAACTAAACTGCAACATATTCGTGGGTGAGCAGGTAATCACTTATTTTTGTATATGACATGTGCGTAAAGAACAAGGGCTGTTTGTACGCATTTGTGAAAACACAATATACAAATGAGTATTAAAATTTATTAATGTATTTAAATGTAAAAATATTGGAATACAAAGCGAATTACGAATTCCTTAGTAAAACTAAATATAAAATTATACATAAATTTCAATTATAAAAAAATGAAACTTGAACATCAACAGAAAAGGGTACAAGTACAACGTTCAATTAGGATCAATTTCTTTCGGTCTATCCGCCTGTCTGTTCATCTGGCTGAATGTCCGATGTAAACCTTGTTAACAAAGTGAAGTTCACAATTTGTAATGATATCTTGATGAAATTTAGTATACATTATTATTTTGGATAATGACAATGTCTATTCAAACTGTTCCTTATACAAATATTTCCCTCGGAATAGTGTTTTAGGCTTCTAAAATTCTTAAATACGAAACCCATCACTTTGTATAATACCTATATAATCACCACTTCCGGATATCGCCTTGTAGTGTATAAATCTCACATATATGTTGTGAGATTGTAAAAACATTGTATTTATACTATTTACTCATATCTTAACTAATCAGATCTGAAATATTTGTATAAAAAGTGAAAATTTCTAAATCATTAAACTATAACTAAACGATCGTTAAAATCGATATATTAGAAAAAAATGGTAAACCAAAAGCAAAGCAAATTCTATCGCTATATTTAAGAATCAATTTAAAAATGTGAAAGTGCGTCCTAGTAGTCTTAAGTGACTGTTCCACCCAGACAACGTGAATTCTGTATGAAATGTACTGAACATATAACTGTATGTTGCCTCTAAAGCTTCAATTAAAAATTTATTCATATTTATTTGGAATTAATGGAACATAACTTTTGACTTATTACAATATTTCTACTCTATTTTAACCGGATAGATTATATTAATAATAATAATTAAACGATTAATACACATTCATGTTGAGTTTATTTATTTATATGTCAAATCAAAAGAATTTTCCGAGTGTATTAAAATAATTTTGAGAATTACAGACGTTTTTATATAGAATGTAAGTATGTGTATTAAAATATTGTTACTTTTAATCATTTAACACATGTTATAGACCCATTGTGCAACGATTTTAATCAAAAGTATATTGATGAGTTTGGTGCCGTTATATGAAATATTTGCCTTTTGATGTCAATCGATCACTTGTCATTCATTATTATAGACAATATATCGATTTGTATATATGTATGTACTATGTACAGACATATAAAGTATATCGTAAATATGTATATAATATATATATTGAGTATATTTAGGAGTGTAATGCCGATATTTTTAACATATTGAATCCAATATATTTTGACAAAACGTTATGTAACAAATATACAAATGAATTTTTGTGACATTTACTATTCTAAAGTAAAAACAAAGTAAATATGTTTTATTAGACCGTGACGAATTTATAAAACCCTCCACCAGATACATATGTGTAGTAACACCTTGACAAAGTGTGTCCAAATCGACTTTTGGAAACCAGTCTGAGAATTTTGAACCGTTACAGATTTCTTAATTAATTTTAACATAGTCAGACGATAGTCAAAATTGACTCGGGGTATAAATGGTTAGGGTCGTAGTATCCTACAAAAACTATCTCCTCGGGTATGTTAATTTTTTTAAAAGTTCGTAGGAAATCCATTTATGAATTGAAATAAAAGAAATTCTGTACATAAATAGTACTTGTAAATGTATATAAAAAATTGGGTTATCTCTTATAGTTTGGGAGATATTCAAGTCGAAATAAATTGTTATTCCATTTTTATCCCTGTTTATTTTTAGTTTTTTTTTTTTTTTATTAAGACAGTGGACTTACTGTACCTTTTTTAAAATATGTGCAGATTCCATATACAAAAATAATAATATTAATGCATTAACTATATAAATATATGATTCCGTTAAAATGTTACATAAATCTCAAGTTGGAACTTTAAGCACATACGTACTTTTTTTTGGGATTTTTCACAAAGAGATGGCAACATTTTTATACTTTTAAAACTGTTTTTGTGTTCTTTATAATTTGTTTATGGTTTTCTATCAAAAATTTGTTGCATACATGTAAACTAAATCCGGATGGGGTTGGGTTAGAGACATGCCCACGGCCTTATCCAAACTTGGTCAATTTTGAAAAATAGATTTTCTTGTGAAGTTTTCAAATTACAAAGCTGGAATCATCATTTAGTTTTCTTAATATGTAGCTGCATATGTAAAGTAAACACACAAAAGGTTATTTCTGCCGTCCGGCCATTGTAATGACAAGGCGATCATTTAGGTGAAAACTTCAAACTTTTAAACATAAATCATGTTTGAAACGCATTGAGATTTTGGGCATTTACGTGAAAAGTGGGAAACATCTTAGCTCTTAGTATGTGAAATTTTATTAGGATATCTGTAATGATTCAAAAAAAACATAAAAAATTGTTGTTCGAAACTTAGGCATCTCTTAACATTTCGCATGCACATGATGTTAAGTCGTTACATCACATATAAATATGACTGTAAATAAAGCAAGAGGTGTCCTGGCTTCATGAAATCAAAAATTAAATGTCAAATTGTCTTAAGTTACCGATACTGTATTTATTAATAATTTTCTGGAAGATTATTTTATGAACTTTCATGTAACCAGAATTTTCCTTAATTTTCCTTAATCGACCTATATTTTTATTACACTCCAATTTTCAGTCTGACTTCTCAAATTATAAAGCTGTGTTTCATTATGGGATGAAGGTGATGTAGATTAGTTTTTCGATAACCATTCTTTCAGGAATGCAAATATATTATTGACGCAATCTGGTAATCTGGAGATCATGGTGTTTAAACAATTAATTAAAATCAATTAAATTTTGTTAGAATAATTAGTATATAAAAAATAATAAATTTAGAATAAAAAAGAAAAAAACTTAAAATACAAAGTATCCTGGGTATCCTGGCAAATATCATTATAAAGACTTTCATGCGGGAATAAATGTGTTTCAATGGGTCTCAAATTATTCTTTTTATGAGTTTCACATGGATTGTCAAATTAATTAAAGTCAAGTCTGGCTTTATACGCAAATCATCTTGGCTCTTTTTGCTCTCAAAGTTTTTTTTTTTTTTATCTGAAATAATTATTAATAAAATTGCTTGGACAAAAAGTCCAAAAAGTTGATTTAATAATAGTTGATTACAACTAAATTAAAAAATGGAAATTCCAAAGTTATAATAGGCTCCTCCAAAAGGCGCTAAAATCATAAACCATATTTATAAATTAAAAAATTTAATTCTTTAAATGATTTGTTTGATTTTCTTTTTTGTTTTTTTTTTCTTCAATTTCTTCAAAAATATACATATATTTTGTAAGGTTGATTTCTCTTACATTTAGTAAATTTTCCAAAAATTGGAATTTATTTATTTGTATTTTTTTTTTAATTTCATTTCATTATATATAAAAGAGAACAACTGCCAATATTTGTTTAATTTGATAAGACCAATTTTACTTATGCATAAATTAATAAGATAATTTAAAGGGAGAGAAAATAAAAAAATACATTATATCATCGGGTAGTATGCCTTCCAATGATGAAATAGTTTCATCTGATTCCGATGATGAATCATAAATAAAGAATATCTATATTTTAAAACTATGGAAAAACAATAACAACGTTTAGAATAATACTTTTGAGATTTTGGCCATTCTATTAATGCTACAAATATAATTATTTTACTAATGGATCAGAAATATTTTTATGGATTTTTCATTATGCCAAATTCGGCACGGCCAAATTTAACACTTTAACTTGTTAAAACTTGATTTGTTTGATGAAATATGTAACTTATTTTGTTTAAATCCGTTTGCTTTTATTTATATAACACAAAAAATTTCATTGTTGGAATTTTGAGGTTATATATTAGGTCACTGTGGACCATAGAGTTCAAACACACATTTGAGTAATTACAAACATGTTATTTAAAACGTAATGCCTTCGATTCGTAAAGTATTGGGATTTTCATTAAACTTTTGCTATGACAATGTTATAAAATCGGATTTAGTTTTTAATTCTTAGATAAATTAATGAAAAACAAGTAAGAATGCTATATTCGGCTATGCCGAATCTTCAATACCCTCCATCACAAATTCGTGAGAAGTTAATACGCTAGATTCCATAGATATACATATACACACATATTTTATATAAACAGAAACACTGAATGAGTCATAAAATTAATTATAATTTTGGTTATAACTTTTTTCTACTCAACTGGCTTTTTTTCTAATCGGCCAAATTTCATAGAGCTCTGTCAATTTTTGTGGATGTGTGCAGACAGACAGATCGACGAAAATCGACTGAGATTTTGATTTGAAGCAAGAATATTAATACATTATGGGGTCTGAAATAATTCATTCTTAGCGTTACACACAAAATGACAAAGTTAATATACTCTCTTCACCACTTGTATTGCGAAGAGTTTAAAAATAAAACATATGCTTGTTATAAGCTCAAAACTGTTTTCCGTTAAGGGAAAACAGTTTTGAAATTTTGCTACAGCAAAAGGGGACTCATGTTAATAAAATTTATAACATAAATTAAAAATTAATTGTGCCAAATTTCAATAGAATTGGTTCAAATTTAAGGGTTTTATAAGCTATAAATCATATTCCGGGAAAGGGCCTTATATGGGAGCTGGGTCAATTAATGATCCCAGATCGATATGGCTTCTTTCGAGTTATAATTTTATCAAAATAAGTATATGTGACAAATTTCAGTAAATTATCATAAAAATTGCGGCCTATATGACACACAGAGTTTGGGATGTATCAAATTTTGCATATTATAGCTTATAACTTTTTTCCTGTTAATTATATTTAGATGATATTTTGCAAGATGATGGAGCACGTACTAGAATGCTAAAATTATTTTTTTAAGTCCAATAACAGTTTTAGAAGAAATTAGAAGAGTTCTTTTTCAGAATTTTGATATCGGTCTATAACGCCCTTGTTCATAAAACGATATAGCTGATTTTAAATAGCAAACTGTTTAGGATAATAACAAACAATGTGGCCAAATTTCATTGAATTCGGACAATTATTCTAGGCATGAGAATGTTTTTAACAGAGATACAGACGGACGGACAGACGGACAGACGGACATAGCTAAATCGACTCAGTTTTTGATTTGCTGCTATAATATATATACATTGTAGAGTCTGAGATGATTCCTTCTTGGCATTTCACACGGAATGACAAATTTAATATACCCTCATCACCACTTGTGGTCTGATAAAATTGAAAAATAAAGAAAAAGAATAAAAATATATATGAATTTGCATCAGAAATGCCAAATTTTGGGTTGTGGTTGTTGCTTTTGTTGCTCTGGTCAAAAGTGAAATGTTTTCAAAAACAGAAATAACCATAAATATATTCATGCAAACATTCATATGTATGTATGTATGTATGTATGTATGTATGTATGTATGTATGTATGTACATAAAAAACAAAAATTGCAAACAAAGTTTTTTTTTTTAATTATACACATACATACATAAATACATACATACATACATACATACATACATACATACATACATACATACATACATAATACATACATACATACATATATATACATACATGCATACATATGTGTGTTGATATATATTTGCATGTAAATATTAGATTGATTTAAAATTGTAGGAGATGGTTAAGAGTGAGATCATGCACTTGAAATTGCTTAAATGTCCGACCCCAGTAAACAAAAATCAAATTTTTCTGATAAATCTCTTCTTTGAGAAGGCAGGTTAGGTAAATACTTTGCTAAGATGGCTTGATTTACTGGTTAGATCTATCATTTATGACTAGTGATTGTTTTTTAAGGATTATAATCGTCTAAAACTACTTAAAAGAATATAATTTACTAATAACTACCTTTGAACAATAATTCGCGTACAACCATATCTACCTTTCTAAAAGTTTTAAAACTTTAAACTGATCACACATTTGTACTTCTTGGTTTATGGTACATTTTTCGGATTAAATACAGAGTATAACTTTGCAATTTTAGATGTTTTTATTGCTGGTTAATAATGCTCGCGGTTTTTGCATTTGCCAAAACACTTCGTCCAAAAATTTTTTATCCTTAAAATTTTTAATTTTCAATCCATTTGAATTCTAAGTTTTTTTAGTTGATCCATTTTGACCTTAATCTACCATCAATGGATAAATTCAAGATCTTTAATATGATAGTGTGGATTATCATATGCAGTAGAATCTCCCAACTCTCTAAAATCTGTTTTTTAATTTTTTTAAATTTTTTATCTGTAAAAGTCATAAACTTGTTATTCACATTTCTCTAATATTTATATACGATTCTATTTGATAGTAATCTGGGTCAGATAAAACAAATCGTATTTTGCAGAAATTATGCCCAACAATTTAAGAAATATAAAAAATGAAAATCGGTGTCACTACTGATTGATCTATTGCAATAAAGTGTAATAACGAGGTTTAAGGTTAATTTAAACGATAATGGACTTTGTTTTTAAATGAAATTGAAATTCAAATGAAGGTTGAAACCTCCTGAAATTATAAATTCGTTTATTTTTTGTGAAGATTTGAAAAAAATTTAAATTAAATTTTTAAAAGCATTAAAAGACTAAAATTAATCTCAAATTTCTCAAACATTGTAAAAATGATTTTCATGAACTGAAATCCATTAATTTTTGAGAATTTGAAAGTTACAGTCGAAATCAATACCTACCAAATTTTTGTATTATCCTAATACATAGTATATATGTATATGTGAATTTATATTCATACATTTCATGTCCATGCTGATTGCAAAATTGAATCAACAATCACATATTCGTATACATTTGTAGAATTTAGAGTGGTAAGATCTTTATGCAATTGCAACCTATTTTTGTAGTTTTGCTAGGCTGGCGTTTTTTTTTATAACATTTTCGTGCCTCAAATTAAAATTGATTGCAATTCTTCTTTTTTTCTGTTCCATACTTTTTGTTGTTTTTTTATGTGAAAACATATAACGAAACAATTTTTTAAACTTATATTGCACATAACATTGTTATTTAAATATATAAGTGCATACACATGTATATTATATTATTGTATATTTCGAAATATGTATGAATACTACATACATGTATAAATGAATGAATGAATGAATGAATGGATGAATAAATGAACGAATTAATGAATATATGATTGAGATGTGAAACAGTTAGATTGAAATAGACGTATATAACTTACATTAGGCAAAGCGAAACCATCCAATTGCCAAACAATTTTTGGTGTCGGATTACCGCTTGCACTGCATTTTAATGATACAGACGGTCCTGGCTGCATTGTCTGCTCAATGAACTTGTAGATAAGTTGTGGCGCCACTTCTGCAATTTAAGAAATACTCAACTAAATATTCAGTTATATTTGGATATACACATGTATTTCCGTTTATATACATTACATGCATATTTATAGTACAAAATGTAAAGTTTACAAATTATTATAAAAAAATCATTTACCTCCTAATCTTAATTCGGCTGTTGCTTGTACGGATTCCAAATCATTTTTTACCATACACTGATACATGCCTTTATCTTCTTTTGTAATTGAAGTGATACGCATATGTTCCTTCGATAATAAACGTACCCGGGCACCAGCTCTCAATGGATGACCATCCTTTAGCCAAGATATACTTTGCTTGGGAAACCCCGAAATGCTACAAATCTAAAATTCAAATTAATTTGATTGTATATTTGTATGTATGAGTATGCTTAATTGTAAAAGGCTTTTGTATATGTAAGCTTGTGTATGTGTGTGCCATCGTAATGAAACCAGAAAAAGGAGCAATTTTCAAAAGTTTTATTTTTATCCTCCTTTTTTTCTATTTGTGCTACTTGTACATACATAATACTTATATATACACATCCAAATGTACAATTTCATAGTTTTATTTTTGTGTTAGAAGGATAGAAAAAAATGTTCCAAAAATTTTCACAAATGTTATTTGTCTTTCTTTCTACATCTCTTTTTTCTTAATTCTAATTTTGTTGTTTTTTGGTTTTGTTTTTGTTGTATTTTTATTGTATCGTGCAAGGTTTATGTATATATGTGTGAGATTGCCTATGTATATAAATGCTGTTGAAAATGTGTAGTTTTAGTAATTTTGTTTCCATTTCCTTTTTTGCAGAAAGGAAGCAATATACGTATGTATGTATATATGTATGTATGTATGAATGTATGTATATATGTATGTATGTATGTATGTATATATGTATGTATGTATGTATGGTTGTATGTAGGTATGTGTGCATGTTGATTTGATACGTACCAAATCTGCAGTTTTTCCTAAATTGACTGTCTGTACAGTGGGCTGTATTGCTGCTGTCAGCGGTGAGGTAACAGACATTTGCACTTCAAGTGTCTCGCTGCCCTCCGAATTAGTAGCTGTACAATAGAATGCACCATTGTCTGATTTGTCCACTGCAGTTATAATCAGCGTACCATCTTTAATTTTAGCCCGTCCTGTTGCCAACAAATGTTGTATAGATTCTTCGTTATTTGGTCGTTTGGTATGCCAACTGAAATTTAAATTGTAAAAATAAATGAAAAAAACTGAATTTATTAAACAAATACATAGACGTAGATATATAAAACACGGTCGATGTACATATGTATGTTTGTAATGTTAAAATTCATTTTAGCATTAGTAATTTGAAAAACGAATAAAAAAATAAATAAAACAATTTTTTTTTAATTTACTGTATAATTTTAAAATAACATTTAAAAAGAATCATTGAATCGTAAGGAATAAGTAAATATGAGGGCAAATTTACAATCATAGGAAAACTTTAATGTCATTAAATATAGACCAAAATAGTACCATGATTATTGGGCCAATTATTTAAAAACTGCACATTTATTAATATCGACTGTTTTAAAATCAATCACATGCCAATATAAATTTTGTGATTCATTTGTTCTAGTTATGAACGTACGATGGTTCCATAGGAGAGTATCAGGTAATATATCACATAATTGTCTGTTTGATCTTTTTCTTTACATAAGTCTACCATCGATCTCATAAAGAGTCTAAAAGTAACTGTGGAGTACAAATACAGTGTTATGGAAATGATCATTTCTCCGTCTTCGATTAGGCCTTTGGCAGAATCAATCGCAACATATATTGGTGGGAATAGTTTTTACTCCAGCACTGCTGCGAGAAAAAACATGGCAAATTATTAAGTGAAAAAATTAATGTAGGCATATTAATCTCTTCACTATTATTGTTTAATATAGATTTGAATATCAGGAGGAGTTCACCCTACATATCTATATATAAAATGTATCTGTGTTTGTTTTTCTGGTGCTTGTAGCTTTTTCTAGGAAATTTTTAGTGGTATAAAATATTCTATATAAACTCCTTATATTATATTCGTATCATAATCATTTAAATTAAAATTCACATAAAACTGAAATTTATTATTTCTCTAATGATGACAAATTTTTAATTCAATTTATTTTTAAAATATTTTTGACATCCACTTATAAAATAAATAAATTGACGTACTGTAAAATTTGGTTTTGAATGTAATTTATATTAAATCTTTTATTAGTAATTCTTTTATCATTTTCCTTTTGGTTTAAGAATCAAAATGTTTTCACATTTCTTTTAATTCCAATCATTTAAGCATGATTGTTTTTATATTTCTATATAAATAAAACATTTCTCTTTCACACCCATTTGAAAATTGGAATAAATAAAGTCGTATATAAATGTATTTTTTTAACGGATATCGCAATATGGGATGCTTCAATTTGTTTAAATTAAAAGGAAAATAACAAATGACAAGATACTCGATTCAAGACAGTAAAGTCTTGGGAAAAATTAATTTAGATAAAAAATATGAATTAAATGAAATTTCGTTCAAGTGGCAAAACAAACGTTATCAATATATTATATAGTACATATATAAACTATATCGATACTCTACACACTCTATGTCTACTACTTTAATCCAGTTCTTTCAACCTGATAAATTAAAGTTGTTGTTGTTATAAAATTTCAGTCCCATGTCTATTTTAATAATATTTATAGAAATATAAACATTTTGTTTTTTTTTTTTTTTTTTTTTTTTTTAATTTAACATTAGTTAATGGAACACCATGTATCCGTATCCGTTTTTTTAGAAAAGTGTAGATTTGTTTAAAAGAAAGGAATTTTTTATTACGACTCTTGGATGTAAACTCGCATTTATATCACTTCAGAATTAAAATGAAATGTGAATCGAACTGAATGAAGAAAAATAATAAAATAAAAATGAAAAAGAAAATAAAAATAGAAATAGAAAACATTTTCCATATCAAGTATTCTTGGGTAAATGTTATAAAAAGTCTTCTTCAATTATTTTTACCCCTGGTTTTTTTTAGTTTTTATTATGTTTTTAAACTTTTTTCTATTTACTTTTTCAATTTTTTATTATTTTAAAAGCTGCGCGTCAATGCAAATTGATGTCGAACTATTTTCTTCAATAGTTTTTTTTTAAGTTTTATTTATTCTGTTACGGTATATGTGTGTCTATGTGTATAGGACTTTTTATCTTTGTACAAATATCAATTCCATTTTATTTCCTTTGCCATCAGGTTAGTGGTTGATGGTTGGTCGTTCGTTGGTTTTCCCTTGTTACTGGTATTTGGTTTTTTATTTATTCCTTTATTCATTCATTCATTCATTCATTCTATTTATTTGTATTTTCAGGTGAGAGGAAGGCGATAAAGAATTGATGGTTACATTTAAATACTCTGCAGAAATTGTGTGAACCATCATCGGTAACAGCAACAATAACAAAAACAGCAACTTATGGTTTCTTTTATTTGTATATTTTGTACAAACTTTTAACCGGTGCGCTTTGTTGCATCAAAACTCTATTATTTTTTAGGTTTAGAAATTTATAAATCGCGACGAATATAAAAGAATTCTACTTTGAAGATTTGGCCAAATTGGAAGAATCCTTGCCGTAACCTTCATAATCTCTACTCTGATCCTCCCGTTCTAAAATTTTCAGAAGAACATTTTATGGAAAAGTGATAAAATTATGAAACTCCCCCTTTTTCTTAGTATGGTAGGTTCTTTTTTTCAAGAACCTATGTACCATCTATTTTCTCAAGTAAACCGGTTCCCCAGGATAAAGCTATTGGGATGAAACTTCAGAACTTTCACTTCAACAGTTCTTAATATATTTAGCGAAGTCATTTTAAACTAATTGTCCAACATACTATAATAGCAGCAATTTAAAATTTAGTCCCAATCAATTTCTTAAGGAACTCTTTAACTTTAGCACAAATATTGAAGACCGACTTGTTTACAGTTCTTTAAAAATGCAATAATTTATATTTAATTTGTGTCGAAGGTACCTCTTCCTTTTGGCCCAAAAGTACAAAGAAATGTAGATACAAACATACTGATAGAATATAGAAAAAATATTGTATATTAAACTTTTTCGTAGTTTATGATAAGATAAAATCGAAATATTTAACATTTTTATTTTTCCATTTCTAACTTTTTTGCACCCTAAGAAAGTTATATAGAATTTGCATTATTCCATTGTTAAAGCTTTGGCAAATATTAATTATATATTAAATAAACTTAGGAGACCGGCAACACAAAATTTGCGTCGATCAATAAAACGATAAGAACTAATATTTTAGCATTTAATACTTTTAACTTTAAATTTATTTTACAATAGTGTATATAATATGATTTCAGGTTCATTAAGAAATTTCATATAGTACCTATATGGTACATTTTTATCTATTTGAAGAATAAATTCTCAGTTCCATAAATATAAATTAATTATTATTCCAAATAATACAAAAAGGACGTTTTTAAATTCAAGGGTAACATCAAATCACATATTGTGGATTTTTACCAAAAAAATTATTATGGAAAAATCAAAAGTGCTATCAGAAAATTCATGAGGTACTAGATAATGACTCAAATAACTTTTTATCTATGTCGGGGGTATGTTTACATTTTTCATATGTTTATGTTATTTATGACAATCAATTCAAATATACCATGAGAAAGTTTAAAAAGTCTTACATATATAATAATTTTTATACCCTCCACCACCACAAGTGATGAGGGTATATTAAGTTTGTCATTTCGTGTGTAACGCCATCTCATCTCAAACCCTACAATGTATTTATTATTGCATAAAATAAAAAACTGAGTCGATTTAGCTATATCCGTCTCTTCGTCTGTCTCTCTGTTGGAAACATTCCCACGCCTAGAATAATCGTCCGAATTCAATGAAACTTGGCCACATCGTTTATTATTGCTATTGAAAACCAGCTATATCGGTTTATAAGCAAGGAAGTTATAGACCGATATCTGAAAAAACCTCAAATTTCCGAAAAAGAACTCTTCTGATTTCTTCTAAAAATGTAATTGGACTTAAACGAAAAATTAATTTTACCATTTTATTACGTGCTCCACCATCGTGCAAAAGATCATCAAAATCTGATTAACAAGAAAAAAGTTATAAGCTATAATATGCAAAATTTTGAAACACCCCAAACTCTGAGTGTCATATCGGCCGCAATTTTTATGATAATTTACTGAAGTTTGTCACATATACTTATTTTGATACAATAATAAATCCAAAGAAGTCATATTGTTTAATTAACCCAGCTCCCATATAAGGGCCTTTCCCGGAATATGATTTAAAGCCTATAAAACTCTTAAATTTAAACCAATTCTATTGAAATTTGGCACAATTAATTTTTTAACTATTATAAAAATATAAATATATATTTTAAATTAGAACACTATCGGTCCATATTTTGATGTAGCTCCCATATAAAGCCCCTCACCGCAATCAGTTTTCAGCTTATAAAACAAGTAAATAAAGACCAATTCTATTAAAATTCGAGACAATTATTTTGCTAACTGTTCTGATGATATTATATTAATTTGCCTTATATCAGTCCATATTTTCCTTTAGCTACCTTGTAACGGGATTTCCCGGAAAACGGGTTTGAGTTTATAAAACAATTAAATAAAGATCAATTCCATAAAAATTTATCACAAAGATTTTTCTTACTTGGTCCACACTTACATTTTCTTACTTGCTGTAGTTCCCATATAAGACCCCTTCCTGAAAAACAGTTTTGAGCTCATAACAAGCATATTGTTTTACCCTCCAGTTTTTATACCCTCCACAATACAAGTGGTGAAGAGAGTATATTAACTTTGTCATTTCGTGTGTAACGCTAAGAATGAACTATTTCAGATCCCATAATGTATATATATTCTTGCTTCAAATCAAAATGTCAGTCGATTATCGTCAATCTGTATGTCGGCTCACATCCACAAAAATTGATCTAAATGAAATTTGACCGATTAGAAAAAAAGCCAGTTCAGTAGAAAAAAGTTATAACCAAAATTATAACTAATTTTATGACTCATTCAGTGTTTCTGTGTTATATAAAATATAAATATGGGAGTGTATGTGTGTATATGTATATCTATGGAACCTAACATATTAACTTCACACGAATTTGTGGTGGAGAGTATAGAAGATTCGGCATAGCCGAATATAGCATTCTTAATTGTTATATTATAACTTATTTATTACAAAAAATTCAAAAGTATCTAAACACATTTTTTTTGTTCTGGTAAAAGCATCCGTTTATGTTGTTGACGCGATCCAAAGAATTCAAATCTTCCTCAAATTCTTAAAATATATTTTCATTAAAATTGTATCATGTTATTACGTAAATTTGGTTTTATTTTAAATTTAGTGACAACCTTCCAACTTATAAAGTTATTTTATATGACTAAATTAATTATTGTTTCAACATTCATTTTTTCATTGAGTTTTAAAATTATACTGCAATTTTGTCTTAAAATATGTCAACAGTTTTGTCCAAATGTATGAAAAAAACAAAATATTTTCGTTACGAGTGCCAGATATATTTTCACCCTTAAAATTCGAATTTTCAAAGTACCTTATTATTATTTTTAACCTTTTTACTCCCCGAATTTTGGATCACATGCCGACTATATATTTTGAGATATGAAGTAGGTTGAAATTTTAAATTTAAGAGCAGCTTCAGAATCAGACATCTTTCATTTTTTAACCAAACTGTTTTGTCAATTTTTTTTTGGTTTATTTTTGAAAATACTGTATTTTACATAAAAATCTTAAAAAATTTTTCAAATAAAAAATGGTTAACCGACAGAAACCGGTTTCGAATTTTTAACTCAGGGTATCACCAAAGTCTTTTGTATGTCAATTTCAATAAGTCTACAATTTTGAAGATGCTACTGATGAAGGAGGTCTCCTTTTAGGTGGTATGTCGTAAATGGTACAGTATCATTGAAAATTTATACTTAACAAAATAGAAAATATTTGAAGAAGTTTCCTCTTTGTTCCTGTTCACAATAAAACCTCTTGTTAAAAAAAAAATAAATAAATTTTCTACATTTTGCTAAAGTCGGTCTGTTACGAATAGATTCCATTTTAATTGTCTTTTAAAACAATAAAAATTGTTAAATTATTTTTTATTCATGAAATTTATTGTGAACTGAAATCTTCTAAAATTAGTTCCACTTTTTGAGAGACTTTTGACATATTTACTTAAAGCACAAAGTATCAAGTCCTCTCATATATGAGCTCTTAGTATTTGTATAAGATGGATACTGAATACTTTAATTTAACATAATAAATAATTTTCGAACTTTATCCTGCTTTTAACGAAAACAGCAAAAAACATTTATTAAACTCTGACGAATCTTAAATACCTTACACCATATGAATATATAAAGAAAAAAAGGTTACTTCAGATAATGGGATATAACTCTTTTGACACCGTTACGACTTAATTGATTTTAGTGGCAGACGTAGAGACGGACAGGAAAAAATTGTCAAACTACTTTTACTTGGTATGAGAACTGTAGAAAATCAAATAAGGAAGTGAGAAACATGCAATGATAAAAATTCAGTTGCACCTAAGTTAGTAAAGGCTATAAAAATGAAACCCCTTAACACATATATTCATAAACAATAGTTATAAAAGAGACTTTAGACAGTTTTATTTCCTAAGAAAACTTCAGGAATAATTGTATTCTATATATACTCCAGAAAATAGGAAAACAAATGAATGATTGTACGACTATAGAATTTTAAAATGACCAAGCAATTGTTTCTGTAGGAGTTATTGATTTTATCTTCCTTTTGCTTCCTTCATTTCATTAAGTATTGTTTCATATTGCTCTGTTAAAAATTCTTTTGATCTCATTTTTACGTTCGAGACTTTTTTCTTTTTTTCTTTTGCTTTTTTGGTAGTTTAAAATGTAGTATTAATATGTTTGAGTGCATTCATTTGCTTAAGTATGTGTGTATGTCTGAATGAACATCCCAGTAGTTTTTGGTGATTGTCCCGTACTAGTCAATCGACACAACTTTTCCCGACTAATCTTTAAAACGTCCTAGGTTTATTGTAACCCCAACTTTTCTATTCACTGGCAAAGTTATAGGATGCATTTATGCCCGTTAACATTTATATTCAGATACGTTGAGGTAACTATAAAAATATAGTAAAATATTTTGTTGTCTTATGTCATGTTTGTTTATTTGTTTGCGATGTTAAAATACGACAATGAATTGAAAACATACGATTGATGTATGTATTTTTACAACGTAGATTTAAGTTGCACCCGCTATATATCCTTTAATTCATAGTGTACATATTTATGTTTATACAGTTCTACACTTCTATACGCACATATACATATATATATATATATATATATATATATATATATATATATATATATATATATATATATATATATATATATATATATATATATATATATATATATATATATATATATATATATATATATATATATATATATATATATATGTATATATATATATATATATACATATACATATACATATATATATTGAGGAAGCAATCTGATAATTATTATAAGAATATGATTTTATAATAAATAGAAATGATGTTATTAGCCTCAGGAAATAAAAAATTACTGTGGAAAAATAACGCGTTATATTTGGTTACACATTATCGCAAAGAATATAATCAAATGTTTTCGCATATTACATATTGTTTCATGAAGACCATTAAGCATTTAATTAAAAAATTAATATCATTGGGAACATATTTGCATGGGATTGCCACAGTTGCTCGATTAATAATAATTTGAATTATAAGATGTCTGAAAGAGTGATAACACTTTGATGTGGATAAAAGAAATCTAAGTGAAAGATCCAAATGTTCATAAACTACGTTTTTTCGAAAGAAGTTTTTCGATTCCAGGTATTTAGTATTAAAACGTGTGAAATGTTAAAGGGTTAACAATCCTGAGTATAGTTTCCCGCTTAAACAGCAAAATTGGTCTAGAATATTAAAAGATATAGACCGATATCTGAGGCAACCTCAAATTCAAGAGTAGAATTTCCGTAAAATGTTCAATTATAAAACGATAAATTAGAAATCTTTGAATTAGTTAAATGTAATCCATATGAGTGTTTCACACACTGGAACAACCCTTGGAATAATAGACTGTAGAGATTAAATTATTTAAGGGCGTGCCTTACATCGTATATGTAAATCGCCTTATATTTTCATGCCAGGGGTAAGTTCAAACCTTTTTCATCAATTTTATTTTCGGTTTCGCAAAACGTTATATTTATAAACATGCAGATGATTTTACTTCATCACATTTTTGTGCTGCAACAGCCTCCATTAAAGCCTACAGATTGACTGAGTATGTACAGTATGTAAAGCTTTCATATTTTCTTAGCTTATACAAGAGTAATTTATTACGTTAAAAAATTAACTCTTAGAAAATCAAGTAATTTGTATTTCTGGACTGTTGTGATCCATCAATTCGACTTATTGAGATTTTTTACTGCAATAAAACTAAAAGTTGAAATTTGTATTAATGGTATTTTTCATGGATTTAAGGTTACATCGTGAGTTGCCATCGTATGCGAATATAATCGTTTTGTACTTGTGTGTAAACATATTCATCGTGAGTGCTCAAGTATGAGAGTGTTGAGTGGAGGACATTGTGTTTAACTCACATGTTGTTGATTTTTTTTTGTATTTGTTTTGTTTAAGTTACCTCACCCCACTCAGGCCGTTATTATAGTTGCTTTTATGAACGTTCATTTGTTCGTTCGTTCATTCACATAAAATTTCAAAATATTTATGGTCCTGTGCTTAAAACTGTTTGTGCTTATTTTTCAAGGAGCCATCGTTCTGCATAATTATTTTTAAGCTTCAACTTTAAACTATGCGCCATAACATTAAATGAGAGAAAACGATACCTAAACACAACATAAAAATACACTCATAAACACTTGCATACACACAAATAGATACACAAATATGTGTGTTTTTGTTTAAATTGGATGTACTAAGTTTAGATATGTAAGTGTGCGTATATTTGTCAGATCTGAAGTTGGTAAGTAGTGGAAGAATACGAAATTCTTTTATTTTTAGACATTTTAAATATGATCCCACACACAAAAACTCACACATTTCTAAGTATATACACACACGTTTACCTTTAGGCTGTGTGGCCTAAATTTAAGTCAAAACTCAAGAGTTGATGAAAATGACTACATGTGATGTAGTTCCGGTATTTTCAATGGATTTTGTTTTTCTTCCAAAAAATTGTATACCTTAAAATGTACAAATTCTTTTAAATTAATTTTCCAGAAATAAATAAAAAAAGAAAAATATTGTTTTTTGTTAATTAATGGGGCTGATAGAAATTTTGTTTTTGAAATTAACGTTTATCGTTATTCTGTTTTCATCCATTTTGTATATTAGAACTACATGTACATTTTCTGACGTTTGTTAAAATGTATTGTTTGTGCAATATTAGTAAATAGTTAAAAAAATTGGAAACACAAATTTATTATATATTTCGTTTTTAAAGGAATATTTGCCATATGAAATCTTCATAGGTAGATGTGATAAATGCTATCTAACGTTATAAAGCAGTGGGAAGAACTGATTGTTATAGACTCCATCACCATAATTTATGAAAAGGGTGCATTTAGTTTGTCAATTTATGACTAAAACTAAGATAAAATCATCTAAGACTTCATTAAATATACATATTTAATATATATAATTCTATCAGAAATAACCTCAAAATTTAGAAGAAAGTGAAAAATCGCATTACTTTAAAAAATATTAATAATGTGTATCATACTATGTAAAGTATGTATGAACAAAACATAATGATGTTAATTCACAAACATTCATGGTAGATGATTTCAGAAATGCAATTCCCCGTTGCAATATCTGGAATTTTTGCAGACTGTAATGTTTTCGTACACAAATTTTGAAAGATATCGTCTGTAATGTATACCAATTCACACACAATAAGACTATGATACTTTTAATAAGGACACTATCTACCCAAATATCACAAAATGTTGTTTGTAGCAGTCTCAGGAAATATAATAACATTGTTTGTAAATAGGATACCCGCACCTATCCAAAATTTGGAAATTGTTATATCTTTTTATTAAGACTGTACCTTTGTGCGAAATTCACGATAATAGTTTCAAATATTTACGATTATGACTCATATTATAATTCTAAAGTTGTTGACAAAATTTTGGTTATTGTTTTAGATTGGTTTACAACTTTTTTGATAAACCTATTTTGACAACTAATAAAGGAAACTTTTCAGGCAGTAATAGCTAAAATTTCATTAAGATTTTGATTTTATGGAAAATTATGTATATATGCTTTATGTCTTATTCTTGGTGCCACAAATGATATGACAAACCAAATTATAATCGAATTTATAAATGAGAATTTTTTTTAATATTTGTTTTTTGTTTATCAACAATAATCGAAGCAAGAACCTATATTCTGTATATAGTTTTCAGTCTACATATTCTGAAAAGTTTGAATTTTAAAACTGAATACATATTTGTGTATACATATTTGTGTTCAGTTTCACCATGCTGTTAGACATCTGTTAGACCTCTATACTTTCTTGTATAACCAATTTAGAAACTAAAGTCTTCTAATTGATAAAAATACCACAAATGAACACTAAAAATTGTGTCTATATTTAAGTAATAATTCTAATTTTTATATAGAAAAGAATTACGCATTGCAACGAAGTACATATTCGCCATTTTCCAAACTCTGACATTTTAATTGCTTTTGCCTATTATCTGCCTGCTACATTTCCATATTTTTTAATTTCTTTCATTTTACTTTTCGTATTCTGAAAGAACATTTTTCATTTACTCAGACACATTCAAACTTTGTCGTTTCATTAATAAATATTACAACGAACGAAAAGGATTAAAGGAGGGATAATGAAAAAAGGAATACAAGGAAAAAATTGGACTAAAAATTCCATAAAAATATGCATATACAATGATGATGTTTCATTGTAAAATCTACATACACATGTATGTGTATGGTGTACGTATATAGGAAAAAATTGGTATGAAAAAATGAATTTGTGCTATTTACTTACCGATATACAGGCTTGGGATTTGCATATGCCACACACGGCACCACCACGGGATCTCCTACTCTTGCTGTAATGCTTACCACTTTTTCATTCATTATCGGTGGCACCAACTCCCTCATTTCTTTAAAAAATTTGTAGACCAGAAAAATTTAGAAAGTAAAAGAGAAAAATGAAAGAAAAAAGTAAAAATAGTAATAAATAAATAAATAATAAATAAATAAATAAATAAAAATAGTAAGAAATATAATTAAGTTTTGGTTGTCATGTGTTTTCGTGTGTATTTTGTATATGTTTCAAATTTAGGCTGAAATAGCGGTAGAATGAACTCTATTTCAAAAAAAGGCAACATAGTGAACATTATTACCGGTCAATTGAATTTTGCCAACGTTACTGCTTACAACCGAATCTTGCGTCAACTTGTGATGTGTACGACAGCGATATATTTTGAGAGCATCCGTGCGTGTAATGTTGTATACCAGTAGTTCTCCGGTCGGCAGCATATGATTTTTACCATCTTTTTAGTTGTACATATTTTTATTTTGTTATTTGTTGTATTCGTAGTTGTTATTGTAATTTTGAAAATTTAAAAAGAAAAAGAGGAATGTAAAAAAAAAAAGAAATTGGAAAATTTATTAAATTAAGATCACTCATGTGAACCCAATAAAGTCAAATGTTTGAGTTTCCATTTTATTTATGGTATTAAAAGGATATTACCCCCTTCCCCTATCAAGCAACACCAACAATGGAAGAAACCGATTAAAACTTACCACCTTCCAATGATGGATAAATATTAAAATTGGGCTCTTGCAACCAGGATGTTACCGTTACATATTCTTTTACAAATGATGGTATATTACATTTGATTAAGACGTTGCTTCCAATAAAACCACCTGGATTTTGTACTTCCGGTTCATAGCGTTGATTTACCACTGGTATGAGAAAAATGCATAAAAATAAAAAATACGTACAACATAATAAAAATTTATTACAATGAAAACAATTATATTTTTACAATAACATTTGAAATTTTTTCTTTTTGTACATTACATACCTGCTTTTACAATCACATCACGCGATATAATTGAACCAACCGCATTTGTTGCCACGCACCGATATGTTGACCAATGAACATCTTGTCGAAATTCATCAGCTTCGAATGGAGGAAAATATAATGAACCATTTGCTAGGATATGACGAACCTTTTAAAAAGAAAATCAAAAGAAAATATATATTTTTATATATATATTTTTTTGACACTAGAATTTGCTACACCGCTACGGCCGTGATCAACAATATTTAAGAGTTTTATAAGTTTAAAATCCTATTCCGGAAAAAATTTATATGGGAAATGCGGTAATTTATGAACTATTCTACTTCATATTCAATCGTATATTCAACATTTACTTTGGAGTGCTCACAACAACATCCAGCCAGATAGAAAACATTTTAAAATCGACTGAAATACAGATTCTGAGACGATTGGAATATTTAAAGGTAAAGAATATGATTTGTGCTGTTTGTTACCAACGTCTGCCAAGTTCTTAATGCACCAACTATTTATGCTGTTGTAGTGAATATCTTCTCTTAATATTTGCTGAGGAAAGTAACACACAATTTGAAAAAAAAGAAAAAAAAACAAACTTTTTTTGAAATTAAAGAGTTTTTCAAACATTTAGATTTTGACTTGGTTTCAGAATAAATATATTTTATGGGATCAGTGATTTTTCTTATTTAGAATCGACGGAACCAAATTGCAGTATGAAGAGGATATGTTCTTTGATCGTTTTTGCCTCATGTGGGTGTTACACTATAAGATTCTGGCATCGTTTGATTGCTCTCTTCGATTGTACATTAGTTTGCCATCATAGAGTGGTTCTGAAAGGCTTTTTTGGATATGAATCTTTTACTGTGAAGCAATTGAACATTTTTTAATTAAATTTGACATAGACATGCTTGAAGTGTTTTCCATTTGATTTAAGAGTAACATATTTCTAGTAGGTCCTTGGGTCGGGAAGAGGATCTCAAAATTTAGTAACCTTGGGTATGAACACTTTAAAAAAATCGCTACAATTGCATTTGCGATTTGATTGAAAAAAATTTACAAACATATAGCCCTTACAGTTGTCTACAAAAATAAGCTTACATGTATGGGGTATCCCTTATAATTTAAGAGATATTTAGACTAAAGCAAAATTCTGACACTATTTTGGACAGGGTTTTTAGTTTTTCGAACTATTTGGTTAAACAAAATTTTGAAATATAAAATTTTATAAAGGAAGTGTAGGAACACTGGGGAAAACAATTTCCCCACTAGTCGGAATTTCGTTAATTTTCAAATATTTTTCTTTAGTTTTTTGAAAAAAAAAAAAAATTAAATCTAGAATTGTCAAAAATTTAACCTGGTTATATAGTTACATTTATTAACTATTTCCTCACAAAATCTACAGCGGGCAAAGCTTCTTATAATGACAGCGTGAGTAATTAGCTGAAAAGTAAATGTTTTGAAGAAGTTTTTCCCTGATTGGGATTTTGAGTATTTTTGAATAAACAAGTGGGAATCTTTGTATAGTCCTACTTTTGAAGACAACTTTTTCCATGTTGTGTTCAAATTTCATAATAATATCTAAATTCTGTAGCTTCAAAATCTTTATATGATTCCATAAATATAACATAAATTTTATACAAATTCCGTACTAAATATAAAATTATAATTTTATTTATTACTTCGTAATACACATTGTGAGACAAAGAAGCTCTATATTATACTACAATAATTTATACTGTGCCGGAATACTTTCTAAATTTCAGTTTTGTTTATATTCGTCTTCAGTTTCTCTGCTTCTTGGGTTCTTTGATTACTACATGTTGTTGATTGAAATAAAGTACAAAGCAATTTTGAAGATTTCCTGAAATTTCAATGTCTGTCTGCCTATAAACACTTTAAAGTGATTTTTGAATTAGAAGTTACTCTTGTTACATGTACACGCTTTTGTAACATGATTATTTTTCTAATAAAATAGTATATATACAGTTACATGGAAACTATGCATGTATATACATAACATATGTATATGTTTGTGAGTATACTTGAAAGTAATTTTCAGTGTATATGTAAGTAAATAAAGTTGACAGAAAAGTTGTAATTTCAATATAAAATCTGGGTACTTGTTATGTGACATGATCTGGATAATTGCAAATTAAACTTTTTCAACATATATGAAACCTTTACACTTCCACCCACACCTACATAGATTCATTCACACGAATACACTTTTTAATTTTAAATTCACATACGCTTTAAGTGTTTCTCTCTTAACTAGATACTTGAATTCACGTGTATTTGTGTTATTTAGGTGTACATATGTATATACATACACATATTAAGGTGAATAGATATGAGGGCAATCGAAAATTATGTTAGAGAAATTGATTCAAACAAAACTGAATTGGCCATGTTTTTAACATAGAGGAACATTTCTTGATTAATACTCTTCCTTCAAATCTAACCAATCGAAATTTAAATGTTGTAGTTGTTCTTAGAGCTTTCAATTGTAAGCAGGTGCCTCAGGTGGTCATTATTCTTGTTATAACCACATTTTGACCGTGAAAAAGCTGATTAGTTAATATGCTCTTTCGAGTACATCCTGAATTGAACCGAGTCAAGATTTGTTATTTACCGTCATTTCAATTGATACATAAA
The DNA here is from genome assembly GCA_004302925.2 of Cochliomyia hominivorax. Classification (NCBI taxonomy): domain Eukaryota; kingdom Metazoa; phylum Arthropoda; class Insecta; order Diptera; family Calliphoridae; genus Cochliomyia; species Cochliomyia hominivorax. The sequence continues at coordinate 63,029,314 of PYHX02000158.1, forward strand.
ATGGAATGTCCAATTGATTTCATAATTATCATAATTTTTAACCAGTCCTCGTATGTATGTGATTACATGGTTCATGTTTATTTAAATGTAGTTGATTGTACAAATACCACATACGTCAGACATTTGCAAAAAGTAATTTTTAACTTTAATTGTTTTTTTTTCTTCATTTTTTTCTTTTTTACTTTGTTATAATTATTTGCGTAGAATAATTTGTCTTACCTTGGAGATAGAGGTGATAGGATTATTTTCCTTGTCTAACCATTCAACATTAGGCGGAGGATTACCGTGTGCTATGCAATCTGCAATGTTACCAGCAGTGTTTGTGAATTCTATACGACTTGGAGGTTCATGTGAAAAGTTGGGTCCCTGGGAATCAAAATAATTCGAAGCATCTGCAAACGAAACAAAATAAAAAGTTAATAAAACAACAAACTTCCCGTTCCCAATAATTAAAAAATAATAATAATAAAATAAAGTAACATTAAGTAAATAAAAAGAAAATCAATTATAAAGAAAACATAAAAACCTCAGAAAAGGGGGTAGAAATCTTAAAAAAAAGATCTTGAGTTTAAATAAAAAAAATTAACATTAAATGTGATGATTGTAGATGCAAACCTAAGATTGCAGATTTTCAACTTCTCATAACAAATTCACCAACAACACATTGGGGCTATGAAAAAATATTATTTTTTTCGATTCTGGTTTGTACGTTTGTTTGTGCATTAAATTATGCGCAAAATATATTTACTGTTACATATGAAAAATAAAATATAACAGAAAAATGTATCGTAAAGGACTTCAACAAGTTTTAATACTTAAACTCATACATACAAAAATACTCATACTCATCATGCAATTTATTCTTTTCAAATAATTTCAGCAAAAGAACCTTAATATTCTTCAACAGAAAACAACAGAGTACAACATGACAACGACACAACCAAAAGGAAACGAATACAAAAGATTATAAAACTTTCTTCTCTTCATAAAATGTTTTGAATTTATGATGGGAAATGTAGTGAAATTTATATTCCAGATTATTTGCTTAAGTGCGTTGAATTAAAAGAACCACAAATATTAATCTCAAAATAATAAAAAAAACTCATTTTCTGCTGCAGTTAATAATTAAGTCTAATTTTTTGTTAAATCTATATACATTCATAAAAATCAATATTTATATACATAATTATATACTGTTTACTTCTCTAATATCGGAAAAGTGCATTAAATCATTAAAAAACAACTATTTTTGGTAAAATAATGCAATTTTTTGTATAAATTATTTCGTCATTGGCAGACGTATTATTAAAAATTAATCATAAAAGTGTACTTTTTACTTTTTCTCCTGTCTAAAATTCGGTATTTTGTGAAATAGGATAGGATCTGGGGTAGTTGAAGAATCTACATAAAGAAAATGTAGATAATCGAATATCTAAAGAACCAATAAACCGAGCATTTTCAAATTTGTTCCCAATAAATTTTTCAAGTAACTATTTCACTGAACGGAATAATGGGCGGATATGGGATCATGGGGAGAGGTTGCAACCATTCCACAATAATCACGCTTAAGTTTATTGAACTTTGCGTGAATGCTAATTTCATTTTTTCTACTGGCTGCGGACTCATATCATCGATAATATTCTGCATTTTCATTTGTTTTTTTCTTTAATAAAAGGTTAACAAAAGAACTTAGGCGAGTGTGTCACTCCATTTACTGTTTTAAAACCACTTGTTACAGATTCGGGTCTGGTCCAATATTATTGTAGTTTTAATTTGACTAATCTCTGCCAATAAATCAAAGTAAAGTATCTTCTGTATTGTTTGAAACTTAAGCAAATTTTTCCTAATAAGTATTCATTGTCTCATATATTCTTTTTACTTACCAAAGTCAAGATGTGGAAATGTTTTGGTTTTATAGAAAACGAAAAAAAAGTGGACCGCCTTATGTTACGCTATGTTTACTGAGAAATACCAATTCAATGGATGTTTTTGCAAATATATTTACTGTATCTTTCATAGAAGATTAGTTATAAGTTAATAGGGTTTGTCACCGTCTCCTTCGGATTTAAATCCCATAGGAAACCCCTTTGACATTTCAGAAGTAATCTGAAAATTATTTTTGAATAATGGCATATCAAATAGCAGTAAATAAACGAAAATTGTGTTATTAATTTATTTAAAGAGAACATATAAGACAATGAATTTAATTAAAATATCGTCGAGTTTCGGAAGCTTTAAACCCCATAATTATAAGAGTGAAATAATTATTTAAAAAATTATAATGATACCAAGTATTTTCAATATATCTCTAAAATTGCGACCTATAAAGGGTTTGCAGCTTTTACCGGAAAGCCAGCCGAACAAGAGGTCATTCTAAGTTGATCGGTATTATTAAAGAACCATGTAGCACAATTTTGTTTGTATGTTAGAAACACAACATAAACGCATAATATGAAGGAGTATGTTATAAAAGGTATTCAGTATTGATCTTCAGAGACCAATAGGCGTTAAAACTTGTTTATACCCTTCACCTCCACAAGACGTGATGAGTGTAATACCAAAAAAGAATTTAAGACCGCGTAAATTATATTTATTCTTTTCGAAAATTAAAATCTAGGACATTGACACTCAGTAATTGACGAACCTTCTGAATATGTATTTCTTATTTACGTAAGATATTTTCTTTCGTGGAAAACGGTACATACTAAAAACTTTTTGAAAAATGAATCGGTGAGGGGTTTCACCTTCAACAAGCAAAACATTAAATCTCTATACTAATACAGGAAAATTCAATGAAATTTGATATATGAATAGTGATTTTATAACATATTTTTGTAGATTATTAAATTTGCGGATAGGACACGGGGAGTGATATTTCCTTTATAAAGGAAATTTTAAACATCGCATATCTCTGAAACTATGAAATTCGGCACATAGATGAAGTACTATTATCAAACTATAAAAGAATACATAATTGTGGGATGGGGAAGATGGGAGTGGAAATTATTTACAAGTGGAATTTTTAATAAATAATAAATTAATTATTTCTAAAATGATTGTTATCATATTGAAGATTCGTCATAGATTCAACGAGTAGGACGTTATCCAAACTTCTCTATTTTGTTTTTTGAATAAATCACTACGGTCTAAATTTTAAGAATTTATCAGAAAAATAATGTACTATCACTCAACAAATTCAAACATACATAAATGAATGTACGTATGTATATTTGTATGTATGTATGTATCCATGTATGTATGAAACGTATACACTCCAAAATGACTGGGCCAATTTTGATAAAATTTTTTACAGAATGATCCCAATATACCCGAAAGTAGCAGAGCCTATAAAAAGTTCGAATGAAGGTGTACCCCCCTTACAAACCAAATATTGATTATTGATTACCGAATATCCAAAAAAACACTGTAACAATGGAAGTGCTCAAATTTGGTAACAACGACTTCTTTAAAAAACTGATCTATTGGACAAAACGTAATCCTACGTTTTGTACTTTCACAAAGGTAATATTGATTTTCGAATATTTCCCCATAAGTAACAGTTTTTCTTGACAAAAAGTTGGACAGATAAGGCCACGGTGAGGGTATCCCCCAGATAAAACAAATATTGATTATCAAATATCTAAAGAGCTATAACAATGAGAGTTTACACATTTTGTAGCGATTATGCTACTGTGTGACACCATCACTAAAAAATTATAAGTCTGATAGGATCAGGCGGATGTAGTCCCAGTACAAAGCAGTTTTATATTACTAATAATCTATTTAGATCATATGATAATACAACACTAATATGTCTTTAGGGCCAGCAGCGCCCTAAAAAATTGTTTTCGGCAAAACGATGTTTGCTGGGTCTGCTAGTTTTCACATAAATTTCAATTAATATATAATTGGATACCAAATATTGGTATTTGAATTTTATCTTATTTATTTTACAATTAAAACTTGTGATTTTTTTTAAGAATTTGTTTTTTCTTTTTTATATTTTACTATATATTTTTACAATCATTGATATCATAAATGATTACATAAATATATAGTTCCCTTAAACTTTTATCGCTAGATGCATAAGCGACTAAACTGAAATAGTAAAAAAAAGAATCTCTACATTTAAATCATTCACAATACATATTACCAACTTCCGTCGGTGCATATTACATACACACTCCACGCATTTACATATGTATATATTTTGACAATGTGAATGTATGTGTGTATGTATGTATGTATGTATGTATGTATGTATGCACGTGTATTTGTATGCATGCATGCTTGTATGTATGTATGTATGTATGTATGTATGTATGTATGTATGTATGTATGTATGTATGTTTTTTAATGCATTCAAAAGATATTAAAAAATAAACGTTAACTGCTTTATGTTGAAGGAAGAAAAACTGTTCATATGTGGCTTAAAAGGAGGACATTGACGCAACAACTTCAGGCAATTGGGCGTATATACAATTTTACACAGTTAAATATCAACAAACACACATATATGTATATGTAAGTATCATTCTTACAATCGTATAAAAAGAAAAATATATATTAAATACAATATAGGATATACGGTGGTTGTTTGTAACATTGATATCAATGATTGTACAAACATAAAAACATTTATACAAACAAATACTTTCTAGCATTATTCTTGCAAAATTCTTTATCATATGTTTCCAATGTAACTTCAGATTTCTTTTTCTGTTTTCCCATACATGTAGTATAATCGGTGAAGAAATCCCCATTTGCGGCATATGTAGAGGGTGAGCTCTATAGATGGATCGCAGTTAAAACATGCTATGTTGAAGTATGCCCTTCAGAAATTTCAAAAACCTTAACTTTCTGCAACATTTACGGCAAAGAGGCAAACAGGAAATTGTGAGGAACAAACTCGAGTGTAACCCACCATCGTCATCACCATCATCAGCATTATTATGAGTACAAAGATGAGTTATGAATGGTTTCATATAAACTTACGAATTTTCACACAAACATATATATTTAAATGTATGGATGGAAATGTGTATGTATTACGGATTTCTGTATTTTATTTTTGTTTTTCATATTTTTTCTCTTTTGTTACAGAAAATGGAATGGTTGTTTATTTGTGTTATTGTACAATATTGCCTTGTATGTATGTTAATGATTCCTACTGGAATACGAATCTATATTTGTAGATACGGTTTCATAGGCCTTTAGAATAAGGCATTTATATCAGGAATATGCGTGTAAAAAGTGGAAAATATTTTAAATATATTTTCCACTCTCTTATTCCTAAATACCTAAAATTCCAATCCAATGAAAACTTCGTTCAAAAATTGACTTTTTTCGGTAAATCGTTGACTCTACATTAAAGGAGGTTTGGTCCATAACAGTTATTTGAGAAAATAGGTAATATGTGTAACTAAATAAGCAGGGTACATTTTTTACTTTGACATTTTTGTTTTCCTCAATTAAATTAAAATTTTAAAAAATTTAAAAAAAAATACGAAATTCGGATATAGTTAGCTGAGAAGTGTTTACACTAACGCTATATGCACTGACGTTAAGAATTCTTTCGGAACTAAAGAATCGATATGTGTAGTCCAGAGGAAAAAAGTTAAATTAAAGTGTAAAAAAATTCAATCTTTTGAGAACTAAAAAAAAGAAATAACTTTTTAATAAATCCAGAGAGAAATTGTACAGAATCTAGACAATATTTGATATAATAATTATAAATTATAATAATTAAAACAATCGTTATGAAACCACTTTGCAACTGATCAAATGTTACAGAATTATTTCCCCAAAAATTTATTTTGGAACCACCAACTAATGTGAACTTAATAAAACAAAATTATGTTATGTTCTCTAACTTTTAGAATATGTGAACACCCTTACAAACACCACACGACCATACAGACACAATGTCGAAAACAATGCAAATGTTTTTATGGGAATGGTTCCATAATTTCATAAAAATGTATTAAATTTAGAAAGGGAGATGTAGTAAATTCAATGTCATTTTAAAATGTCCAAGTTTCCCAATTTTCACAATTCTAAGATCTATCAGCTATAAAAATTTAAACATAATTCTAATCTACAAAGAGAAATCATATGTGTAAAGAGAAAACAATTTTCTTAAGAGAGAAAACATTTTTTTTGCCCTCGGTAAAATACTGGAAAGATAAAGGAAATTGTCTAAATATTGTTGTTCTCAACTTTGTCAATCAACTCCAGCCAAAGATATATTTTCTATTTTATTTGCCAAATCTCAAACACAGACTTAACTTAAAATTATTTTGAAAATATCAGAGGAAATACATATATCTATGTTTCTTTTTTTTTTTTTTTGACTAGAAGGAAGAATAGAGAAATATTTTAAACTTTTAAATACTTTGTTTACTGAAATCATAGTTGCTTCGAAAATTTCCTCATTTATTGTGTCTCCAAAAGGAAAGGCCCTTTTATTTTTTTTAAATAATTTACCCTTTAAGAAATATTTTTTTTGTTTGTTAAAAAAGTATGAACGTATGTATATGTGAAATGTATCATACACGTACAATCTTTGTATTAACATTTTATGGGAGTTGGAAGTACTTCACAATATTCTTTGTTTTTCTATTTTTTCAGCAAAAACATGAGAAGACGACGAAATTAAAAATAAATATTATCTTTTTTCAATTTTCTTTTGCGAAAAATATAACATTGGTACACGATTCATACAGATTTATTCATACACAGCACAATGGGTCGCAATCGATTTTCGAAAATAAATCTATTGCTTTAAATTTCGGATGTGTTAGGAATTATAACTCAATATCCGAGTTATGGAGGTCAAGTACTTGCATGAAACTAAAATATTTAACCACTTATTAATTTTTGTTTTATGAGGCCTTTAGATACATAATTTCACAATAGAAATATTTACATTCTATAATGCGCAAGATATTTGGTTTATTCCCTTTTGTAATATATATCCCAATATATTCACCTAATCTTCTTATACTCACTAAAATAAAAATTGTTTATAAAAAGGATATTTCCCACTTTGGATAATTGTGTATTTTAGGACGATTTAAAATTATATTTAATTTTTCCTTTAATAGCTGAAATTTAGTTTTCAAAGGTTCATAATGTCTATGAACATTGTGAAGCGATTATAATACTGATCGCAATACAATGCATAATCGAGCAAAAATTAGAAGCACATATTGCTATTTCGAGCCTTCTCGAGTATTTTTATATATTTGGTTTATTTCAGTTCAATTTTGGAAATATCGTTTCATTGCTTTTGGTTTAATTTAAACGGCAAGCACACTTTCTGTGCTCGTAGACTTTTGAATCCATGAAGCTGACGGTTATACAAGGTAACAAAAATGCCAAGGACTTTGTGTCCACTGGGCACTGGAAAAACTCCACTCTTCAACATTTTTGGAATAAATTAAAATTGCATGACCATAAAAAAGTCTCCAGCAAATTATACAGGAACAAAAATATGGAGAGCGAGAAAGATATTTATAAATGCGCCAATGACTTAAGATCACTGCCATCATTACTTTAGCAGTCCCCTAAAAATTCAATACCCAAATATAAATAACCTGTTTCTCTATGTCGAACAAAAATCCAAGCGAACGAAAGTCTCTCGAATTCTCTCGAATATATATATATATATATATATATATATATATATATATATATATATATATATATATATATATATATATATATATATATATATATATATATATATATATATATATATATATATATATATATATATATATATATATATATATATATATATATATATATATATATATATATATATATATATATATATATATATATGAATCATATGAATCAGTTCATCAAATTTCCTAAACCTGACGTATGTAAGTTTCAAATAAAAGATATTTATATGTTTTTAAAATTTCAGTTTTATTTAATAAATGCTGCTAACTTATTTTTATCATACGGAGTATGTTTCATAATTGTTACAATGTCGTTGACGTTGATGACAAAATTACAACTCCCATCAAGACTGAATAGATTACATTCGCTTGTAAAGTAGTAAAAATGTTTGTGGGATGAAAATTTATTTTTATACAGAAGCATGAAACATATACATAAGTATGTATTTATATTATTAAATGTATAAATGTGCAGATGTTGCATGAATATTTCCTCAGTAGGCTTTTGTGTCTCGAGTGTAGAGTAAACTTATAAACGTTCTCCACACACACATATGTATGCATAAATATAATCAATGTGTGCACTTCCATTTCCTTTAGATTTTTTTTGTATTTTCATCTTTTGCTTGTAAATCGTTTACAAATTTTTCATTTATGATTTGTATCATCATTAATTTTGCTTACAGATCATCGTGATAAGACGCAGCCTCTTTTTTAATTTTTTATTACGTTCGAAGAAAAAAATAAAGAATGAAGGCAAATAAATTATATCCTTTACCAGGAAATGGTTAATACCGAATAGAAGGGAGTTAGGAAGTTATGATAATAATTGCAGTGATAGAGGACTTCATATACGTCCATATATATTTTATTATAGAAAAAATGATTATTATCAGTGGTAACACAAAAAAATTAAATCACGTTAAATTGTTTAATGCAAAAACAATTAAATCATCAAAATCATACGTATTTTAAAGTGAAAAAAATATAAAAAGGAGAAAAGATTTATGTTTGAATAAAAATTCAAGTAGGTGTAGATGTTGTTACACAACAAGTGGAACACTTTAACCGTAAATTTGAAATTAGATTGCAGATAATTTTAAATACAATGTAATAATATATATGAATATTCAAAAAAATTCATATAATATAAGTGCATCAATATGAAAATCTTTTATTGCTTAGATCAGCAGTAATGAATGTAAATGTATAATTTGTGTTATTTTATAATTATGCTTATCTAAGAAAACCACTCACCTGTTAGATCTAATATCAGCACAATGCCTATACATAGCAGTCCACTACTCATATTGTATCTGTGAAGTTTTATGTTTGAAGATGTATGATAATTGATTGTTACGTGTCCTTTAAGAGAATTTCTTTGATTTTGTTTCGTATTTGAATTTTGATAATTTTTGTATTGTCGGTGTATCTCATTGTTATCCGTTTTAGTCCACATGCTTTGAATCAGTTCAATTCCCATGTGTACTTGTCATCTGAGTTAGTCGGTATCGCATATTTTGTAATAGAATTTATTCTGAAATTAAAGAAATAATGAAAATCGATGTAGTATAATTTGTATAATTAAATATTGCTACATCCCAGAACATAAAACTGTGGTCAAAATAACAGCACTATCCACATGTCACATCTTCGTTGCTAATTAGTGAATTTGTTCATTAATAGTTTTATCCACAATTTTGTAGTCCCATTATTCAAAATATATACTTGAGAAATTAATGAATTTATTTTAATTAACATGAATATTTCAATAAATTTCATTACCAAGACGAAACATCAGATTGGAACCTCTCATCATATATAAATAATAGCACCATCTCTATTATATTAAAAAAGTTAACAGTTCAAATAATTCTTGTAAAATTTAGGGTACAAAGTTATAAAGTTACTTCTGTAATTTTTAATTAGGAACGTTTTCAAGAAGAATTTAAACAACATACTTCAGAAAAGCGTGAATTCGTGGTTCTGATGAACAAACTTATGTCAAAATAAGAATATTATTGAATAATAAAATGATTAAAATATGATAACCTTTAAATTAAAAGTAGGGAGTTGTGAACAAAAAACTATGGCCACACCTTTAATAGTTCATCGTATAAAACGTCAAATGCAGAAGGCCATGTATATTTCAACTACGGGATCAAAAAAGTATTAAATCTATCAATCATTACTGAATCTATATCAGAAGGCTTAGAGAATAAATTTGAAAGCCCATAGACCATGATAAGTCCCCCTCTTAACTGCTCCGCATGTCTCAAATAGATAAAAGTTTGCTAAAATTTATTTGGTTTGACATATTGAAAAAGGGGAGTAATATTCTGGGTAACGATGAGTCTAAAATAAATTTCAAAATAGTGTTATATTTTTTCGTACTATAGTGTTGGTTCAATTTATCGTATTAAAACTATGTCTAATGAAATACCACCCGTAAAAAGTGCTTTCAGAATAATTGAGTTACTATAATTAAATGTCCTACTGCGGACTTTGGAACTCTATTATGCTGGAAAGGAGCCAAAATGTAGTACATTCAAGGGAAGACGATATTCGGCTCTTATTTCAAAATCTTTAGAATAAATAAAAAGCTCAATTCGATAAAATAATACTAAGAAATTAAATAACAATAATTACTTTTAACCATAATACAAGAACAATTTTATATTCAAGTGGTTTGTATGACTTATTAGAGATGACGTATGTGTGTGGTGCTATTATTTTGACCGCAGCTGTATATTTATAAAATAAAGATTTTATCCCATTGTACACAATAGCATATTCCTATTAGCGCATTTATTTTTTCTCTATTTTGGTTTTATCTTTGTTGTTTTCATTCAAAAATAAAGTTAAAGTTTTTATTTACACATTTAAAATAAACAAAATTTCTTAGTCTTATTGTTTGCCTTATTCATGCGATCAAATGTTCTTGGTACCACTTAATGTGGAATATTTTTATAAATGCAGGCATGAAATTGCTTTAAAAATACAAAAAATAAATATTATAAATTTATTTCTCTTATAAAAAAAATATGTTTTTAGTGACATTATCTCCATTTAACTGCATACGGTGTATTCAAAAACCGAAAGCGAAAACGGGTTAACCGGTTTTTTTGCATTGCAGTCAATCGGCCGGTTTCGATTAATTTATATATTCGAATTATTCGACATGCTATTTTTTCAGTTGGTTAACCAGTTTTTTTATCCTGTGTGTCATACAAGCAAAGTACTGTGAGCATTCTTACACTCAAAAAATTTATTACATTTAATGTTTGTAGTTTATTAGTTTTTAGTAAAAATAAAAATAAATGAAAATAAATTTATTTTTGTGAATATAAAATAAATGAAAATAAATTTATTTTTGTGAATAAAATGTTATAAAAAAAATACAATTAAAAAGCGTTTTTTGGCAACATTTAAAATTTTCAGTAATTTTGTGTTTCTAATAAATACAAAATGTATACAGGAAGATTGTATTTACATTTTTATTTTATGTCAAAAATATAAAAAGAGAAAAAATATTTTATAAAGAATAAAACAAAGATAAGAATTGGGTAAAAAATATTCTGAAATTTTATTAAATAAATTTCATTTTCAATGTTGTAACCCAACGGTACGGTAAGAAGTGTAGTAAGAAATTTAAACAAATTTGATATACTAATCAAATAATGATATAATTTGAATGACTATTTGAATGTAATTCAAGATTAAAACACAATCCAGATACTTGAAAAACGCAATATATTTAGATTAAGGTAAAAAATAAAAATCAAATCGGGAATCAGATCTTTTATTACTTTTTAGAGTAATACAAAAATATAGTATAAGTATTGTTTAAGTTTTCCGCTATTTTTTATGCTTAAATATAATTACAGATTTGTTTTATTATTTAATAAATAGATATAAAAAATATTTATGTAAATTATTGTTATTGATTTAATATATTTTCTTTTTTTAATTTTTTATCAAATGTAATTTTCAAATACTTAAAACAAATGAAGAATTAGTAGTTTTAAAATTTTTGGAAGTTAAATTTTACTGAAATTATCAATTGAAAAATTAATATTAAAAAATAAATAACAAATTCATTTATTTTAAATGTATTTTTCTTTTGATTTTATCTACATAATTTACATTGAGTGTAGACACCATATTCTGTATTGATTTTGCTATGTCCGTTTGTTTTAGGTATAATCACGTTAATAAACAAATTAAAAGAGATTCTGCAAGATTTTTTATTCAGCAATAATTATTTTTAGGTAAAAATAAATTTCTTATTTAATCGATAAATTTCATAACGTTTAAAGATGACCAAGGGAACCCATTCTGCTGGATCAAAAAAGTATCCACATTAATTTTTTTCATGAACATATTTGTTCCAATAAAGAAATTGGTCGTAAGATAAAACCATTCGAAATGTGATGGTCAATACTTTAAGGAATATGCAGAATAATGAAGTTGGGAAACCCACCAAGGAAAATACAAAATTAACATAAAGACAGATTAAACTTATAAAACAAGAAGCGAACCGCAGCGAATTAAGAATAAACTAAATCTGCATGTGACATCCAAACACGTGGCTCACATTTTGTGAAGCGACAAAAATATAAAATATAAAGTGGATGAAGCTAAAGTGTAAGTTTATGCTCAATAATCAACGTAAAGTCGTTAAATATTAACAGGAAAATACGGACAAAGGAAGGGAAAAGGAAATTTCCCTGTAAAAAAAATGTAATTTAGACGTTCCTGATTTACATTCATGTTATTGGCAAATCTAAAATTTGCTGAATGATGCTTTTCTCTTTGTTATAGATGAAGAAATGGATGAAGATTGCATATTCCAACAAGAAAATACTCCAGTTCTCCAGTACATATTGCAAAGCAGTTTAAATCATGGTTTAATGAACACAGCATGCCTCTGTTAGACCGGCTGGCTTGCAGTTCGAACTTAAACCTGATGGAGATGTTGTGGAGATAACGGGCCGTAAATTTAATAAAAATTATGACCAAAACGAAAGCATAATCACTTTAACAGAACTAAATGAAACTAAAAATAAATTGGTTCCGATCTTTTTAAAAAATTAGACGAATCAATACCAGACCGTATTTATGACAAAATTCTCAACAAAGGATTATCCACTCATTAGAAATATTTCATCATATTTTCGTACTTTTTCCATTAAGTTCATTCAAATAATTGTCAATAATTTTATGGCATTAGAGTACACAAACACGTACATCATTTTCAAACATTTTTTTTTCAAACATCGTTCATTATAATTTAGCAGCCAATTTTTTTACTTTTTTCTGTTTGAGTTCCTGTAGACTTCTTTGGTTTTTCGAAAACTTTTTTACCAGGAGTCATATGGAGAGAATATAAAGGAGAAATTTATAATGGAAACAAGAAAATGAAGCAACAAAGTTTAAAAATAAATCGTAAATAAAACGTTTGGAATGAGAATGAAAAATAATAAAAATAAAAATGAATTAAAAATCATTGTAGATGGTTTATTATCCTTCTGCCTTCGAAAATTAAAAAAGGAACACACTCACACTCCCTCAAATTAATAATGAAAACTTTGTTAAATGAATGTTTGTTTTAATGGACAGGACTTGTTCATATTACCCTTTTGTAATAAGTAAAAGGAATTAATGTATGTTTGAGTGTTAATGTAAGTGTTAATGGTAAAAGCTGCATATTCTTTTTAAAAGCGAAACAATGTTTATAAAATGTTTCTTTTATTCCTGAACAATTATGGACCAACAACTCTCCTACAAAAAGAACACACAAAAACAACTAAAACAAATATTTGGATTATGTACACATTTTTTTCTACAAATAAACAATGTGTGGAAACATGTGTGAAAAATCAAAGAGCACAACATATTTAAAGTTGACAACAAAACGAAAGCGATTTTATAAATCTAGTCCACGATTAATTGGAAAAAACTCAATATCTCTTTAAAATTAAGAAAACACTTCAACGTGAAGTTTCATGGTGAAATTTCACACGGTGATAGTACAAGTGTAGGTGAGTTTAAGTTTTGAGTTTGAACATAACGGGGATCAATCCATAGGGTTCTAAATTTGGTCCCCTTGGAACATAACAATATTTAAAACGGCCCTGATTTCATATATCTAAACCGATTTCAAAATTTTTATATAAGTGGATTCTGCTACTAAAAACTATTTCTATTAAATGTGTGGGTAGTTTAGTTTTATAGTTTAAAATATATTTAGATTCAAAAGTTAAGAATTTTACTTTTTGACCGATCTTTTCGAAGTTTGCTATATGCATTAGCGAGTCCAAATTTCTCCGATTTTTGTCAATAATTTTCATTTTATTGAAATCTAATGGCAAAACTTTGAGTTTTTTGCCGATTTTTTGCCAAAGACTTCTTTATTGGCTTTTATGTAACAATGTTACATTCAACACTTTCAAGGCATTTCTACGCCAAAAATGGGCAGCGAATTTTATTTATGTCAATAATGTTATACATTTCAGAATTATTTCCGATACAGTGATATATAATTTGTCTAACTTCATCTTTTCATGTGCTATAAATAATGATCAAAACGTTACCAAGACCTGTAATGTTTCGATCAATATTTTTGGCCTACACTTCTACTATCACTAAATGAAATTTCGTTAAAATCGGACAAGCCGTTCGTACGCTACAGATTTATTTCGATTGCGTTTTTTATTTGAAACGGGGAATAAAAAACGAAAAAAAGATGAGCCACCATTTATAAATTATGAATTTTACATAAATATTAAACAAATATATAATATTTGTTCTATACACCTTATAATATATGACTAATCAGATTAAAATCAGTGATCAGAAAAAAGTGCGTACTTAAATTATAAAATATTTTCAACTAAAACCAAATTGGTTCTACAAAAAGTTAGCTAAGCATTAATAGGTCTGTTTTCAGTGTTATTAAACAGAACCCATCCGGTAAGAAGGCAGCTCGGATAGGTCAGTGTTCAGAATATTTGGTACGAAAAGTTAAAGCTATGACAAGTTAAGAACCAAAAAAGTTTCTGACAGGAAGGCTTCAAAAATATAGATGGTACTATTGGCATCCAATTGAGGACAAGTTTTCTTAACAACATTTTTTTTTCTGCATAATGGATGACGAAAAAAAGCAAACCATTTTTCAACGTGCTATATAAAAACTGACATTTAAATCAAAGAATGCTTACAAAAAAATGTAAGTCATTCCTAAGACTTTATAATGTATCCACTTTTTTTACCTGATTTGAATCCTGTCACTATGGCGAACAAGCCCTACAGTGGTACAATAACAATAATGTGTTATTTGTACCAAGAGAGTCAAATTCTCCAAACTGCCCGGACCTGTATGTTAAGAATATTTCAATATCATACAAATAATCAAATAAAAACATATTTATGCTTCATTCGGCTATGCCGAATCTTCAATACTCTCCACCACAAATGTGTGTGAATTAAATAAGTTATTTTTCGTATGAAGACCCTCTTATACAGTCAAAGACGTTTACAATACATAAAAGTTTTCCTTATATACAACCCGTACCACTTAACGAGTCATAAAATTAGTAATATTTTTGGCAATGCCAATGAAGTACATATAGCTAAATATTATAGAAAATTTCATTCTAATATGTCGATTTATAATTAACAATTTTACGGAAGTTCTTCGCTTAAGTTAAGAGGTTGACTCAGACATCGGTCTATTTCAAACCAGAATATTTGGTTTAACACTAAACCAATTATTCTGGTTTGAAAAAGGAAACTTCTCGGGACAACAATAATTCTCAGGACAATCAAAACAAATTTCATTGAGCCAATAACAGACAGATGGAAATAGCTAAA
This sequence comes from Cochliomyia hominivorax, assembly GCA_004302925.2. Classification (NCBI taxonomy): domain Eukaryota; kingdom Metazoa; phylum Arthropoda; class Insecta; order Diptera; family Calliphoridae; genus Cochliomyia; species Cochliomyia hominivorax. Next base: position 63,044,880 of record PYHX02000158.1, read on the forward strand.
AGCGACTCAGTATTTGATTCGATGCAGGAATACTTATACATTAGGGGGTCTTAAATGTTTTATCTCTTGTGGCGGAGGAAGGTGTAAAAATCTATTGATTTATTATGATATATATATATATATATATATATATATATATATATATATATATATATATATATATATATATATATATATATATATATATATATTATATATATATATATATATATATATATATATATATATATATTATATATATATATATATATTATATATATATACGTCAGTGTATTTTTGTCAAGGTATTTATTTAGATTTATAACAACTGATATTCACATTACACAAACATATTTATGGTGAACACTGGTAACATAAATATTATTTTTTTAATTACACAGGCTGTATATGTGAATGTCAAGCTCTTAGATGTAAAATAAACTTTATTTATTTATAGTAATAGAAGAAGAAGAAACACCATCAACATCATTCAACAACAATAACAGCAAAACCAATGCAAAAGATTATTATTAAACAAACCAAAACAGGAAGAAGCAGGAGCAAAAGCACCATTAAATCTACATTATTCAAAAAAGAATATATTTGTACATTTGCCAAGAAAATATGAACATCATCATGATGTCACATTAATTACGTTTAATTTTGTGGATTCAAATGACAACATTTAAATATTTATTTTCATGTAAATTTACTCTATTTGTAAAAGGTAATCTGACTCCTTTTATGAAAAGAGTAAAATTACATACTGATTTTTTGTTTCAAAACTTTACGCATATTAAATGTTAAATTTTACCATTTTATGTATTTAAAAAATGTTTAACAATACAATCATTTTTGGTAAATTTAAACATATTTTGTTTAAAAACACAAATATTATTGCTAGAATTAATATTAAAAATGTTTAAATTACATTTAGTAAATGTTTTTATATATTCAATATTATGCATATAAAAATTTAATTTTATGTTAACAACGCTAAAATATTATTTATTTTGTTTATATTTGTACTTAAAAATTACATGAATTTGTTTATATAAATCAAAATTCTGACTGATTGGACATTGCTCTTGGTGAGGTTTTGTGACTTCGTAAAAACGGCTTTATTATTCGCATGCGCTCTATTTTCTTCATATTTTATTTCGGTTTCAAGTTGATTTTCATCTGCAGATTTCAGTTCAAATTTAGACTTTAGTTCTGGTTCATATTTATATTATAGTTAATATTATCTTGAGATTTCATACTATTTGCAACTCTGATTTTTTAAAATTCCTTTTTTTTTGAATTCCTTTTTTTCACACGTCATGAACGTGTGAATCTTAAGGCGAATAAAATTTTCGCCTTATATATATATATATATATATATATATATATATATATATATATATATATATATATATATATATATATATATATATATATATATATATATATATATATATATATATATATATATATATATAATATATATATATATATATATATATATATGTTCATTTTGAAAAATAAAATTAGTATTTAAATTTTAATAAAATCTATAAATCTATAAATAAATCTAAACGATGCACAGTGGATCATATTCCTATACATACAAATAAATTTTTTTACAGACTTGAAAAAAAATCAGAGACAATTACCCTTTTCCATTCCACTGCCCATTTCATGTATTTTCTTGCGAATTTTAGAGAATTATTATATTATCTTTTCGTAAATGAAGAGATGACTTATTTATATAAATAAAATTTATATAAATATAAATTTTCCACGAATTCATACATTAATATTACTCTATATTTCTAGAATTTTATTAAAAATTTGTCATATATTTTTTAAATATTCTTACAACTATATTAAGGACGCTAACTGAAAAAAATATTAAATTAATTATGTGATTTAAACAATCATTTCGACTTATTATCTGTGAAGGTACACGAGATTTTTTATACCTATAAGCATTTTTTTTTTTTTGAGATTCGCAATTACTATATATATAAAATTTCACCTTAAATGAATATTTGTCGAATTAAAAAAAAAATCAACATATTCGAGGTGGCTAACTTTGGAGGGTCACCTAACGGATTTAGGCTCCTTAAATAAATTCAAATACACCACAACTTTAAAGATATAAATTTTCATTAAGAACTTCAAGAGTTACGGAATAATATCCAAAACTTCGATTCCGCCAGAAATACGACACTTAAAATTTTATTTTAGTTCAACATATTCTACATGTTGAATTAATTGAGATTTACCACAACTGTTTCAGTTTTTCAAAATTTCATTCATAAGAGAAAAGCTACTCCTCAGAGCTCTATCGAAAAATCTTGCAACCTATAAAATCTTATATCAAATTCATTGTTGTGAAACATTCTATCTTGCGAAAAAAATATGGTTGTGGTAATTACTATCGGGAGGCAATACGGAATAAAGCAATACAGAATTGCTGTGCGACCATAAAATATTGTTGTTAAAATTCCAAAAAACTGTTTTGCTGTAACTGGGACTTTTTTGAATATATTTCTAAACATATTGTGGCCAACATATTATTGTTAATTTATTGACAATAAATGTTTGATGCGAAAGTAGATGTGATGCAACAAACATTGCGTGTATAATACTCTATACACGCAGTGTTTGAGACAATAAATAAATTAAGGTTAAAAAAAGTTAATTTTCATTTAACCACATTTTAATACCCAACACCACCAAAGATGGTTTGTGCTGGTATTTGCGACATACAGAAAGAGGTGTTACATCTATTAGGGCAAGGAGGAAACCCATTAAATTGATCATTTGGTGTGATTAATTGAAAGTGTCCTAAGGAGTTTTCTATTTAAGACCGGACATATCGCACCAATAGCAAAAAAGTCTGCATTTGAACAGACTTTAACCATAAAAAAAATTAAAAATAGTTATAGTTTTATATATGTGAATTCAGGAATTTAGATCACATCATCAAATATAAATTTTTCACATACATTTATTTAAATAAAATTATACTGGGCTTCAATACAAGGTCCATTCTCCGAATAGGATTTCAGATTTATAAATCTCTTAAAGTTGAAAAAATTCTATTGAAATAAAGCAATTAATTTTTTAACTATATTAATTTCATATATAATTAATTTCACTATTTGTTATAGATTTTATTTGGGTTCCAAAAGATTATTAAACATTGACTAATTCTAACGAAATTCGGCACAAATATGTTTCTTCACTTAAATTTCATTATATCCTACACCGCCATAGATTGTAAAGGTATAATGCATTTGGTATAATCACTTTAAGAAATATAATATAATATAATATAATATAATATAATATAATATAATATAATATAATATAATATAATATAATATAATATAATATAATATAATATAATATAATATAATATAATATAATATAATATAATATAATATAATATAATATAATATAATATAATATAATATAATATAATATAATATAATATAATATAATATAATATAATATAATATAATATAATATAATATAATATAATATAATATAATATAATATAATATAATATAATATAATATAATATAATATAGTATAATATAATATAATATAATATAATATAATATAATATAATATAATATAATATAATATAATATAATATAATATAATATAATATAATATAATATAATATAATATAATATAATATAATATAATATAATATAATATAATATAATATAATATAATATAATATAATATAATATAATATAATATAATATAATATAATATAATATAAGAAAATTAATATATACAACAGTAGAATAAAAAAAATTCCAGTTTACTAATTAAACTTTAGCGTAGTCTTCAGCTTAGATTATGAAAGGTTATTTTATTGCCCTTAAATTTATAATAATATAATGGCTTTAATTATACTTTCAGGGAAGAAACTTATTTCAAAATAAGTTCATTTTGTATTTTGAAAGATGGTCTGGTAAGTATAATATTAAAATTTTATTGTTATAATTATTTAACTTTAAAATATGGCATCAAATTACTTAAAAGAATGTGCAGGGTTAACAATTATTTGTTGAGAATATAAAAACGACATTAACAAAGAAGTTAATCTTATATAACTTGAAAATGCTTTTTTTTCTCTTTTTGTTTTGACCTTAAACTAACAAAGACATTAAGTTTGAAATATATTTTTACAAATTTCAAACAAAATGGATTCGATGTCGCACGAAGAACAATGCCGACAATTAAAAGTATAATCGTTTGTATTTATATTTTGTGAGTTAATTAAAAATAATATACACTTGACTTTAATTTTGTTTAATTGCCACTTGATGTTTTGTTTTATTTTTATCCTTTACTTTTCTTGCTTTTGCATAAGTATTTTTATACCCTACACAACCGAATGTGATTTTGGTATTATGCGATTGGGCTGATGTTTGTAACATATTGCAAAAAAGGTGTTGCACCTGCCTTTAAGTATACCGTTCGACTTAGAATCACTTTCTGTGTCGATTTATATATTTCCGTCTGCTTTCTGTCTGTCCATCCGGCTGGCTGTCCATGTAAACGTTATGAACAGTTTGAAATATCGCGATTAAATTTGGTACATATTATTTCGGCCTAAGAACAAAGCCTACTGAAATTGTTCCGTCTAATACTACAACCTCCCATATAAATGTTCCTCTTCAAATGTTATACGATGTTCGATTCAGAACTTCTTGTAACCACCATTTTTAACCGACGACGTAGCGTATCAGGGTATTAGGTAGTCAGGTTTGATCGACTATAAAATCTTAATTGTTTATTTTGGGTTCTCAACTTACATTCGTAATTCATTCAATATTATGATAATACCTTTTGTCTGGCGGTTATTTTCCCGTTTTAGATCCTTTTATGTTGATGCTCTATTTTGTTTGTAGTTATTTGGAATTTTGTTGTAGTTGTTTAGAAAATTCTATCAGTGTGAGTTTTGTTCACTTGTGTGCGTGTATTTCAGTAAATACGATGAGTGCTGTTATTATTATTATTTCTATTATTTAAATATCCTTGAAAAACACAGCAGAGAAAGCAAAAAAAATTGTATGGAGTTGAGTAGAAGTGTATAAAAAACTAGAGTAAACAACAATATTAGCATTAACCTCAACAACAACAACAACTACAATATTAAATAACGAAGTGCGATATTGTATATAAACAGAGTAAAATTTAATTACACGAAATGTATGTCATTACCACTAAGCACGTGCTCGCTATTACTTCTTTTTACATTCACTTGCATACACGCTCACTAAAACCGTTACGTATACGTTATATACATTATTAGTGGTAGTGTTGTTAGGTATTTATATATGTATGTGTATATGTGTATATAAATAAATACAAAGTTAAATACACTTATTTGTTGTATGCAATAAGAGTGTGTTAGTTACGACCTCATTACCGGAAGTTGGATAAACTTTATTTTTTTTACAGATTTTTCTTATTTGTTTTTATTCCATTTATTTATTATTATTTTTTTGTTTTGCTCACTTTATTTTTATTGCCTGTTTATTTCACAAGTCTATGAGTGGGCAAGTGTGTGTGTGTAAAAGTGATGTTTCGATTAAGTATTAAATAAATACGATAGCATCATATATGAATACATTTTAACCTTTTTTTCACTCACTCTTAAAACATATAGCGTGAGATACTACAAGGGATTAAGTGTAGTTTATTCGATTTGATTGTAAACAAATAATTATTTCGTATTTAAGCATTTAATTCACTTGTGATAATATCAATTGACACAATTAACAGCTTAAATAAATATTTTCATTTGATATCTCTAATCAACAATTTAAATTTTTTATACATTTGTTATTTTATCTCATTGAAAAGCTCCTTCATTTTGTTCTCTCTTAGTCAGATGATTGTTACGATTTTCTCTCTCTCTCTCTCTCTTTGTCATATTTACTATAAAAGAAAATGTTATTGCACATTATTTCACACTTCGAGAATACTTAAAAGCTATTCACAGACCGATAAAAGAAAAAAACATAATAAAAATATATACAAAATATTTGATATTTTTAAGTAATGCTTTGTCGGTATTGGCGAACTTCGAACACATACACTTAATATTATTTTTTTATGTGAACTACAGTGTTGCTAACTGTCTTTCAAGAAATCTAAAAAATTTGGAAATATTTATCATTGATCTTGATTATGACTAAATACCTTTTGCTTCATTCAAATGATTTAGGCATTATTTGAGTACTTGGAAAGCAAGGCTAAATAGTTATGACTGTTCGGTTTTAATTTTGCCTTCATGCAAATAAAAACAAGTAACAGTTTTATAGTCGGTCAAGCCGGCACTATACTATGCCGCACGATAGATTATGCACCAACCCTCGAATAATTGAATTTTATGATTTGTGTACTATATACACAATATACTTATTAAAAATAGGAAAACAATTGGGCAGCAAAATTACACTGGATAATAGTTAGTATATATGAACAAAAGTTGTTCCTGGAAATTTGAACACAAATATTATACAAATGTTAATGTCATATAAATGTGTTATAATCTTTAGCAGGAATTACGAGGATCGTTTCTAATTTTTTTGTTAGTACTATTTATAGGCTTTTTGATTAGGAGTTGGAATAAACGCCAACTTTAGTGGCGTTTTTCCATTTCTAGTTATAACCTATTTTGCTATCATAAGAAAGCTCTGAAACAGTTTTAAAACAATAACATACTTATTGTTCAAGAGAGTTCTATTCACAAAACTGCACGAAGCTAAATTTAGCGAGATAGATAAAACATTCTTATGAATCAAGGCATAAAAGTCAGAAATTTTTATTTGGTACCGATTTTGAAGCAAAAGATTGAAATTTAGTCATTTAAATATACAGAAATATCATAAAAGAACTATTTTACAATTTAAGTGTAATTAGTGAAATTGTTAAAACAAACAATTGTTTTCGCAAGTACAAATTTAAAATATAATTATTTATATTTTCTTTTCCTTTTTTTAATTTAACATTTTAAGAATTTAAGGTTTTATTTCCAAAATGTTTTGTATTTAAAATAATTTTTTCTTGTTCCGTCGGTAAACTTAAATATTTCTTTTAAGCACTTTTTCAATTCACACAAATTGCTTTACAATACGCTATAAAGCACTTTTGTAGCAACACTGAATTAAACACATTCACATAATGCAACTAACATTACACATACGCACTAGCAAACGTATAATGACGGTTATTTTATTTGAAGAAGAGGAAAGTACCATTCATGTTGTGGGGTTTGCGGATGGTATTGCTTTGTAATCATTAATTATGCGTAACATGTGACAAAATTACGTTGCTACAATACACAAACTTATATACACGTACAATCTTAAAAGATTTACAAACAAACGCACACGTATTGCATGTCAACGACCAACTGACCGAGTTATGTCACAAACATAAACAATTCATGAATAAAAATGACGATGCTCATTTACCAGATGACACTTTACGACAGCAAGCATAATGGCACTTAAGCTTATTGTCAAATAAATGAATGAATGAATGAATGAAATGATTTCGTTTAAAATTTTATTATTATTTTCAAATTCATTATTATTATTATTTGATTTCAAATATTTTCGTTTTCTTCAATTTTACAAAATTAAATCATTAATTTTATGTACAAACATATATTGATTATTTGTAATCAAATTAAGATTTTTTCACAGAAGATTACAGACTTGACAATATTTATTATTTATTTATAGGATGAGATTTAAATTCACTTGTTTTATTATCATTTTTTTCATTTATTTATTATTTTCCATTTTTTTTTGGAAGATTATCATTCATAATCTGCATTACATCGATTATCCTCAAATCCAGCGCTTTTTTAAAAAACACCATATACACATTTATATATACATACGTACACTTTTTGTGTATAAAAAACACAAAAACAATTCTTTAATTATATTTTAAGTATGTGTGAACTCATTGAAAATCACTTGTGAATGTGTCAAGTGGAATAGAACGGAATGGGAAATATTTCACTTAGTTTGCTTTTAGACAAATACAAACATTCTAAATGCATACATTATCATATACACACATTCGCATACATATATATATATATATATATACACCGTATTCAACACTCACTATCCGTTCACTTTACTTCAATTTAAAATCAAATTTAAATGACTGACATCTCAACCGTCGTTTAATCAATCAGCCATGTTATAAACATTTTTCATTTCTCTTTTTGTTTTTGTATTTTAGAATTTCCTCTTGTTTGTTTGTTTGTTTTTGTTGTTATTCCTGTTTTTTTTTTTGCTATGCTCTATTATACATATATTGTGTAAAGCATAAAAGAGTGAGAAAAGGGTAGAGAAGAATTAAAAAAAAATAACCTTATTGTTTGTTTTATTTTGTTTTTTCTTTATTCTGTGAAAAAAAAGTGCGGAGTTTGGTGAAGCGAATTTACAACCGTCCGTGATGATGAAGCTGCGATGACTGGCACAACAAAAAGGATTCTTCTTACAATTGACTAAGAAACAACATAAAAGCTTTTTCTTTAGTAACAGCTTTTGAGAGCATAAAGTGTGTTGAATTCTCTTTATAGAGTATGTTAAATTCATGCTCAGTTGTTTCCGTCATAATTCCATGATATCCTGTAACTTTTTAATGAATATTTGTATTTCTCTTTATTGAGTATGTTTAGTTCATGCTCAGTTGTTTCCGTTATGCTCCATCCATTCCTGAATCTTTGTATTTCTCATCTGCGTGATGAAATGTATAATTTATACATTAGACATAAATGCAGACAACATCATCAACTTTGTCATCATTAACATTGTAAATATATAATTATCTGTAGAATATATACACTGACTTCTTCTTTACGTTTTTTGTATTTTTTTTATATGAAGTGTTGATGTCGTCAAAAGCTATGATGAGATCACATTAAAGAGATAAACAAGAAGCCAATCATGGAAAGGAAAGTCAAAGATTCTTAATAAGTTTCTTCGATAATAGAAAAGCTTAAATGTGAATATTAAATATTATTTTCTGTAATATTTTTAAATAAAATAACCCCAAAATATAGTTCAGTATTAAAGATATATAACTATATACTGAATTGTTTTTTTTATCGTTACAGCTTTAGCTAAAAAGGGATGGAAGATGCAAAATGCAAATAATTTTAAAAGAATAATAGAATATACAATCAATATTGTACAATATCTTTTCAGTCCATATTATAAAGAAAGTTTGTTTATATACGATCCCAATATGAGCACCATATGATATTCATTAATTTTTGGACAGAACACATGATTTGGAATCTCCTAACAAACGAAATTTTTAACATCGTTTAACTCTGAAACTGTTAAAGGAAATTTAATGAAATTGAAATAATTAACAACATAATTTATATTACACAATTCTCGGATAGAACACTGCGAGTGGTATCCAAACTTACAAAAGTCAATTTTAATAACGATATCTCTGAAACTATAACTATACATTTTATAAAATATTCCACATTATAGACTACGCTGTGGTTTGTAGAAACAAACGAAAATTTTAATATTTTGGATACCTTTCTATCTTTCAATTTCTATTACTAAAAATTTTATAACATATCAGGCTTTAAAGACAACCAGCTATTTTTTAACACTTAACGTCAAGTCCCTGTAATAAATTAACTATTTTTCTGCACCAAAATTTTGTCCTACATCCCACAGAAGGTTCAAAATATCGAAAAATGCGTTTTTGCCTATAACTCGGAAACTAATGTATCGGTAACTGTAATGTGTTCAACCCAAAAATTCTCCTAATGATTTCCGATCTGCTAGTACAAAAATTATGTCTTCAGCTTAAACAGAACGTTCAAGAAGTCGAAAACATTACTTTGCCTTACATTTTTACTATTTTCAATACTATATCCAACAACAACAACAAGTAAAATAAATAATTGTTAATATCTCGACTATTTATGAATCGATTTGAAAATTTTTAAAATTAAAGTTCGAGGAAAAAAAATAATTTTTATGCATGATAATTAGATCTGTAGCTGCCCCAGGAGCATCTGAATAAGTTTTCGCCAATATCTTGGAAACTAATGGTCCAATCAGGTTAAGGTCTTTAAATGACAAATACACAAAAATATTTCCGACCCACTAGCAAACAAATTAAGTTTTAGCATTAATAGAACGGCAAAAATCTGAAAAACATTATTTTAACTATTGTTATAGTGTTGTAAGAAAGTGGTTTATGAACCTATTTTGAAAAATGAAAAAGATTAAATTCGGGAAAAAATTGTAATCAATCATTGGCATAACCAAGTCCATTAGTCTCATAGTGAGTTCAAAATATTGGTAAATATGTTTTTGTCTATAACTCAGGCACTAATGGTCTGATTAATTTCATGTCTTCAGCGCATAAATAAAGTCTCCAACTCTTAAAAAGAAAATAAAAATATTTAAAATTAATATACAATTTTTTTAATAATTTTATATGGACAAAATATTCTTCTGGAAGTATTTTATATGAAATCCAAATGTGAAAATTATTTATGATCTTTTTTATCTAAGCGCAAAGTAAGAGGTCCTCGAGCCATTATAGCTCAGCGCACAGCACTCTTGAGTTTTTTGATTTGGGAGGAAGGTTTTGCTGAAGGAGAATTTGTAGCTATACATGGGAGGGAAATGCCTAGGAAGAAATGGTTGGAGTTAGCCAGCGAATTATATAAGATTCCTTGAGCAATTAATACTGCAGATCAGTGGCAAATAGTAAATACAATTGTTTTGTATCTTAAAATTAAAAATTTTGTTTAAATTGAACTTAGGCATGGAGGGATTTAAAATCCAGAGCGTTATGAAAATTTAGATCTTAAAAAAGAAGTGTATGATGACTAGTCAAAAATGAAAACTGTCGCGACAGCCGACGGATATATTTGGCAAGACTTCAAAGCTCAAGTTTTATTATTATTTAGCACAATAATTATTATTTTAATTATTATTTAGCTCAACAATTAAACTTTGTGCGAAGAATATAATATCAACAATGAACCAGTTAAATTGACTATTCCAAAAGAAACACCGTCATCTTCAATAAATCTACATAGTAAAAGAACTCTAAAATCTATGAAAGAAGAAACGCCAAATAAGGGAAAACTCTGTTAGAGATGAGTTTTCGCACATTGCAAAAAAAATGATTGCAAATTCTTTTTCCAAAATAAGGGGCATAATAACATTATTGGCTGAAAATTTATCTTCTCAAACTAGAATTAAGGAATGTTAAGCAAATTAGAAGATATTTTAAATGTTTCTTTTGATATGTAATATTAATAATTAGATTTTTGTTTCTTTGTTTTGTTAAAATAAAATCAGTTTTTTTATTTCAGTAAAATGCATTTTTATGAAAAAACAATTTTACTCTTTTTTATTTTAAAAGAAAAATGTTACATAAACAGCATTTTACTGTTAACGACAAAAAATAAAAAAAAACTAAATTTAACAAGTAAGAATACTATATTCGGCAATGCTGAATTTTAGGAGCAAATTACATTATGTTTCGTACAGTTTACGTGCATACACAATCACATATACACTCGCAAAAGCATACTATATGTGACAGTTTTTCTTAAATATAACAAAGAAACTTTAATGAGCCATAAAATTACACATAGTTTTGGCTATAACTTTTTTATACTGAACCCTACTGGTGCCGTTCATTAATTTTTTGTCACTACAATTTATACCCAACAATGTTGTGTAGGGTATTGAATAGACGGGCTCGACCGACTATAATGTTTTACTTATAATTGGAAGGACTTTAGCAAATACACAGGTCAAATTTCATTGAGCTCTGTCTGTTATTGTGGATGTGAGTGTGCCAATAACAGACAGGCGGACTGACTTACGGACAGACGGACGGACATATCTAAATCTATTCATAGTTTGATTTAATGCAAGAATAGGCTGCAAAAGCTGACTTTCTCTTGATTTGTGTGAAGGTGTATTTTTTGATATGGAATATTTTCAATATATCTACGTCTTATATTGCGGAGGATTTTACTTACAGTAATAATTTTTTGCTGCCGGAAATTTTACCCATTGCTTCAACATAATGTAATTTACTACATCAGTAACTATATGTAGGAAACGACTAACTGACTTAGAGATATGTCTATTGTTCCCTAACAGGATAATTTTTAGTCGTCAAAAATCTACGAAATTGCGTTACAGAAATATCTAAATTTATACATTTAAAAGTACGTAGAACATGTATTTTTATTTACAAATTTTTTATTGTGCTTAAATAATCAAAATAATAATATTTTTTTTTAATAAATTAATGAAAACTTTTATTATTTACTAATTTATAATAAGTCTTTTATACAGAAATGGTGACAAAAATTTATTTCGATTTTCCAGAAAATTATAATACAATAAAACAATTAGAATGTTCAGTCGGTCAAGCATCACATTGTCGATTATGAATGTTAGTTACGAAAAGATAATAAACGACCCTCGTATAATTAGATTTTCTTATTTATTCTTAAGTGTATTGTACATTATTGTGACACAAAGATTTATGTTAAAGTTATATAAAAATATTCATTTTAAAACGAATATATGAGAGCTAAATGAAATTGTGAGCCGTATAATTTTGCCCATGCCTTAAAAATGATATTTGGAAGGGGTTTTGTATGGGAGCCATGAAAAATAATGGACCGATCCTTGCATATTTTGGAACATTGTTTTAGCATATTATAGGACCTACATGTGCCAAAATTTCGTTTAAATCACTTTAATATAGGAACCTTTTCGGGGAAGAATATTTGTATGGGATAAAATGGTGCTACCACATTTATATATACCGTTCGATTCAAAGTCGATTTAATGATGTATGTATGTCCGTCTTGTCGGCTGGTTGGCTGTCCATGTTAATCTTGTGAACAAAATACAGTTTTAAAAATATCTTAATGAAATTTGGTGTGTGCCATTATTTTGTCCCAAGGACAATGGCTATTGAAATTGATGATGATGTGTCCATTATTTCATCTAGCCCCCATAAAAATATCCATCTCGAAATGGGTATTTAAGGTCACAAAAGGCCTGTTTATAAACCAATTTTAAAGTGATTTTTCACAAATCAGTTTTATAATATTCTAAAACGATGTGCAAAATAATATGAGGGTTTCTTATAGGTCCCATACAAGGCCTTTCAAATATCAATATGGAGGGCTCAAATTTCAAAAATACGTTAGCATTGTAATACATAAGCAAAAATCAATGTGCGAAATTTTACGAGGGTCGGTCCATAATTTATTCTAGCTCCCATGCAACGCCCACAGTAAAACAAAAAACTTTTAGAACGTAATAATACCACATGGAAGTTGGCACCAATATAAAATACTGTACACTTAAGCATAAATTCAAAAATACTTTACACAAGGGTGGTTCATTAATCTTTGGTAGCCGACATATATAACGAACAATGTAGTGTAGGGTATTATAAAGTCGGGCTTGGCCAAGTATAACTTCTTACTTGTTGATATAAGTTGTATGAGAATTGTTGGAATAGATGTAGGAATCGATTTAGACTCTGATTTAAGGCAGTATATCAGCATCGTACTCTATTCCTCCCCTTTAAAATTGTCTATAGAATTCAAATGCTAATTATGGACAATTCATTACCGTGAAAGAAATATTAAATTATTTTTTCTTACTTTCTTCGAACATGCATTACTAATATGATAAATATAGGTTCATTTTTGGTTACAGCTTGTAACTACCTAAACTGTTAAATCTAGACCAAATCTACTGAACTTTTAAAAAAGTTTATAAAGTTGTGTGTTTGTTCCCAAGTTTGTAATCCTGATTTAGTTTAACGTTAAATCAGGATGAGTTTGGGGCATAAATCTGATCACAAGCTGACTGACAATTAAATAATTTTAACTAAATTTCATAAAATATAAAATAAATGTAAATTTTAATTAGTGTCTATCAATGCTACAAAACATCAAAAAACTCACTCATTCATTACTCACTTCATTATCATAATATCATAGCAATTCCAACGCTGTTATAACTGGTCTATGAAATTAAACGTATAAAATATTATCACAGTAAACTGGACCGATTTTGTTGAATTTTTCACATAATAATCCAAGTTACACACTATAAAAAATTCGTATATGACCAGAGGGAGGGGTACCTCTGTAAAAACAAAATATTGATTATGGAATATGTAATTTCTTTTTTTATTTCTTCGAGACTGAAGAGAAAGATAGTATTATATAATTCTCTAATATAGAAAGAAGGAAACTGGTACATGCCATAGTTGTTATTATATATATATATACATATATATATATAATATATATATATATATATATATATATATATATATATATATATATATATATATATATATATATATATATATATATATATATATATATATATATATATATATATATATATATATATATATATATATATATATATTATGTCCGATAAAATATCACACTGTAGTATGTATCTATTATTGTGAACAGGTGTGTAATTAAATACAGTTTCGTAATAAACACTTCTTTAGATTTATTTTATGTTACCACCAAACATGCATATGTTCACACATATGTACGTAACTACACAAAGTTATTAACCATAAAAACTTTACTCCAAAAGAAAACTATATTATTTTGTTGTTTGTTTACATTTTATTTCATTTTATTTTATTTACTTTTTTGTTTTTTTTGTTTTCATTGTAAACCTTGTTGTTGCTGCTGCTTTTCATCATTATTTTTTTATCATCACATGTTTATACCCGCTCTCATAGTGAACGGAAAACAACATCACAGAATATCGTTTCATGCTGTGATGGGTAGAATGGGAAATAATTTGACTTCAAACCTTTATGACATTATGACGAACATATAAAACAGCTGACTGACTAAAAGCCAAAGTGGCAGTCTGCCTGTATGTGTGATGAATACATTATTAATAAATTACTACATAAAGAAGAGGTCGACTGTCTGACTCACTCACTTTTATCGTAACGATAAATGTAAAATTTGCTGCCGATATAACAACAGATGACAATAAAAGATAAAGATAAAGATAATCCAATAAACCAAAATATGTATGAATTAAAGTACTGATTGTTAATTTAATAATTAAAATAAATTTAATAAATTTAATCTTTATTTTTTCAATTTTCACTGAATTCTAATTTAACACAAGAGTTACATTTTTTCAAGTGGTTTTCATTAATTAAATTAATGGTTTCATAATAAATAAATTATCCTCTTAGCCATATTCAATAGGATTCTTTATTGCAGGACATCATTTTTGTCAATATGTTTAAGACAAAGCATGTAGCACAAATTATGCAAATATATGCAATACTATTTTCCATCAGATAACCATAATCGGGAGTAATATCTATGCCCAATTTTTATTTTAATCAATTTGTATATAGAGATCTGTAGGGTAAAAAAAATAATAATAAAATACGTCATTCACAAAGGAACATGGTTCCTTGAAAAAACAAACTTTCAAATTATTACCGCTATCAGCAGCAGAAACAACAACGACAACAACAAAAACAGACTTAGTCTGTTAAATATAGGGTCACAGTTAAAATATTTACATGAATTAACGCTAAAACGAACTAAAGTTAAAATTTTTATTTCAGTTATTAAATTGAAAAATATTTTCCCGAAATTATAAATTTAAAAATCGTTCATTTAACCACACTGTAATGCATTGCTGTAGAGGGTATCAAGAAGAGACGAATATTCCGGTATACATCGTACGGTGGAAATATTATTTGTTATTTTTTTGGCTTTCCAATTGATTTGGAGAAACAAATATTTCTAATGGGTCCTAGGGTCGGGAAGTGGATCTCTAAAGTTAGTCAACTCCGTTATCACAATTATTTAATAATTCTTTAAAAAAAAATACTCTTATATTACAAAAAAATTAAAACAAATAAATTTATAGAATTCACTTTTTATTCTTTTAAGGCGCACTTACAAGTAAATTAATGTTAAATTCTTTCGAAATTGTAATGCTATGACGAACAATTTGAATTGAGTTATGTAAATAGTTCCATTATATGAAAATGCGTGGCATGAACGTTGTAGCATATACCATTAGGTAAAATTAATGGATGGTGATTACTAATCTTAACTTTTAAACGATGAATCACTTTTTAACCGATCTGGTTCCAAAAATCTTCAAAAAATAATTTCTTTTTTTTTGAATTGCACAGTGTTTCTCTTCAAATTTGCATGGAAATATTAAATTAGTTGGTTTGATATTAGTGAAATTAAAAATTTAAGAAATAAGAATGTTATATTCGGCTGTGACGAATCTTAAATACCCTCTATCAATAATTGTGCGGAATTTTTGTAGAATTATTTCAGGAATAAAAATCTTAAAAATTAAATTTTTTCCGAGAAGGAGACCTCAATAGCAACTGTATCAAAATATTGATCGATATTTGTCAAGAAAGTACCATTTATTCAAGACATTTAGAAAAATAATCGAACTTTTCAAAGTTTTTCAACAAAAGGTAAATTGATTTACTTTATTGAATTCGGACAAAACAGACAGATGGACATAGCTTAATAGACTCAAATTTAAATCTGATACAAGAATATATATACCTTGTGAGATCAGCGATCATTCCTTCTTGGTATTACACACTAAATAATAAAGTTAATAAGCCCTCATCAACATTTGTGGTGGTGGAGGGTATAAAAATAATAGCGTTGATCGAAAAATCACTCCCGATTAAAAGGTTTCCGCAAGTTCGTCAGTTTTGTTTGCATTTAGAATTTCGTGGAAGTTTGACAAGCGCGTTCATATCTACTCAAGAAATACATAAGTGTATTTATCCATGACAATATATTTAGTATGTTATGTAATTCTATCGTTTCATGCTTGGGGTGTATCAAAATTTATTTCTAAATATTCCTCAATATGGAATTCGTTTTAACAAAATGTTTCTGTTTTTTTTTTTTTTTTTTGTAACCAACTTGTACGATAGACAACATCACTGTTTATGGTTTCTGTCGGATATTACATTAGTCGCAACATTCTATATATGAGTAGTAGTTGGTGTGTATTTAAACAAGTGAAAATCCTATATTCGGCTGTTCCAAATCTTAAATACCCTCCACCACGAATATTAAGCAAAAATTAGCATGAGTTGAAGAAATTATCAAAAACTTATTCGCTCATTTGCTTAAACGCCGATTGCGAAAAAAGACCCCTATAAAAAATACAGTGAAATGTGGGAACATATTCATAAAATTATCTACAAATATTGTTACAGTAATGTAAAGGAAAAGAATTTAGATACGTATATGAGAGCTATTAATTAATTAGAAAAATTAGAGTATTTTTAAGCTCAAACCCGTGTTCCGGGAAGGGACGTTTATGCAACAGCAAAATATCGACCACAATTGATCAAATTAATTATATATATTAAAGATAATTGAAGCATAATGGCCTAATATGGACGCTATAGCACAATACTGTACTGAGACCATTCAAAATACCAATATTTATTTAAAACAGCTAGAAAAATCATCGTTCCGAATTTCAATGGAATTGGTCTTTATTAAAATATTTACAAGCTCAAATACGTTTTCCGGAATGGGGCGTGAGATGGGAGCTATATCAAAATATGGACCGCTTGCTTAAATTAATTACGTATATTCAGGAAAGCTTGAAATTTAACTTTGTCAAATTTTACTACAATTTGTTCTCCTTTAATAGTTTTATAAGCTCAAACCCGTTTTTTAAGGGGAAGCTATAGGAATATATGGACCGAGATTGGCCAAATTAACAACATAAATTATATATAAAATTAATTGTGCCAAGTTTCAGTAGAATCGGTTAATACTTAAGAGTTTTATAAACCATATTCCGGAAAGCGGCCTTATATGGGAGCTGGGTAAAATAATGAACCCACAACAATATGGCTTCTTTGGGTTTATTATTGTATTAAAATAAGTATATGTGACAAATTTCGTTTTTTTTCATTTTTATCAGATTTTGATGATCTTTTACATGGTGATGATGTACATACAATTGTATGTTAAAATTAAAGCTTTTAAAGTATTTTATTAAAAAAGCTTTTTTCGTAATATTGAGGTTGTTTCAAATATTTGTTTATAACTTCTTTGCTAATAAACCATATAGCTGGTTTTAAATGTGAAACTGCTTAGGACAATAACAAACTATCTGGCCAAATTTCATTGAATTCGGAAAATTATTACTATACGAACATAGCCATATCGACTCAGATTTTGATTTGTTGCAATAATATATATATACATTATAGGGTCTGACATAATTCCTTCTTGGCGTTACACATGGAATGACAAAGTTAATATACCCTCATCACAACTTGGGGTGGTTGAAGGTATTTAAGTACATACACAGAAAGAATGTATTTTTAACGAGTGAATGGCGAAAGAATCGTATGTAGAAACGAACCACAATGAATACACCACAGAGACATATTATAAATATGTATGGGTTCGTAGTTTTAACATTCTAGCTTGATGTCTGATACAGCTACTAACTAGTATATATAATAACAGTAGTACCTTCTGCCCGACCGGTAGTATTCTATCGTTTATGCAAACAACAAAAACATGCAACACATCCAATACGTATGTATATGTGTGAAATGAATTTTGGTATGAAGTATATATTGGAAAGTATGAATTGTGTTGGTGATGATGATGATGATGTTGATGAGCAGGTGAATAAATGCCTTTCTTGTGCGCCAATGTTGAAAAATACTAGTTAAAATACTTATAGTCAGTCGGTTGGGAAACTTTCAAAACTTTTATATTTCGCTTTTTATGTATTGTCCTGTTTTCGCTCTTCACCCTTTTATTGCTGCATTTTCAATTTCTCTACCTACTGTGATACACGTGTTGGCTAAATTTCTATATGTAGCTCCCACTTCAATGGGGAATTTTAGGGGTTGTCAAAGTTTCCTTTGCTTCTTCTTGCTGCTCTGTTATGATAGGTCATTAATACTAGTTTTTCTTATAGTTGTCAACCAACAAACAATAAAAATGTATCGCTTATTATCGCAATACGTAGAAAGATAAAACTTTTTTTAAATCTTAAATTCATTTGAATAACTGAATCACTTAAATAGCAAAATTCTTATGATTTATGCCTCATTTATACAAAATATTAAAATCATGACAATATTGAAGTCCTCTTTCTGCTCCGCATGTATCCATGTTGAACAGTAAAAAGCAGACAGCAGACATGCAATTAATTTTAAATATCTAAAATCTAATTAACAGAAGACCATCAAAATCTGATTAACAGAAAATAGTTACGGACTATGATAGGCAAAATTTTGATACACCCCAAACTTTGTGTAATAATTAATTTACTGAAATTTGTCACATATACTTATTTTAATACAATAATAAACCCAAAGAAGCCATATTGTTCTTGGGGTCGTTATTTGACTCCCACCTAAAGCTCCTTTCCGGAATATATTTTATAGTTTATAGCTTATGTTTGAACCAATTATATTGAAATTTGGCATAATTTATTTTTCAACTATTTTAAATTTATGTTATAAATTTTATTAATATGGGACCATATTTTAATATAGCTCCCATATTAAATTCCTTCCCGGAAAACGGGTTTGAGCTTATAAAACAATTAAATAAAGACTAATTCAAGTAGAATTCGGAACAGTAATTTTTCTAACTATATTTAATGTATATTTTTAATATGGACAATATTGGTCCATATATTGATGTATATAAAACTAGTAAATAAAGACAAATTCTATTGAAATTCGACATAATTATTTTTCTAACTGTTCTGAAGATATTATATAAAATTGTTCTATATTGGTCCATGATTCTCTATAGCTCCCTAATATAAAACATTTAAATTAAGATCAATTCCAATAACTATAATCAAAGTATATTATAAATATGAACAATCTTGGTCCATACTTTGTTGTAGCTGCCATATAAGAACCCTTCCCGAAAAACAGCCTTAAGCTTGTAAAATTAGTAAATAAAGACCAATATTTTGAAGTTCCACGCTATTACTTTTCTTGGTACTACTTTGCAAATATCGGTCCATATTTTAATACACTTATTACATTTTTGATCTTAAAATTTAAAATGTTCAATTTTTATACCCTCCACCACTACAAGTGGTTAAGAGGGTATATTCACTTTGTCATTCTGTGTGTAATGCTAAGAAAGAATCATCTAAGACCCCATAATGTATATAAATTCTTGATTAAGCTATGTCCGTCTGTCTGTTGTTGGCACGCTCACATCCGCAATAATTGATAGGGCTAAATTACTTGGAGTTAATACTCTAACTATAGTCCTGAGAAGTTTCCTATATAAAACCAGCCAAATTGGTTCACTATATTAAGAAATATAGGCCGATATATGAGTCAACCCTAAATTAAAACGAAGAACTTTCGTAAAATTATCAACAAATTATAATAAAATTCTTCCATAACATCAAAAAAATTTTTAAATTAGTTCAGTAGAAAAAAATTATAGCAAAAATATAACTAATTTTAGAATCATAAAGGTTTCTTTCTTATATATAGGAAATACCTTTATATAATGTGTGGGTTTGTAAGTGTATATGTGTATGTTCGTATAATGTACATGTACTAAACATAATATTTGTTTCTTAGGCTTTTGTGATGGAGGTATTGAAGATTCGGCATAACCGAATATAGCATTCTTACTTTTTTCATAAAATTTCTTTGTCTTTTTTTATAATTTATTGAAAATTGATCTAGACTGGTACTTAAAAGTATATAAATAATTACAAATTTAAGAGGACCGACTAGAAATAAGGTCAAAACATACAAAAAAGTTAGAAAATATTATGAATTTCCCATAATGTAGGTTTATCAAAAGTCCATACCTACGATAAATATTTAATAATTGGTTTATAAATTTGATTATTAAATGATATTTTGAGCATAAGTTTAAATAACTAAATAAAACTAGACTTAATAAAAAGCTCTTTTAAAGTTTCTTGAATGCGGCTCTGTTTATTTAATTTAATACATTTCCAATTAACGAAATATTTTTACTCCGAGGACACTAAAGTTTTCAAATTTTCGTTGAAATGTTGATATATATAAAGTCATTTATAAAATATTTTCAAAAAAAGCAAATAGTTTTACAAAATTTTGTAAAACTATTTTAAGGAGTGATCGACTTCACAAATCAAGATTCTTTCTGTGATAAACTCGTCTAATTTTTCGCAGCATTGTGATAAAAGAATCAATAAACTCGTCTTTGTGCCCAAGAATTGAACATAATTTGCTTTTGTAAAATATTAAAACTTTTGTTTAATCTTCATACGCATGAATAAAACTTTTAAGAATATGAAAATTTAACAAAATATTTGTAATTGCCATGATGAATAAAAATATCGATAATAGATAAATTATAACAACAACAATAATAATAATAATAATAATAATAATAATAATAATAATAATAATTATTATTATTATTATTAATTAATAACGAAAACAACTAATAACCTATGTTTTGAATTACATTGAGGTATCTCAAAAATTGCTACGTGCAGACTGTTGACAATGATAATAGCCAGACTGAAGGACGGATGGACGGATATCTTTAAATCGACACAGAAAATGATACTGAATCAAACGATACACTTAAAGTTGTGTGTAACGCTCACATGCAGAGCATAATAAATTGCAACAACCATAAACGTGATGCAATTTATTATTGTTATTAGATATTGTTAATGCTGCTACTAAAAAACTTGTTTATTCGCATTGCGTTTTTGCATTAATAATATTTTTACATCATTGCAGAAAATTAACACCAAACTAGACTTATTCAGTAAAATTGAACTATTTTCTAGACATTTAAAAAAAACTCTTAAAAAGTTTTAGATATCTTAATAAAATTTCATGTAGTCAGATATAAGATGTTTTTAAGTTGATATGGAGGAATACAAGCCCCCATAAGATCAGGGGCGTAGTCTATGACCCTCTAAAGTTGACCAATTCGAGTATAAAAATTTAAAAAGTCGCCAAAAATCAATGTATGAATGATAGAAAAGAATTTTTTTTATATATAGTTCTTGTAAATGTCTATTTCTATACATTTATTTTAATTATATACTTAAAGATTGATAATCGGAAGAGAAAAGCTCCTCGTTTTTTTTAAATTTGAGAAAAACGATTTTATATAAACGTAATATTTTCTAAAATTTTCTACTCAAATCTCACAAAATATCGAATATTAAAACTTGTATTTTTTATTTTTATTTTTCTTTTTAATTTTTTAATTTAATATAATTATACATTTTTTAATTTAATATAATTATACATACTTATAGATAATCGGAAGAAAACAATTTTCAGTTTATGTTAAATTTTAGATAAACGATTTTATATAAACGAAAAATTTTCCTACAATTTTTACATGCAAAAAAGGCAAAACGTGTGCTTTTATTTTTTAATTTTTTAATTTTTTTGTCTAAAATAATTATTTTTATACTGATAATCAAAAGAGAACAGCTTATCGTTTATTTAGGAATAAACGATTTTTTGTAAACGTAATAACTTCTTCTTTCCTTCCAAATATCACTTTGAAGGGCATAAATCTCACATATACTGTAGTATTGCAATAATAAAAGAAAGAATCGATGTGCAATACTATACGAGGGTCGGTCCATAATTTCTTTTAGGTTCCATATTAGCACACACACACCCACCCTCCTCCCCAAAAAAAAAATTGATTTAAAAACTACAAAATTTCACATAAATATTAGTTTCACCATAACATACTGCACACTTAAGAATAAATCAAAAAATAAAATTATACAACAGTCGTTTATTAATTTTTATTACTACAATTTTGCCAACCAACATTGTTGCATGGGGTTGTACATAGTCGGGCTTGACCGACAATAACATTTTTATTTGTTATTATTTTATTGTTATTATGCTTAGTCTTTATATAAAACCATATACAAACATTGAATGAAATACTTAGGATACTTCGGCGTATGAGTAATACCTGTATATAAACACACACATATTTTATTAAGTATACTCTCTGTACTGCAATTATGAAGACGTTTAATATGTTACAGCTTTGTGCAAAAACACAAGTTTCTTAATGTATTCAATTGTTTTCCAATTACTACAATGCACCAATGTAATAACATGCTGCTGTTGTCGATATACTTATAAAATTTGAGATTCCACTATAAAAGTGGCATTTTTAATTTTTGGACTAGATTTTTTTTAACCAAAAAAATGAAGGATATATACGATCATCCGGAAAAACAACCTTACCACAATACTTGCTCGTTAAAAAGCCGCTCAGAAACTACTATGGCTTCAAATCTGCATAACTATTACGATTATTTTTATAACCTACACCATCATGGGTGGTTGCGTTATTATGCATTACTCATAGAACATTGTTACACACCATTAAGTATATCATTCGGCTAAAAATAAGAAAACTTGAAATCACCAAATCAATTGTTATGAAAATTGGTTATTACTATTATTATTATTATTATTATTATTATTATTATTATTATTATTATTATTATTATTGTTATTATTATTATTATTATTATTATTATTATTATTATTATTATTATTATTATTATGAGGGCTATATAACCCCACATCCACATTAAATGGGATAGTTTACTCATACATCCGAGTATAACGAAAATATTTTAAATAAAACCAGCCGGTTTTAGGGTTTTATATCACGGACATGATTACTGAAATTAGGCCACAGTGCTCCCTATTTCGAACAAATTTTGTCGATTAAACAAACTGCATTATGTAAACTAAAACAAAGAAATGTTCAAATAAGTTAGACAATGTCAAAAGAAGTTGGACAAAAAGCTTGGAAGTAAAGCGTGATTTACACACACATTCTTATTTGGTTTGGATTGGACCCTTCCACAACAATTTTTTAATCCGATACTTTTATTATCATTAACTTCCTTAAAAGAAACAACTTATTTCAAAAAAGTGAAATGAAAAATATGTCAAGGTGGACGATACGGGACCATCCTCAGCTTAAGAGCAGTATATCCTTATAATTTCGATCTTGCACTTATTCACAATGTTTATTTGTACAATCAGCGAATTGATATCGTTAAATGGGCTTAGAAAATAATCCTGAGTCGACCGGTTTTTATACTATTTTTCCGACTTTTAAAAACTTATCAACTGCAGATTCGTCCATTGTATATTAATAACATAATTAATCTACCTCGGGGTTTTAAGTAAAAACTATAAAATTAATTAACATTTTGATTTATTGTTAAAATATTTATATATAAATTTTAATGTATAAAATTTTACTTTTTAACGAATTAAATTTGATCAAATAACTGAGATTAATTCACTAAATCCTTACTAAAGTGTCATTATGCAAGTAAGGATTTTAAAGTCGGTTGTAATACCCTACACCACAAAGTTAGTTATAAATAAAATAGAAATTCAAATAAAAATAGTTACGAAACGACTTTCATATTTTATTTAGTGATTTATTCTTAACTGTGTAGAACATTATTGTGAAACTAACATTTATGTGAAATTATACGTTTTAAAATGAATTTTGCTAAAGGATTACATGAGAGCTAGGAGAAATAATGAACCGACCCTCATATAAATTTGCTTATAATTATCCTAATTTGATCAATAATTATTACTATACCAATGTATATGTGAGAATTATTTACGATTTATGTATTTGGAATGGTGTTTGCATGGACCTATGAAAAATAATGAGTCGGCCTTCGCACATTTCGGGACATCTTTTAAGGACACTTACTTGTGACAAATGTCGTTCAAATCGCTATATATTTAGGACTCTATGATATTAAAACCACATTTAGGGGAGGTACCTGAAATGACGTGCCGAACATGGCAAATTTCAATCAGAAAGTGATTCAGAGTCAAACGGTATACTTAAAGGTGGGTATGGCGTCATTTTTTTTGCATGTTACAAACATATGCTCAGGAATCCTGCTGCATGATAGTCATAACAAAAAAATTAATTAAATCATTACATGATTTTTTTCAATTTTAACAGAAACATATTTCTCGGAATTTTAATTAATTTTGCACACAGAAAAACATCTACCGATAGGCAACCGAAATTACTCTTTATTTTTGACAATAACAAATAAATTATATAATTGGCATAATATATTTCTGTTGAAATACTATCTGATATCATTCAAAAAATTTGCCAGATAATAAAATAACATATTTACTATGCATAACTAATGTTATATAGAACCCTGCGAATTTCTAGTTATGACGACCTTACAGCAATATGTTAATAAAAACAGAACCACTAAACTTACAGTTTAATTTTTTTTATAAAAAAATATAAATGTATGTGTGTATATACATATTTTTATAACTTAAATCACTGTATATATTTTAACCTTTTTGGAAACCTTTCATAATCCAATGAATATTTTTTTAAGAAAACTTGGGTTACAAGTTTTAATGAAAAACGGGGGTTAAGAATTTTTCGATCTGAATCCAAAATTTAGAAAGATATGCATTTATATTAATTCAAGTAAAAAATTGGTAAAACTGGAATAAAATTGATTTGAGACTCTTTTTAAAAATATTCGAAAAATCAAAATTTAAACCATGTCATTATAAAGCTATAAGAAAGAATTGGGTTAAAAAGAATTAATGAAAGAAAGATTATGTATGCGGTTAAAAACGAAAACTTCTTCTCTGCTATAAAGTCCTGCAATTTCATATAAATCCAGCTATTTGACCAATTTTCCATATTTATAAAAAATATGTTCAGCCCCACTGTGCAATGTAAATACAAAGGGTTAAAGTGAAATTTATATAAGTGACGCAACACAAAAGTGCAATTAAAGTTATGAACTTCACAATCAATATTATTTTTTTTGTTTTCTTAATAAAATAATAAATAAATAAATAAATAAATAAATAAATAAATAGAAAATCAACTTTTCTTTATTGATAATTTTAATAATCGTTTCAAGCTTTCGTAGTTGCAAAGATATTCTCCTCTACTATCGGTATGTCAAATTTTATTTAAATCCAGTTAGGCGATCGAAAAAGAAACATATCTGTTTCCAAAAAATCAACAAAAATCGATTTTGTTAAAATTTTTTAAAAGTAGCAACGGATGTTGTATGAACAACATAATTACGTCGATATAAAAGTATGTATGTGTGTGTGTGTATTCAAACTTAATTAACCTGCGGACTAAAGGGTGTCTGTTAATAACATATCGCCATTTTAATCTCGGTAAATGAGACTAGAAATTCTTAACATACATACATTTAAGTCAAAACAAAAATACTAAACTTACAGTTTTCATTTTTTTATTTGATTGAAATTGTTTTTATAATTTCATCACTAGTGATGAAATGTTGAACATTTTTCGGAAACTTCCATCTCCGATTAATCCCATATTTTTTGACACCTTTTCTGTGCTCTTCATTTCTCTTTTCACAAGAGTCCAATATCTCTCCACTGGCCGTAGCTTCGTTCAGTTAAGAGGACTTGCTTTACTTGGTGCAAATACCTTGTTTACCATAGTGATAGGATGCCAATTTGCTCGTTATAATTTCATTATTTGTCATTAAACTCTGAGATATAACTTACTGACTGGAAAAAATACTAAACAGTTTTACTCCATGTAACATCTAATGGAAATTAACATCAATTCTTAACAAATTGCGGTAAAAAAATCAACATAAACACATTTTTTAAGAATAGAAATATAAATAAAATACAATAATATTTTAATGTTTTAAAAAATTATCACTTTTAGTTATTTGTATGAGTGTTAGGAGAAGAAAATAAATAAAGCTTAAAATTTCTTATTGTGTGATTCTATAAAGATCACTGGTCATTTGCTTCTGATGTTTCCATTATATTTTTATTATATTTGTTGTTAGTAGAATTCAACAAATCTAGAAATAAAACAAAATTTCTTCCTCAAAATAAATATTGCATCCTGTAGCTGCAAATACACTTAAGAAAATAAAATAAAAATCTATATGAATTATATTCACAGATCAAATACGTTTTCGGAGAACTCACACACAATTCTCATTCCATCTAAAATACTTTTCTAAGCAAATTCAGAGATCTTAAAATTTAGAATTTCAATAGTCAACGGCTTCTAAGGCAACCGCTCACTAAAACAGGAGAAATGATATCTACTTTTGAGTAGGAATTACATAAAAATAAAATAGTTGTTAATATTATAATATTTATTGTAACTGATTAATTTATTTTGTGATACTTCTAACTAATTATATGGGTTAATTTCCTTAATCTTTAATATATATTCCATCAATATTAGAAATGAGTAAAATTAAAAAGAAGAATATTGTCAAATAATTTCAAATATCACATTAACTTTCCTCAGTGTCTGAATTTATACATTGTAATATATATGTTTTCATTCAAACGTTTTTAAGATATTATCGTTATCTATCATCCAGATGTAAATTTTTAGTGACTTTTAAAAAAATTTAAAGACATTTCGAAATTACAGGTTTAACAGTTGGGAATAATTTAGGAATGTATATTTGTTATTTTTTGTTAAAAATATAAGAATTTATACAAAATCTTTAAAATATCTTCAAGTTGGACATTATTAAGACAGGGAACTCGAGGGTCAATTTTGTCTATTGTGACTCAAAGAGATAAACTGATTTTCAAATAATCAGATAAAATGTTGAATCTGTCATCTTATCTTGAGTTCTTTAACTAAAACGCGAGATCGAAAAATTCTTTACAAACTTTTTTCATCAAAATCTTTTTGAGTGAACAAACCCAACCAGCTCCTATAAAAACTTATCCAATTTTTCAAAGTTCTGCCGTCAAACTGTTTCCAATGTTGGAAGGAATGCCCCAAATGATGTTTCTAAAACCAAAAAATGGAAAGCATTTTCAAAAGAGCTCCCAATACATTCCATAGGAAAGTGGCATGTTTAGCTTAGTCCTCGGACTATTTGGTACGAATGCAGGTTTTAAAACATACAAGGCTCAAAATGGAAATGCTGATAAAATTAGGGCCAAATCAGAGTCAAGTTCTTAAAAATATACTTGAAGCGTAATGAATGACGAAACGTATATTCCGGTAGATTTTTCGCAACTTCCTGGTCAAAAATTTCATGTTGCTGATGATCGAGAGAATGTAAATAAAAACTTTAGAACAGAGAAAATTTGCCAAAAAGTTCTTGGTATGGCAAGCAATCTGCAGTTGCGGCAAAAGCAGATAATCAGCGAATTCTATAAATACCGTACCGTATCATGGAATGTTTACAAAACGGGATCTTCCATTCATAAGACTTTATAATGTGTCCACTTATATTTTGCCTGACTTGGCATGGGAAACTATGATAAACAAGCCAATGGATGGTACAAAAACAATATTATGTTATTTGAGAAGAAAATTCTCCAAGCTGCTCGGAACTTAAGCCAGTGAAGAGATACTGCGCTTTTGTTAAAAGAGAATTGAAGAGGTGTCAAAAAGTGTGGTGCAAAGTGTGTGTTAATGGAAAAATTCCGAAAAAGTTTCATAAGTTCATCACTAGTGATTAATCAATTTTAGTAAACTTTACACATTTCTTCTTAGAATGTTATATTCTTTCCGAATATAATATTCTAACTTGTTTTATATTTAATTTTTCTATTAAAACTACACAGACATTATCAAATTAACACCAACACACGCATTATGAAGTATTTGTAAAGTCAGCTAAACGCCCTTAAACACTACAGACTTTCAGAGTAAAGTTTTCTTGCACACCTACACACTGAACCAAAAGGAGACAAATTGTAGGGAAACAAACGGCTGAAGCTGTTTTAGATTCTGTACAACGTTATTACATTTTCCGTGATATCCTGTTAGAAACTCATAACGCGATAATTGCCATTTAATCTTGTCATCTGCAACCAACAAATAAATATTAAAAAAAAAACAAATAAATAAATAATAAAAATTATTAAAAAAAATAAAAATAAAAAAATGAAACCCAATACACTCACACAAGTGTATCCATTCATCTAAAATGTAAAAATGTAATGAAAACTTTCCGCAAATTCATTTTTTTAATTACAAAAAAGAAAAAAGCGAAATAAAATAAAATGAAATAAAATAAAATCAAAACAAAAATACACAATAGAAAGTTTCACGATTTCTTTTCCCACTTAAAAAGGTTAATTTTGTTATTTTTGTATATTCATTGTCTTTGAAAAATATCGAAATAAATATAATGAATAATCCTTGCTAAAGGACAACTCTCATCCACAATCTACGCACAAATCATAAAAAAGTGAAATGGTCGCATAATTTTGTGTAAATTACGATACAATTTTGGTGCTTTTTTAGGTTAAATTTATTTTTGAAAATATATAGATAAATATCTGTTGTATATATTGACAGATATTTTGTAAATAAGCTTTCATAAAACATAAAATAAGAAATTGAATGTATATATGTACTATCTCGTTGATATACTCCTAAAACAACAAAGAATTTACTTGAAAGAAAAAAGTAATTTTTGGTTTTCGAATCTGATCTGTTAATTTGTATCAACATTTAGTTTAAAAAAGAATAAATATACTAAATCTTGAAAATTTTGAAAAATTGCTTTAATGAATAAGATTCATTAAGTTCCTTGAGATAAAAGTAAAATTTGAAACGCCTACTAGAGGTTTTTCAATTGCAATAGTGTACGATTTCACCAAAAATAATACAACATTTTTTAAGTTAATTAACAGAATATAATAATTCATAAATTCTCTACTAATTCGGACTAATCCAATATTTAATAACCAATAATACTAACAACATTAAGAATGCTATATTTGGCTATGCCGAATCTTCGATACCCTCCACCACAAATTCGTGTGAAGAAATACGATATGTTTAGTACATAGACACTCACACATGCGCTCAAAGATGATTACAAAATATAAATGTTTTTCTTAACACTTAATGGATAATAAATTTAAATATATAATCAACTATAAGTTTTTTTCTACCGAACCGATTCTGATTATATTTGGAATAATAATGAAATATATAACCTAATACTTAGACGTTGCATTGGTTATCGATCTATATATATTAATAAACCGATTCGATTTTACTGAATTTAAAGAGAAAACTTCTCAGGACTCGGATCAAAGTGTTACACACGAAATGGCAAAGTTAATATACCCTCCTCACCATTTGTGACGGTGGGGGGTATAAAAATCAAATAAGCAGACTTATCAACACTTTTCTAAAAATGTTTTACTACATCATACTTATCTAAACAATTTGATATTATCTTATTAAATTTCTTATATACATATATCCAGTTATATGTATGTATATTTCAATAAATATTTTTCTTGCTGTAATTTGGTTTATGTCTGTGATATTTATAGAGCTTAATTAGTAGTAGGTAATGCGTTGTAATTAAAAGTATTAAATTACTTATGATATTTAACCATCAACCTGCTAAACACGAACACAACTATTAAAACCGAGCAGTCATTTATCCCGATACTAAGCTAACATTTTCTTTTTCCAGGGGACATTGAAAGGTTTACACCTAAAGAAACTACTCGAAAGTAATCCAAAGAGTAATACTGAATTTTTTATGTACTTTTTCATATGGTCACTTTTTGTCCCATTTTTATACCCTCCACCACCACAAGTGGTGAGGGTATATTAAGTTTGTGGTGGAGGGTATTGAAAATTCGGCATAGCCGAATATAGCATTCTTACTTGTTTAACTTAAAAATGGACATATAATTATATTTAGCATACGTTATAGGTGAAAAAAATAAAATTTTGAGTAATCGAGTCATAAAAGTCCATTAACGTTACTTTTACAAAATATATAGTGGATATCGAAATTGCGAAGAGAGCAAATTCACAATTTAAAACTTTACAAAAAGTGTTAATTTTTTTGTTAACTAAACCTTTTACGGCTTTTGTTTCGCAAATCATCTTTAATGTGTGAATTTTTTTCAAAAATTCACTTTTTGTGCGACTTTTTGAAAAATCTGAAGAGTATAGCTCCAGAAAATGTGTGGAAGTGGATTTTAATTAAAAGTCTGAAGTTAATTAGTCTATTCGTTAATATCGTTCTATAAAATATTAGAAAAGATGATAACTGTCCGTCAGTCTGTCTATCAGGCTGGCTGTCCATGAAATTGATTTGGCCATGTTCGATCCAATATCTCAGGAACCTCCCATACAAATGTTCTTCCTGGAATGGGGATTAAAAGTCATAAAATTCCTAATTACAAAGCGATTTTATCGAAATTTCGCACAAGTAAGTCTTATAATATTCAAAAACGATGTGCCAAAAAGGCGAGGGCGGTTCATTATTTCTCACAGATCTTATACAAACCCCTTTACAAAAATCACTTTTAAGGGCAAAAATCTCACTTATACGTTGGTATTGTAATAATTATTAGCCAAATTTAGATAAATATAAGCAAGAATCGATGCGCAAAATTACACGATGGTCGGTTCATATTTTGTTTTACTCCCATATAATCCCCCAAAAAATAATAAATCAGACAATCAAATTATACGAGGGTCGTTCATTATTTTTTCGTAACCACCAGTTTAAACAGGCGATATAATGTAGGGTATTAGGTATTCGGGCTTGACCAACTATACATTCTTACCTATTTTTCTGTTGAAACTTATAAAAAAAGAGAAATTGCCAAAGTCATGACCATGAAATAATTTGAAAAATGCAATATAATTCGTTGCTTATTTTTATTATTTTTATACATAGATATTAATGTATATATGTATATCTATGTAACTTTATCATAGTTTTTATGAATATACACACAGAAAAAATAACCAAACAAATTTCAATTAAAAAATTAATCAAATATCATGCGAAAAATTTATAGAAATTCATTAATAAATTTCAATAAGTCAAATAATTGTTTTAAATAATGATTTCTTCATTCCATATAAAATAAAATTTAAACAAAGAATTTTTTCCCGTGTACATATAAGTATATTTTCAAACAGGATCCATATGTTTGTATCATTTTATTAAAAAAGGGAACTACTATGCTATTACATCCTTCTAATTTTTTCCTATTTTGTTTTTGTTATTCTATATTCGACTAAATGATTATTATTGTTGTTGCAGTTTTATGTTGATGTTGTTGTATACAGAAAATATACATAATTAAAAAGTCAAAACCAAACCACGATTTATTTAATAAAGAACAAAAGTTGTCTCGTGCATATTGTTCTCTTGACGCTCTTGTTGTATTCAATGGATGGATACTTTGTAATAACCATCCATACTGTACCCAGAGGTCATGAAGTCATGCAATTAATTCCAGTTGTTGGTCTTTGCATGGTTTTTATTCCTTTTTCTCCTTATTACCAGTAAACAGAGATACTTTAACGTGACCAATAACAAACTAATGAATCGAAATTCTTTGTGAATCGTGTCCATCAAATATGATGAAATCAGTATTTGAAAAGAATAAAACATTTCAAAATTTTTAAGTTTACCCTTAAATCCAAACTTCTTCTATCTGCAATGAATGATGAAATTTTTCATAATATTCCTGTACTTTAAAAGAACTCAGAAAGTGATATATTTATTGAATCTGCATCTCTTATAGGCCTCACAATAAATGCAGAAATCTTAAAAACTAAATTTAAATTTTATTATCTCCGAAGATATGATTTCTTCCTTTCGTCGCAAATCGTTCAAGGCAGAGCAGTGAACTATCTGCAGTCTGTAAGACGTCTTACAAACGAATTACGATGAGTCCTTAGTTCTTTTGTATATTTGTCGTATACTTTTCCAAACTCTTTGTTATAATTGGAATTTTATTGTGACCGTGAGAATGTATTTGTATTTTCGCCGAATAGAAATTATAATATTTCGCTATAAAAACATTGGATTCTCTCTCCAAGATCCACTAGGAACGTATGCTCTTCCAAAACAATAATAAAATAAAAAACTCAATGTATCATATACAAACAACTTATGTTGGTTACATTCTATATTCTTATGTTTCTGTAAAAAACAATTAATTGTGGATAAAAAATAAAACAAATTCAGAAAAAAACTCAATTTTACAATAAAACGTTTTTAAGAAGTTGGAGTCAGTAACGAAGTCTGGCAATAAATAAAATATACAAACTATGAAGGAAAATGGGAACAGAGCAAAATAAAATAGAAAGACAGTAAAAAAAATAAATAATAATAAGTAATAAACGAACCGGAAGCGTTTTGGGAAATGCTTGTCGGGTAAAAAACAATAAAGTTCATTACAATTGTGTTTTGTTTCAGTAGACATACAGTATTTAAAATAACATCCGCAAAAAATAAAATAAAGTGAAAACATAATAAAAGATAATACTAAAAAGAAATCCAATGTAAAAGAAATAAGCAAAAACTGAAGGTGCATTCACAATAGAAAAATATTTCCAAAGATTAAAACGATTAAAAAAAATTAAAAACCAACAACAATTTATAAAAGAAAATCAGAAGAGAAAATAAGAAAATAATACCATAAAAACTGTTGTGCTGCTAGTTATCCTGGTTTTCATTCTTAAACGTCCTTCAGTAAACGCATGATGGTACTTAAAGTGAAGAAAGTAATTTCCTAATTATACTCATTAATCAATTTGCTATATTGTCATTATTCTTTTTGTCGACAGAATGAGTTGTAACACGGGGAAAACAGAACTGTTTTTCAACATTTTTCACGGCATTATTTTTTGTAAATCATTGAATATTTTGAAAATGTTGAGGAAATTTTGTCACGAATTGTAGGTATTATAGATACTGGGTACTAGTGGGTCACGTGGTCGGATAGTGAACTGCAAAATTTTATTACCTCGAGTACGAAATGTAGCCCCTTACAAACAGAAAATTTCTCATTACATATATCTCTAATACTATAACATCAAATTATATAGAATTTTGCATATAAATAAAGTTTTAATAACAAAATATTAGAGACTACAAACTTTTTTGAAAGGGCACGGTTTAATTGTATCTCTGTCACAATCGCATATCTTTGAAACTAATAAGAAATTTTCATGAAATTTTGACAAGGATATAATAACAAATTAAAAGAGGAGTAGTGCATATTCTCTCTTTTTAACTTTTGGATATTATAGACACAGTTTAAAACATCACTGGAACTTTTTAAAAAAGTGTCTGAGAAAAATTTAACTTAAGGGCATAGTGTTTTGAACAGGGAGTAGATATAATTCCGGAACTATTGAAACGCTTGGAATAAAGAGATTTCTAGATTTAGTCGCATACAGCATTGTTTTTGACAGTTTATAAACAAAGAAATCTTTGAAGAAATGGGTCGGAGCAAAAACATTTTTCGTATATAAAAATATTTATGTTGAATATGATTGGCATAATGATAAAGTTTAAGATTTTTAATAATAACTGTAAAAGATAAAAGATATTTAATTTTGAAATTTCGGAATCACCGGACCAATTTTTCCTCAATTATTTCAAAATATAAATTTGAGAGAAATTTCAGAAACCTTGAAAAACTTCACTATTTTTATATACGGAATACGGTAAGTCCAACAGTTCTTCTTAAATTGTTTAATTACAACTCCTAAATGAGAGAATTGTTTTAATAATATCAATTATTCTATTATCACACTTAACTAACATCATGTGACATTATTTGTTTACAGTGAATGTCATTTTGAAGTTTCTTTCAAAAAATATATTTAATAATAATTATACATAAATGGAAGAGAATGAGTTAGTTTTAATCATAAAGTTATTAATACATATTTCAGAGTATTTCTGAAATTGTTCAATATTTTTTGCACTTTATGTACACTTGTAATCGAATAAGAATAACAATTATTATGAGACAATTTAACTGGGTGGATCGTGTGTAGACTCTACAGTTCGCAACATTTGAAGCACGATGAAATACATATATGAAAGGGACAATATTAATTTTAGGGGTTCAACAAATAAATGAAATAAATTTTACACAGTGGTATAAGTAGAGTTTAAGTTTTGAGATTAAATTTTTAGGGTCACAAAATAGATTCGTTACAAATTATTGATTTTGATATTAACAAGTAAATCAATAATTTTTTATATTCAACTGGAAACTGTTTACATATTAAGAAACTTAAGAAATCTCACAATTCTCGAAAATCTTAAAAAAAAACGAAAATTGTTAGTTTTTTCATAGGGGTGCAAAAAAAATTAATCATGCGATGTAAAAACATAATCTTTTTCAAACACCGGCTTTTAGATTTGAGATAATAAGTCATTGGGTAAATTGGGTTATTATGAAGAAATAGGAAAATCTGATAAGCCAAATAGACTTTTAAAACTCTTTCTTCATAATATTTATTTTCGAAAAAGTGTGTACATTTTAAAATCGGTGCAAAATCATATGTTTTTAAATTTAAAGCCCTTTCAGCAGCGCAGTTTAAGTATTAGAAATTTTCTAAAAAAAACGCTGCAATGTATAAATAATATTTCATGTTATTCATACGATACATGCGATATTAAATAATTAGTCATTAAAAGTTTTATTTCTAAGAGCAATACCGTACCCTTTCTGAAACTTGTACTCTTATTAGGGTTTTATACATGCGATAAATTTCGTTAAATTATTTGTATCACTTCAAAAAAATATACGATATTAAATATATCGTTAGTGAGGGGTGTCACGTGCTATATCAAAAAGGATAGAGCATAAAATTCTGAATTCGTTGAAATCAGACTAGCCGTTCAGATTTATTTCCATTTTATTTAAAACAATTTGAATCGGTCCATAATATCGACGATGTTTCGTTAGCATAAGTACCATGATAATAACTTCTCCAAACAAAAAACAAAGGCCTGTTTTACAGTTCCAATACGAATTATATAATTGGTCTTGACCTTTACCTTCTTCATTCACAATTTTTGATTTGTAGGACGAACCAAGCCCAGATTGGGATAAATAACACACACATAACTCTGTTGTATTTATTTAGCAACTTTTAATATATATTTATATATTATATTTATCTCTTAGTTGGATATAATTCTAAAATACAAAAAACAGAATTTTTAGTAACGTCAATGTGGTAAAAATTTATTTCCACAATAAGTCGCAATTGAAAAATATTAACATACAAGAACTAAAGTAATAAAAATAATATTATATTACAGACTTCAACAATTTGTATATAAATTCAACTCACATAGAGTATGAACACATCAAGACAATTGACAGACGTTTTATTTTCCAGTTATTCACTCCTTCACAATCCTCTCAATCTCTAATCTCCAAAAAGGACAAAATTTAACACAAATAAAATAAATCTTGATTAATGACCAAATAAATATCGATTATTTTATATCTGTTGCACATAACTAGCAAGCAAGAAGTCAAGCCCGACTATTTAATACCCTACACCATATTGTTATTCATATTTGATATTGTAAAAAGATTTATTACAGTACCAAAGTACTTCAGAAAGATATTTTAAAGCGGGTTGTTGGGATCTATGAGTAACAATGGACTTACTATAATTTTGTTTTAGAATATCACAAGACTTGTTCTTTAAATTTGCCTTATATTTAGGAATTTTATGATCTTAAGACACTAATTCTGGAGAAAATTTGTATACATTATCACTGATGAGCCAAAATAATTACACCTAACATTTCATCAAAATATCTTTAAAATTGCGGCTTGCATTTGGTTTACAAGGTTACTCAGAAAGTGATTCGCATATACAAAGAAATATTAATTGCTAAATATTTAAAGAACTGTTTACTGAACAAAATTTAGAACAGATCGAATCCTGGGAAAAGGTATCCTCCATATAAAACAAATATATTTAACAGGTAGAATTCATAATGTTAGTCCCAATCATTTCCCCATAAAATTTTTTTGAAAATGGATATAAAGAAAAAATTAGAGCAGATCCCATATATACCAAATAATACATTTCGAGTATTGCATGAACTAATTTTATATGAAGATAATAAAAAACAATGGACTGATGGATCTTATGTACTCTAATTTGGGAATTGGGACTAGCCAAATTTAATTAAAATAGATTCATAACTGGAAGTTTTATGATCTTAAGACCCTATTCCGGGAGGACAATTGCATGACTGCCTTGAAATATTGTACCTAATATAACCAATTTCGTACTTGATCCACAATAATATTGTGTAATAATATAATGAATATATCTTCAAATTTTCAACCTGTAGAGTGTTCACAGCGTTTAAATTGACAGTCATAACTGTTTAGATATAAGAAATCTGGATCATTTTAAATATTTTTATGACCCGAGGTAATCAACTTTGGCACCCTGTGGACCGAATCCGGTTAAGTTCAAAACTCAAAACTCAAACTTGTCTACACTTTTACTGTCACTGTGTGAAATTTCATTTGAAATTTGGTTGGACAGACATATGGACGGACACCATTAAATCGTTTCGGACAATAATTCTGAGTCGACCGGTATACCTAAAATTATATATAGTGGTATGGTGGCAGCATAATGTTTTGTTCGATACAAGCATTTGCACCAAAGCATATTACCCTCGCCACATATAATAGTGTAAATTTTGGTCCAACTAATTTCTTAGGAAACTTTTTTATTGCGCAAAGTGTAGGCTGAAGGCCAAAGGTAGACCTCTTTGAAAAGAAGAGTTTTTTGTACAAACACTCAAGAGTTTCTTTTCATTTTATACGAAGGTAAAATCTGGCCAAAATTATGAACACATTATCTCTTACGAAGAGGAAAGTTTTCATATATTCTCTGATAAATATCGAAAATGTATAAGCCCAACAGATAACTTGTTTCCTTTGTACTAACTGTATAGAATTTGCTATACTGATTAAACATCTGTATAAGCAGATATATAAACTTAAAATATATACCTTCTATTATATTTCGGATATTGTTATATATTTTAAATTTGAACAGAACTTTATATAATATTCCAATATTGTGTCCGTGATCATAGACTTAATGTTTGGGAAAATTATGAGAAACTTCATCAAAGATAATAATGTTGATTTAAAAACATTTGTTCTTCCTCTTTTTCATAAAATTTTCTTAATTTATGATTTTATGGAAAATATACATGCAGATATCGTTCATTTTTATTCTAATAAACTTTCGTAAATTTATTTGCAGCATTAAGGACTTGAAAACTAAAAACAACAAAAACTTTTATCCACACGTACAACTAGCTACAAATACAATGTAGAATATTCTTGCTTCAAAGATTATAAAATATTTTTTTACTATGCCCGGATCATGATGACATGAAATGGCCTGACTCCCACAATTTTTAATTTCGAGTTGCAAGAAACAGAGTTGGGAATTTATTGATCAACACTAAACTGTTTAATTTATGTTAATGTTTTTCGATCTTTTAAACCGTCATTAAAAATGTGTAGATTTATTTTATTAAATTGAAGAAATTTAAAAATGTATTATCACCCCATCCCTGATAAATGGTTTTGTTCTATTTTAATCCCATAGCATTTCTACAGTTGCACGTTAATAAATATGTATGAATATATGTGTGTGTAATTAATATCATATACAACAGTAGATGTATTTTCTTTTTTTTTTTTGTAAATACAGTTAGTTACGGCAAAAGGAAATTCACTATTGACATATTACAGAGATTTTTATTAAAGGAATATCATGACAAAACTCAGATACTTAAGTTGCATCGGTTATGAATTATGATACATTTCAACAAAATCA
The DNA here is from genome assembly GCA_004302925.2 of Cochliomyia hominivorax. NCBI lineage: Eukaryota > Metazoa > Arthropoda > Insecta > Diptera > Calliphoridae > Cochliomyia > Cochliomyia hominivorax. The sequence continues at coordinate 63,083,749 of PYHX02000158.1, forward strand.
AAACCCTACTTAAAATTGTAGACATGATACAGAACAACAAAAAATGGTGAAACAAAGAGGGTCAAGTGCAAATAGACTTGGAAACTGTTTATGAATCGAGCAACTATGTTTACGTACAGATCTTTGGTGTTTTATTTTAGACAAACAGACAATAAAATACATTTTTTATATGTTCACTAATTAATAATAATAATAATAATAATAATAATAATAATAATAATAATAATAATAATAATAATAATAATAATAATTAATAATACTTTTTACTTGTTTATTGACAAATGTTTTTAATCAAAATGTTGGCGTTGTCTCAGATATCGTTATATTATTATTTTATTATTATACCGATAAACGGTCTAATAACACGTCTAATAATGGAAAACTGCTTAGGATAATAAAAGAAACGTTGTTGTTTTCTCCTTTATATGACTACAATAAACTTATGGAGATCAGAAGTAAGGAAATTTAAGAACATAACATTCATGTAGTTTTAGACAGTCCCAACTGCACTTGATTTCATAAGAATTTAATACCAAAAATTACAAGCAAAGTAAAAAAACAAGGGGAAAAATGGAATGAAGAAACAAAAAAATTTCAACTATGCATATGAGCTCATAACCAAAATACACAGATACACAACTTCTCACGCATACATTCACACTGCTCACTGGGGATGTTAAAATAAACGAATTTATGTGGCATCCAAAGAGAAATATCATCATATATCCTACATACATAAGTTTATAGATACAAATGTATATAGAAGGTATCGGAATATATTTATGTGTATATGACAGTTTAGCATATACTGAAACAACGATAAGACGCATGTGTTGCAATAGACCTATCAGTCAAAAGTAAAAAACAAGAGCAAGCACATACACAAATCTTCACAATATAAAAATTTTTAATTTAAAATCACTAGTGTACCCATTTCAATATTATATATATATATATATATATATATATATATATATATATATATATATATATATATATATATATATATATATATATATATATATATATATATATATATATATATATATATATATATATATATATATATATATATATATATATATATATATATATATATATATGTCTGTCTTGTTGTTGGATGCACACTCACTCCTAGAATGATTGACCGGTTTCATTGTATCCTGGCCACATTTTTTACTGTTGTTGTAAGCAGTTTCCTATTTAAAACTAACTTTATCGATGTATTGTCAAAACAGTTATACATCGATATCTGAGACAAACTTCATACTCGAAAATTCTTTTATAAATTTTTCAATAAAAAGTTGCTGGATTTAAACAAAATTAAACCACAGCATACTGTTTCATATCTTTTAACATCGTGCAAAACATCATACAAATCGTATCGATATAGCAAGATAGACTAAAATAGTTAACGCGGTCATTAATTTATCCAATCTCAATTCATATTTTGCTAAAACTCCAATTTACTCCTTCCTTGTATCGTTAAAATGCAAGGTGGTCACACTCTCACTGACATGGACTCCCTGCAGACCAAAACCGGCTACGGGGAAGTTTCCCTAAAACTAAACATGTGCAACAACAAGAAGAAAATAGAGTTACATTCACTCGAACTTGCGCAAATCGAAACGTGTGAAACCAATGCTCAAAATAAAGAGAAGGAGAAGATAGAACCCTTGGGGAGCTTAGAGTCTACATAACCCACAAAACGGGTAGGGACCCCGAATCCGACTCACCAGACGAAATTCAAAATAATACTATCATTTTAGCAACTCCAAGGGAGATAAAATGATTACTGAAGTCAGTGTCAGCATTGCGAAACTGACAACTAAGAAGAAGCGGCAATTAGGAGCACAGCGACGGAAACAGAAGATACACAGAGAAGAAAGCTCCCCGCACAACTGTAAACAAATCACGCAGGATCTGAGCCCATATACATAAGATTCCAGAAATTGAAGACAGAAAGAGCAAGATTTGGACAACAAAGTTGTATTAGAACAATTACTGCACGCCAATAGAAGAGCTTCATTAAAATAATGAGCTGCGAGTTTAAGAGAAATGTATTGATGCTAAATCTACCATCTCTGCCGTGTGCAAGCATCTTAAAAGATTGGAACTACCATTCCAACTCCAAGAAGAAAATGGTTTGGCTTTCTTCGTGTCCAAAATTGTATTCTTCAAAATAAGCAAAACACTCATTGGCAGGTCAGCCAAGAACAAGCATCATCATCACTTGCATTGTCGTTGTTGTCGAAAAAAGTTTTATAGTTATAAATGTAATCAGAATATGTTCTGAAAAGTGCTCCTCCCACAAAGAAAATGGAATTAACTTGACTTTTAATAGATATGTGATAGTTATTTGAAACGTAAATGCGCATATCTTTAAAAAAATATGGGTTGGAACATTTTATATTTAATCCGATAAATTTTCAATTTTAGAATTTATTTAAGTCAGAATATATTTTTTTGGAAATCAGGTCCGTTTATGGATTTTTTTAAACGGAACTTCTGAATTTGATTCACTTCATTTTTATTAAACTGAGCAAATTTTAAAGTAACAAATATAATCAACAAATACGAGGATGACCTCTAATGGTCGGGGTAGTAGAATCTAACCATTCAATAGGATCTCAAAAATTTGTTTCGAATATTGATATTTTATCCCGGATATTATACTTGATACTAATACTTCATATTATTTGTAATGTCCCAAAAGTGATTTCTTATTAAAATATTTTACTTAATAATTTATTAAAAAAAGATCAGTGAGATCTAAATAATTTTTCGTTTATAGTGGAGCTAAGGAAGCAGAACGCTTTGCTTTTCATAATAAAGCATCACAAAACACAGATTTTTCGTGTTTAGTTTTTGATCACAACAATTCACTAAACAATTTGATCCGTCTAAAAATATCGGCAAGGAGATACTTCTAATTATTTTTAGTTTTACTCTAATTGTTTATGGCTTTTTAGAGTACTTAAAATATCGTTTTAACAAATGGATACTTCCAACTTTTTCGTTTTTGTTTTACTTTTATTGGTTACAAAGACTTTGTTGTTTTACACATAATCAATACGTCCATCAGATAACAATAACTGTATGTCATACAAATTGTAGCTTTGGGACGAACAAATTTCTAATATTACTTCTTCCTGCGTTTAACTATGATAGGAGTGTTCCCATCGGCGTTGCTTGAGACGCAATTTTTGTTGGAACAGCAAGCATTTTATGTTTTATATTAATTTTCTGCCAAATATATCCAAAGTTTTAAGTCCCTGCAAAAGTACCCAAATTGTCCAAAAGTAAGACACAATCCCAAGAAAGCAATTACCGAAATAGCCGAAAATTTACAAACAAGTTTCACATTCTAACGAGACAATAATCCAAAACATTCAGCCCATGGTCTACCTATTCGATTATTTTACAACGTGGCTCATTATCCAATGAAGAATTTGTGCGAAAAACTGGACAGATGGGTCAAGAAGTGTCCTCTTTCAAATAAATATAATCTTCAAAAGGAAGTGTAGATAAAAATCGGAGAGGAAGTTACAACAAGTTTAGTTTATTCTATGCCAAAGCGTTTGAATGAAGTTCAAGTACTGAAGAATGACATAAATCTAGTGTAAAATATTCTATTATTAGGTATAAAAATGTGTGTTACGAATTTTTCCATCTCACTTCCTAAGTAATTTTTTCTTTCTTTTCCCCTTTTATAGATTTATTACATGATATGGGTATTTATGATTTTAACTTTTGCTATAGATGTTCTTTGGTTTAATTTAATACAAAAAAATTGTTTTTAATTATTTGAAAAAATTTAATTAAATTAAATAAATATACAATTTAAATTTAATAGATTTTTTGATATTTTCTTTTTCATTTTAATCATCATGCAATAGTACTTAAAACAATCAACATTTCTAGAAGTACGTCATCGGGACCCCTTTTAAATTTTTTGATTTAAAATGATTCTTTGACAGCGAAGTTGTTAAAAGGAACAAAATGTCATACTTGTGATACGAGTATTAAATGTAGAAGAAAAAATAAAACAAAAACAAGTTAAAATGAACATACTCGCTCGCTATTATAACCTGTTCAGTTGAAACTCATTCATTCATCCATGTTGTTTGTAATTGTTCAACTTTTTTTCTACATTTTCATAAAATTCATTATACCCTACACCACAGTAGTTGGTTCGGATATTATGTGTTTGTGCTGATATTTGTGGCATACAGAAAAAATGGTGTTACACCCACTGAGTTGATTTAACGATGTCTGACTTTCCGTCTAATATGTTAGGTATCTCCCATAAAAGTGTCCTCCAGGAACGAGGTTTTAAGCTCATAAAAGTGCTAACTATATTGCGATTTCAACAAAATTCAACAGAAATGAGTCTTATGACATTACAAAAATATGTGCCAAATAATGCGAGAGTCGGTTCACTGCTTCTCATCGGTTCCATAAAATAACTCTTCCAAATATCACTTTGAAGGGCATAAATAACCGTTAAATTTTTAATTTAGTCATTTTCATTCTCGTTTAGCCACCGAAAATTTTATATTGCTATGACATTTTTTTAGCCATTTCTTTAGCAATTTTAATTTGCACTTAGCCATTTCTATAATGACTAAATCGACACTTCAAAGTGTCCAAATATCCTAAAATGATGCTTATCATTTGAAAAGTCAGTTTACATAATTTTTGATCAATAAGACAAACATATTTTTTTTAAACTTGTAATGATATAAAGTGTACTGATCATATCATCATACATATCAGCCAACGAACCTTTATTCATCATAACGAAAATATGATTCAAATTGACGAAAAATTGTCAAGACGACTATTTGAATTCATTAATAAAAATGGGGTTAATTTAAATAAAATTTATTCTAGCACTGAGCGTAATTTCTGATTGTAGTTTTAGATAATAATTAAATTGTTTATTTAACACCTTTTTTCGTTAGAGTTCTACGAAAATATTTCGTTAATATTACCAACGACATTTAGTTCAGTGTGTAAGTCGAATGTATCATTCTGACTTGATAAAAAATATGAATTTATTATTTGTCAAAAAAATAATATGATTTTCTTTTTTTAATAAGTTCAATTAAAAATTTCCTTTTAAGAAATTTATTTCAACAGTATTTAAATAAATTAATTACTTTGTTTTTACATTAAATTTTGTGTAATTTTTTCAATATAATTTTAGTCACTTTTTTAACCATTTTAAATTTTTTTCAGCCACTATTTCATAAGAATTTAGCCACTAATGCTCCTCAAGAATTGCAACACTGCATATAACCCCCCACAATTTTAAAACGCATACATTTTACATAAATGTTAGTTTCACAATAATGTTTTGCACACTTCCTTATAAATCAGAAATTAAATTATACCAGGATCGTTCATTATTTTTTGCAATTAATATTTATAGCCAACACTGTGGTGTATTACATGATCGGACTTGACCGATTATAAAATTCTTACTTGATTTTGTTATGGGAAACTTTATGTAAATATCGTTAGCAAAAATTCAGAAACCTTAAACCTTAAATAATTCTCTGAGGTAAAAAACGAAATAATTTTTAATAATTTGGAGAATAATAAATATCATATTTTTCAGGTGCGTACTGAAACTTAGTCCCAATAACTTTATTATTAATCTGATTATAATAAGAATTTAATGTATTTATGTCACCCTTGTTTTACTAGCTGAAAGCCGAATATATATAAAACTAAAGTAAAGCGCTTGACATGCATACATATATCAATCTTCCAAAATTTTCAAATTTTACTATCAATATCTGACCGACTATAGATTTTAACTAGTTGTGTGTGCGCTTTTTTATACCCTACCCCAATGTAATGGTTGGGGTATTATGCATTTCTGCTGAAGTTTGTAATGGGTAGAATCGGTTTATTAGAATCATACAATCCCTCATCCATATATCGATTTGAGGGACTGAATCTCACCTATATACGCTGGTATTGTGGTAATATTTGGTCAAATTAAGATAAATATAACCAAAAATTAGATGTGCGAAATTAGACGAGGGACGGACCATAACTTCTTCTAGGTCCCATATAACCCCCCAGAAAAAACACCTTTAAACCGCGTTAATTTAATAAATGTTACTACCGTAATAATGTAATTGACACTTAAGCATGAATTTGAAAAGAAAGTTATACGAGGGGCATTCTTAACTTTTATTAGCTTTCATTTAAGCCCAACAATGTACAGTATCCAATAGACGGACTTACCGATTATATCATTTTTATTTGTTTTAATATAATTTCATTCTAACGTGTGGGTGAGTCGGTGTGTGCAATTGTGTTTGTTAGAAAAGGAATGAATGTGAGCAGTAGTTATACGATGTGATGCATGCTCATTGCTCTGTGAATGCAAAGAAACAATTGTCACAAAGGAATTGCAATGAGGGTAAACAATGGCTTTGGGGGCACCTAACTGTAAAAAAGTAATTGTTTTTAGTATTTTAAATGTTCATTTGCATTTATTTTTTATTTTATTTTTCCCGACGTCTGTCGGGAGAATGATTCAGTCATTTTCTAACAAATTCTTATAAAAAATTTCCATTTTAAATGCTTAAATCAGCCCGAAAATTTCAAATCGTTTAATAAATTTTAAAACTGAGTAAATAAATTTATAAAGTTATAAAAATCGTCTCAATATATTCAATGAGTTACTAAAATAATTTTTGGACTTTCTTTGGCACCTTATAATATTTTTTTTATTTGAGAACTATATAATTGTTACGCATTGTACTTATAAATATACACGTGTAAGTGGATTAATTTCCTAGTCTAACTGTGAGGATGTCGTGTTTAAAGTAATAACAATAGTAAAATAACGTTCAAAGAAGAAAGGATTTTGATTTCAGTAGCGCAATTCCGTAACTTATTAAAGACAACAAATTGTCGTTAGGTAACGAAAATTCGTTAGTTAGCGAATTTTATCGTTAACTGTTATTCTGAAAAAATATTTTCTTTTTTGTCGTTAAAAGTGTCGTAAGTTAATGATATTTTTTCAATAAACTAATTATAAATAAAAAGTTGTCGTAAAATCATAACGACAATAAGAAAAGTTGTTATGTTTCCCCATATCTATTATATTCAGAGTCAAAAGTATTTGCCGAATGGATAACACTCATACATTCAATCATTTCAACATCATAGAGACCGACCCTAAAATACGTAGTAAAGTTAATAAGATACATTGAGTTTTGTCACTTGATCGTTACAATGTGTATCGTGGGGAAACATTAAGTGCATACTAGAGATATCGCTTATCTGTGATTTTTGAATTACTCCGTTCCCAGTGAAACAGTTCTTTAAAACAGTGACAGTGATCGCAGTATTTCAAAAGAAAACATTGGAATGTTTTTTAGTTTTATTACAAAATGAAACATCACAGATGTTCAGAGATTCAAGAGGACATTATTTTCTTTGAATATGGGATTCTCTGTATAATTCACACTGTGCACCATAGGAAACCGATTATATTAGTCAAGATGAATCATGAGTATATGATCAGCGCCACTTTTAAATAATTTTTCTGGCTCAAAATAAAAACAAATACATTCGCTTATGCAACAAAAGAGGAAAGAACGACATTGTTTGTAACTGGGTTTATAAAATTTCAGTCACTGTAGTGACTACTAATTTACCAACCACAGTGATTAAATCACAGTCGTGAAAATACCGCTCATCTCTATTGCATTCAATTGATGTTATCGACGCCAACAATCACCTAAAACAACTGGCATATCGAATAATTCAACAATTAAAATTATTCAAACCGGTCGGTTTCTGCAATGCAAAAAGCTGGTTAACCGGTTTCCAGTTTCGGTTTTTGAATACACTAATTACAATGGCCAAAACGCATCATAATTATGAGTCATACTTTAAACTGAAGTTTTTTTATCTTAAATCTAGCAAACGGTGTTTGCTAAATTTAACTATACAGAGGTAATCATTTTTTTTTGGCTAGCGAAATGGCCCAATTTGGATGAATCCAATTTTAATCAAATTTTAACATACAAGGTTTGTAAGAAACACTGATGTTGTAGTGAAAATCCAGGCGCCCGCCCTCAAATTTACAAAATTAATCTTAAACAAAATCAATTCTACCCCACTGTACATTCTGATGAAAAGAATAGAAAATACAGAACCTATCATGAGGCTGATTAAAATTCATGCTCAGATGAAACTTTGAATGTGCAATAACTTAATTCATCGACATTGACACAACAATTCATCACAGGAAGCTATGCGCTGTTTACGAGGAAAAAGTACACGAGAGTCCTAAATTGTTTGGCAGTCGTGTTGCTATTTCATGTGTAATTTCACATATTGTGTTTAATTTTTTTAGTGTGATTTAATGTGTAAATTACGTGTGTGTATTTCTAATTCTTGATATAAAATATTTTTAGTTGTCATAACAGAAAAGCCTTATTTACTGAAAGTGTAGTCCAAAGAAATATGACAATGTTATGAATCTGTTTATAATCTAAATGATTCTTATATGAGTAAATGTGTTGCATATGAATAAATGTGTCCAATCATGTCCAATGTCATCCAATAGGCATATTCAAAGATCCTTGACATTTTTACATCAAATAATGCTTTTACTGATCCAATTTATTCTATGCAGTTTAATCCGAAAAAGCTATTAAAAAATGTTTCAATCACTTGAAATAAGTTTGCAACAATATGATAAAGAGTGGCTACTGTATGGTTTATTGGATTCTTTTCTTTTAATAAAAATCCTTGCTTATTGATCTGAGTCCAAGTTTGCAAAAATATTATTTTATTATTATTTTCATAACATCTATTGGGAGCATATGGCTTTCACAAATAATTTCCATCTTACACGGGTTGGTGCAGTCGTTTTTGCATCTTCCCATGAGAGATTGCATTGTCCACAATCTTGAAGTATCGAACGTCTTCAGATATTTCTTGGCTTGCCGCGGCTTCTTGAACCTTGTGGGTTCCACTTAAGCGACATTTTTTACATTATTTTTGTGTTATTATGGGTTCTTCGTTTCGTCCAAAAATCTATGGTTTTGATCTTATTAGATTAAAACTTTAATAATACCTTTCTCTAATGTCCCTTTCGTAAGGATATTCAGTAATTTAGGAAGCAAAATATTTCCTAGAAAAATTGAATAATTTGTTATTTATAAGTGAAGGAACATGAAGAAACAGTAATTGAAATAATGAACAAACACCAACGTGCTAACTCTTGAATAATTTTTTAATTTTTATTAAATAGAACAAGTATGAATGCTATATTCTGCTATACCGAATCTTTAATACCCTCCACCACATATACCTAAGAAATAAATATTTAATGTTTCGTACATGTACTTTACACGCACATACAAATTCACATGTAGTCACAAACGTTATAAAATTAGTAATATTTTTGACTATAAGTTTTTTTCTACTGAACTGATTTTGTTTATTTTTGGATTAGTAAAGATATCATGGTAATTTATCTTAAATAATTTAATTCTAATTTGTAGAAGTTGTCTCAGATATGGGTCTATATATATCTTATATTTAGCTATGTCCTTCTGTCTCTGTTGTTGCCACGCTTGCTGAAATTTGACCTGAGTACAGTTTAATGTCACAAAATCGATTTTTGTTTGATTTATAGAGAAATTTATAGAAAAAATATTATTTAATAGAAATTTAGAGTTTAGTCTATACAAATATACACCGTGTATTGACCTTTATATGGAATAAAGTTGAAAAAATCAAAATGGCGGTTTTCAATACGCTAATAAGAAATATGCAAGAGCCTTCAACGTTTATTGCCACAGCTTTAATGCACTATAAATAGTTGAGAAAGGTGAAGTGTTAATTTAATAATCCTTTACAAGCAATCTTAAAAGTCCTTTGAAAAAAAAATCGGATAAGATTTGAACCCACTATAGCAAAAAACCTTTGCCGAGATCGGTCAAAAATTTTGATTATATTTTTGAAACAAAATATCTCTTAAACTATAAGAGATAGCCTACCTGTATGTCAAGTTTTTTGTAGGTCTTCACTATCAGAATACAGTTATATAATCTTTAAAATCGGTTCAGATATAAGAAATCTAGATTATTTTAAATATTTGCTACGTTTACAATGTGAATTTTTTTATGATCGGACTAGACGTTCGGAAAATACAGATTTATTTTGAAATGGATAAAAGTCATAAACATCACCTACTGGTTAATAGCTTTAAAAGGATAAAATATTATTGAAATGGAATACAACTCTAAAGATTAAAATGTTACCATTAGTTACAACTATTATAAGGTACAACTAAGATTATAATTTAAGGCAACAACAACTAATGTAGCAGAAATTTAAAAAAGTTGTATTGTTCTAGTAAGAGAAATCTGCACTCAGCTTTCGCTTAGGTAAGATTAATCTTTGTTCGGTGGTTAGACCGCTTGCAATTGATTAGTCTTTTTAGAGTGAAATATTGTGAAGCAGGATCATCTGGTAGTTAGACCGCTTCGTTGTTCCCACCTTACAATACTCACTAGCCCTTCACACAAAGCTCTTAAGATGCAGATACATCTGGTAGTTAGACCACTTGGTTGAATTTGCAGAATCTATGTTCTGTTGTTAGACCGCCTTCAGTTGATTTGATTTAAGGGAGTGGAAGATTGTAAAGTAAGAGCATCTGGTGGTTAGACCGCTTCGTTGTTCTTGTCTAATAATCTCCAGAAATTCAGAAGCTAGATCGTATTGTAGTTATACCGCTTCATTATTCTAGCCAATCAATACACTGTCGGCAGAGAAGAGAGAGATTTTGTGAAGCTGGTACTTCTAGTGGTTAGACTGCTTCATTGTACCTGCATAATGTATTTAATCCTACATCCAGAGCAATCGAGAAGTAAGAGCGCCTGGTGGTTATACCGCTTTGGTGCCCTTACATGCACTGACGGCTAGTCATCCAAATTGTTTGTTCGGTGGATAGACCGCTTGCAAAACATTTGTGATGAGAGAGAGAACTTGAGAAGTAGTGAAGAGAAAGAAAATAAATATTATAACGTGTTTTTAAAACGTCTGCGTATACTCTTTATTTTCACACACCCACACAAATAATTTTTTGTACCGAACCACTGGCACCGCGAGTATACCCCAGCCGATAGCGAAAACGTGTCGTTACAATTTCCATTTAATTTTTCATTTCAAACACGTTGCATTATCTCTTGATTTCTCGTGGTTTGACTAGCATTTCTCTCATCTTCAGTTTAGTGGTAATTTCGCCATTTTTTTATTTTTACATGAAATTAAATTATAAGTACTATTTTAACAAAAATCTATTTTAACCGAAAGGTGAAAAAACTGTATTAAAATTTAATTAAACACCAAAAAACTTCGAATAAGTGAAGTGTATCTATTATTATGAGCACGCATTTTCTGACATTCAGTCAAACTCGTCTTTGTAGATCGAAAATTCTATATTTTAATTATGAAAAGATTCAAAACACTTCTTAGCATAATTTTATAATTGCGACTGTTCAAAAGTATTATTTCAAGATGCATCTATCATTTGATGCATATGTCATTCTTCCGGACTGATGCCAAATTTACTCCTGTTCTAGAAATTACAAGTATTGCCAAAATTTTAACAATGTCCAGATATTTAAACAAAAAATTAAATTAATCTTCTTAAATTTTTAGCAAACTTCTTTAAATATTAAAAAAAGTCACTTCTACTTCTAGACTAATTTGATTTATAAAAAAGTGTTTAAATTTTAGTTTCATTTTTGCCAACAAATTCAAACTAAAACTAAAATATACACTAATAAATTTCAGTTGTTTGTAGATTTACATACTCATATTATGTATGTAAATTGAATTATTTAAAATTTTAGAAATTTATTTCTTTTACTTCACCATCACAAGTAGTGAGGAGGGTATATGAACTTTGTCATTCCGTGTGTTACACACAGAATCGTCTTAGATCCCATAATGTATATACATTCTTGCATCACATCAAAATCTGATTAAAGCGAAGAACTTCATTAAAATTATCAGTTCAAAATCGAACAATAGAATAAAATTAATTAAAATAAATTACAATAATATCTAAAACAAAAGTACCTCATTACTACTCCAAAATCATCAAAATCGGTTGAGTAGAAAAAAAGTTATAACCAAAAATATAACTAATTTTATGGCCTTTAATTAAGGTTTGTGTGTTATATATAGAAATACATTCATATATTGTATGCATTTGTGAGAGTATATGTGTGTTTGTATGTACGTATAATCTACATGTACGAAGCAAAATTTATTTCTAAGGCATTTAAGGTGGAGGGTATTGAAGATTCGATATAGCCGAATATAACTTGTTTTAATATACTACATTTTCTGTTATATAAATACACTCATATATACAAAATCTTGTGTAAGTTATGTCCATAATAAATCTATTTTATGCTAAAACTTTATCAGCCATTTTAAATTTAAAATAAAATATTCAAACTCCTTAGAATTTAAATGAGAATTCAAAATGTCTATTCAATCTAAAGTTTTTTAAAACATTCTAAAGCTCACAAGAGTGTCAAAAGGTTTATGTTATAAAGATTATACATCTAACAAATAAGAATGTTACATTCGGCTGTGCCGAATCTTAAACTCCCTCCACCAATAACTGTGACGAATTTCAATAGAAATGTTTAAAGTTTTTTTTTCCAAAAACGAAACTTAAATGACAACTGTAGCAAAATATGGACCGCTATTCGCCAAGAAATTACCATACATTCAAGGCAATTGGAATAATAATCGTGACGATTTTAAATTAAATTGGTTCATATTGATGTAACATTTTATAATCTCAAATCCGTTTTCAGGGAACGGGCGTTATATTTGAATTATAGCAAAATATGGACCGATATTGGTCAGTTTAATAACATAGATTTTGAGGTGTATCAAAATTTTGAATATTTCTGCCTAAAACTTTCTGTTGATCCGATTTTCATGATTTTTTTTTCACAATGATAAAGAACATATTTGCATGTTACTGTTGAATTTTTGCTTAAATCTACCTTTAATCTTTTGTTGAAAAAATTTAAAAAGTTATTTTCGGATGTTTTTAGGTTGCCTCAGCTATCGGTCTATAAATTTTTAGGTTATAAACCGATACAGTTGGTTTTAAATATGAAAATGCTCAGGACAACGGTTAATAATGTGCCCGAATTTCGTTGAATCCGAAAATTCTTCTAAACTTGAGAATGTTTCCAACAGACAGACAGACATAGCTAAATCGACTCAGATTTTGAATAGATACAGAGGTTTAATAATGAATAATCTCTCCTTGGTTTTACACACGGAATGACGAAGTTAAAATACCCTTATCAACACTTGTGATGGTAGAGACTATAATAATTGTGGCTGTAAATCTAGTCGTATGGATGTGTTTTTTCAAATATCAAGAAATATATATTGACAAATATCCATCCAGATAAAATTTTTCTTATTTTAAATCTAATTTTTATAAACCCGTAAAACTTTATTTCATTTCAACTCACGAACAAATATTTGTAAAACTCATCTATGTAGAAATGAAGATTAAATGGTCATTGTGATATATAATCGCACTCGTGTATATCACAAAGAACATTTACAAATAAATAAGTAAAAAAATCCTTTTTTTCTCGTGTCTCATTTGTTTGTGTTCATGTAGATGAAAATATTTGAATGAAAATTAGACAATACATTTCCTCATTTCCTTTGGGTCTCATAGCAAACTCCCTATATCACATTAGTCATATAATAAAAGACAATTTCCCTAAAGAATTCGATGAATGAGGATCCCATAAATAATATATCATGAATAAAGCAAAGAACGTTATAACGTTATAACGTTACAACTACGTTTTTATACCCTCCACCACCACAAGTGGTGAGGGTATATTAAGTTTGTCATTCTGTATGTAACGCCAAGAAGGAATCATCTCAGACCCAACAATGTATATATATTATTGCATCAAATCAAAAACTGAGTCGATTTAGCTATGTCCGTCTGTCCGTCTGTCCGTCTGTCTGTCTGTTGGAAACATTCTCACGCCTAGAATAATTGACCGAATTCAATAAAACTTGGCCACATTGTTTGTTATTGTCCTAAGCAGTTTGCTATTTAAAACCAGCTATATCGGTTTATAAGCAAGGAAGTTATAGACCGATATCTGAAACAACCTCAAAATTTCAAAAATGAACTCTTCTAATTTCTTCTAAAAATGTAATTGGACTTAAACAAAAAATTAATTTTAGCATACAATTACACGTGTTTCATCATCGTGCCAAAAATTATCAAAATCTGATTAACCGGAAAAAAGTTATAGGCTATAATATGCAAAATTTTGATACACCCCAAACTCTTTGTGTCATATGGACCGCAATTTTTAAGATAATTTACTGAAATTTGTCACAACTAATTTTTAAACCATTCTTAATATATGTTATACATTTTATTAACATTGGTCCATATTTTGATATAACTCCCATATAACGCCATTTCCCGGAATATGATTTATAGCTCATAAAACTCTTAAATTGCAACCAATTCTATTGAAATTTGGCACAAATAATTGCTTAACTATTTTAAATATATACTATAAATTTTATTCACATGGGTCCGTATTTTGATATAGCTCCCATATAAGGCCCCTTCCCGGAATGTGATTTATAGCTCATAAAACTCTTAAATTTGAACCAATTCTTTTGAAATTTGGCACAACTAATTTCCTAGCTATTTTAAATATATGTTATAAATTATATTAAGATGGGTCCATATTTTGATATAGCTCCCATATAAGGACTTTCCCGGAATATGATTTATAGCTTATAAAACTTTTAAATTTGAACTAATTCTTTTGAAATTTGGCACAATTATTGCTTCAACTATTTTAAATATATATTGCGAATTTTATTAATATGGATCCATATTTTGATATAGCTCCCATATAAGGCCCCTTCCCGGAATTTGATTTATAGCTCATAAAACTCTTAAATTGGAACCAATTTTATTGAAATTTGGCACAAATCATTTTTTAACCATTTTAAATATATACTATAAATTTTATTCACTTGGGTCCGTATTTTGATATAGCTCCCATATAAGGCCCCTTCCCGGAATGTGATTTATAGCTCATAAAACTCTTTAATTTGAACCAATTCTTTTGAAATTTGGCACAATTAATCTCTTAATTATTTTAAATATATACTATAAATTTATTCATATGGGTCCGTATTTTGATATGGCTCCCATATAAGGCCCCTTCCCGGAATGTGATTTATAGCTCATAAAACTCTTAAATTTGAACCAATTCTTTTGAAATTTGGCACAATTATTTTTTTAACTATTTTAAATATATGTGATAAATTATATTAAGATGGGTCCATATTTTGATATAGCTCCCATATAAGGACTTTCCCGGAATATGATTTATAGCTTATAAAACTTTTAAATTTGAACTAATTCTTTTGAAATGTGGCACAATTATTGTTTCAACTATTTTAAATATATAATATAAATTTTATTTACATGGGTCCATATTTTGATATAGCTCCCATATAAGGCCTCTTCCCGGAATATGATTTATAGCTTATAAAACTCTTAAATTTGAACCAATTCTATTGAAATTTGGCACAACTAATTTTCTAGCTTTTTTAAATATATGTTGTAAACTTTATTAAAATGGGTCCATATTTTGATATAGCTCCCATATAAGGCCCCTTCCCGGAATATGATTTACAGCTTATAATACTTTTAGATTTGAACCAATTCTATTGTATTGTGGGTCCATATTATGATATAGCTCCATTAAAACGCCCCTTCCCGAGTAAATAAAGACCAATTCTACTGAAAGTCGACACAATTATTTTGCTAACTGTTCTGAAGATATTATATTAATTTGCCCTGTATCGGTCCAAATTTTCCTATAGCTCCCTTATAACGGGATTTTCCGGAAAACGGATTAGAGTTTATAAAACATTTAAATAAAGATTAATTCCATTAAAATTTAGCACAATGATTTTTCTAACTATAATAAAAGTATATTATAAATATGAACAATCTTGGTCCAAACTTCGGGAAGGGGTCTTATATGGGAGCTACATATAAAACCCCTTCCCGGAAAATAGTTTTGAGCTTATAACAAGCATATTTTTTGTTTTTATACGCTCCACAGTACAAGTGGTAGAGAGAGAATATTAACTTTGTCATTCTGTGTGTAACGCTAAGAATGAATTATTTCAGACCCCATAATGTATATATTCTTGCATCAAGTCAAAATCTCAATCGATTTTCGTCAATCTCTTTGTCTGCTCACATCCGCAAAAATTAACAGAGCTCAATGAAAATTGGTAGAAAAAAGGCAGTTAATAGAAAAATTTTATAGCTTAAATTATAACTAATTTTATGACTAATTAAGTATTTCTGTGTTATATACATTTGTGAGTATATGTGTGTCTATGGAACCTAACGTATTAACTTTACACGAATTTGTGGTGGAGGGTATTTAAGATTCGGCATAGCCGAATATAGCATTCTTACTTGTTATTATTATTGTGAGGTAGATTTATTATATAGGAAATTATCTAAATAATTGTAAAGTGATTTGTTTGCTAAAAATTTAACACGAAAAAAAATTAGAAAAAAAGGAATGAAACTTTTATAAAAATCCAGGTCTGACTTATAATATGCCAATGATTTCAATTCTATCATAACAATTTGATTGTAATTATGTGCAGTTCTCTAGATATTAACAAGTAAGAAGTTAAATCAGGCCAAGTCCGACTACACCACACCACATTGTTGGTTATCTATGATAGCAACCAAAAATAAATAAATGACTCCCATATCAATTTATTTTCTAATTTATGCTTGAATTTTTTCACAACGTTAAATTACATGAAGTGCTGATCGTCTCGACATGGTATTTCAGGGAGTTATTTTATTTAAAAGTTTTCGCTAATATCGGAACAATTTAAATGTTTAACATAACACATTTTATTCCTAAATACCCAAAATTCCAATCCGGGAAAAGTTTCTTGAAAAAATACAAAAAGTCATTCTATACCCTCCACCATCAGAAGTGGTGATGAGAATCCCATAAATTATATATATTATTGCATCAAATCGAAAAGCTAAAGGTTTACACATGAAAGATTTTAATTCATCCACACTCAGTTGGTAATACAGGTCGCAATATTTAAGAAAATTTTCTGAAAATTGCCGCATATATTTATTTTATTATAAAAATAAACGTTAAGATTGTCCTGGGACCTAGATCCCATATAAGTACCCTTCTTCTATTGAAATTTAGCACAATTATTTTTGTAACTTCCTTGAATACATGTTATTAATTTAACATTTTGATATAGCTCCTATATGAGACCCCTTCACGGAAAACGGTTTAGAGCTTATAAAAATCTTAAATATTTACCAGTTTTAAACAAATATTTGCAAATTATTTCTCTAAAAATCCTAAATATATGTAATTTAACTATTGAATATTGGACAATATATTGATATAGCTCCAATACAAGTCCACTTCCCGGAATATGGTTATAAGGTCACGAAACTTTTAAATATAGACAACTTCCTTTGAAATTTGGCATATTTGTTTTGAAACTGAAAATATTGAAACTAAAATATAGATCTATTTTAGTGAAATTCGTAAATTTCTAAGCCTTAATTAGTCATAAAAATAGTTATATTTTTTGCTATAATTTTTTTTTCGCCGAACCGATTTTCATTACTTTTAGAGTGGAAATAAGGTATATATTTTTTTGATATTATTGTAATTTATTTTAATTAATTTATTCTAATTTGTCAAATTAGAATTGATAATTTTACGAAAGTTTTTCACTTTAATTCAAAGGTTGTTTCAGATATATATTTTATCTTCTAATAGCTAAATCGACTCAAATTTTGATATTATGCAATATATATACTTTACGTGGTCTTAGTATACCCTCTTTATCACTTGTGGTGGTAAGGAGGGGAGGGTGTAATAATATATTTTTTTTATTATTTTTTATTTTTTATTTTTTTTTTCTATGTGTCCAATTTGGGTGGTTACTTATGGTAGATCTTTACTCCGAGTTCATTTGAATTTAATTTACTCACATTCCTTCCAAGATTTTCCATTAAACAAAAACGGTTTTATCAAATTCTTTTTTGATTTAGAAATTTATGGTGAATTTGGCATATATTTAAAAAAATTAAATCGCTGTATAGAAAGACTAAAAACTCGGGTTCAAAATTGAGTTCGTGAAAGCACAGGAATTTACAAGAACTTTCTATATAACCACGAAAAATTTCGCCGTTAAAAACTCTTCTGATATTCGATTACAAACATTTGCTTTTAATGGAGGAAACATCTCACCCACTAGCATGTCCAATCTAAATTTTTGCAGTTTCCATTTTATAAAAAATAATTAGATAATCTGTAAATCAATATTTGCTTTGTATTGGGTCTAACTCTTCTCAAGGGTGTGACAATAAATTCGCCAGTTGAATACGTCCCATATTTTCATATTTTTTCAAGATTTTTTAGTAAAAAATTATAATTTCAAAACTCGATTTCTCACAGTTAAGATTGAACCTGGACGTAGAAAGTATATTTCTGGAATCAACTTGTCCTAGGCTACTTCCACTATGCCGATTTTTGGTCAGGAAAAATTTTATGTTTAAGAAAAATTTAGCAAAATTTTTTGAAAAGTTTTATTTCTTGAATACTTTTCTATTATTGGTTAAACTTTTTGTTTAAAAATGATTTTAGTTGTGGACGTATTTAGCATTTATTAGAATGTATTTAAGTGAAGAATTTATCTTCACATCAATCCTCTCCTGGTGATACATTTCGCCTTACATTTTGAGCAGTAAATCAAATCCTTGGAAAGTAAATGGAACTAAATTTCAGAACTCTCGCCGTTGAAGTTCTTCAGATATTTCATAATATTTGCATTGTCTTTATAGGGGGGACACCTCTCTTCATAATCCTATGCGCCCATCATTCTCTCCATTAAAACGGTTACTTAAAACATTTATTAAAAATTTAATTATTAATTATGTGATATAAATTTATCGTTTCACACGATCGCAATAACTCTCTCTACTGGTCTTAACTATGAGCGGTTTAATTGATAACTGATATTCTCATGAAGCTTACTAAACCGATAACTTTTGAAGGTTTATCTTCTTAAAATTAAACACATACACATACATTTCACGGTAATTTAATTTTCAATGCTTCAAAACTTATCCTTCATATATTATTTTATTAATATTTGAATTTCATATAACTTTAACTTATTCTTAAAAATAAATTTTAATAATTTTTACCTAAACAGCATAACAATATATATTTCATTAATTATCCAACAAACTAAAAGACTTTAAATAAGTTTGTAACAAACTTACTTGCATAAGCGTAAGGTTTTCTAAAGTGTTATGATAAGTTTAATGAGTGAACTTAGAAGTGCAATCATAAAATAAGCTTAAATGGAAATAATTTTAGAAATATGATTGAAGTGAGCTTAAATTCGTAATATTTTGATAAGCTTAGAATCTCAATTAAAAAATTACTTTTTTATTTATGTATATTTTTTGAATTTTTGCAATTTGTTTGTTTTTCATTTTTGTCAAAATAAACAAATTGGAAAAATGATTTTGTATGCATTCGTCCTCAGCCAGCCTAATAGAAATGACGGCATCTATAGAATTGGAAAATTAAAATATTTTAAAAAAGTAAATAATGTATGTACTATTTACTTCTTATGGTTTTTGATGTAATTAAGCTACGCAAACTCTTTTCCCTGTTGCTTTCCGACATAAATTTTCTGCTAATTCATCTATTAAGAATTTCTGTCAGCAGTTTTAAACGAAGTTTGCATCACTAATTTTAGAACTAATCTTACTGGAGCTGGTTTTGGAGCTAATTTTGGGTCTTTTATCATTCACATTAAAAATAGTTAGAAAAAATTCATAGTACTGAGTTCCAATGGAATTGGTCTTTATTTAACTGTTTTATAAGCTCAAACCCGTTTTCCGGGAAGGGGAGTTATATGGGAGCTATATTAAAATATGAGCCCATATTAATAAAATTTATAACATATATTTAAAATAGTTAGAAAGTTAATTGTGCCAAATTTTAATAGAATTGGTTCAAATTTAATATTTTTGTAAGCTATAAATCATATTCCCCCTAAAGCCCCTTATATGGGAGCTGAGTCAATTAATGATCCCAGAACAACATGGCTGCTTTCGATTTATTATTGTATCAAAATAAGTATATGTGAAAAATTCCGTAAATTATCTTAAAAATTGCGAGTCTATCAAAATTATGCATATTTTAGCTTATAACTTTTTTCTTGTTAATCAGATTTTAATGATCTTTTGCACGAGTATGCCAAAATTAATTTTTTGTTTAAGTCCATTAATTTTTTTAGAACAAATTAGAAGAGTTCTTTCTCGAATCCTGAGGTTGGTTCAGATAGATTTCAGATTTATAACTTCCTTGGTTATAAACGATATAGCTGGTTTTTAATAGCAAACTGCTTAGGACAATAACAAACGATATGGCCAAGTTACATTGAATTCGGATAATTATTCTAGGCGTGAGAATGTTTTCAACAGACAGACATATCTTGTCGGAATGACAAACTTAATATGACCTCACCACTTGTGGTGGTGGAGGGTATAATAAGAGCACTCAATTTCAATAACTAACTGCTATGAGTACATCATGTGGTGTATCGAGGTAAGATGCACTATGATATTAACGGCAACATGTGCATTTTGCAACAGGTATATTAGGCCCTATTAAATCTATATAAAGTAATCGTTTTTAAATGACAGTTCCGAGCAACAGAGGACTAAGATTCTTGGGCTTTATTGAGAAAAGCAATAAAAATTTCTTCCGATTTTTTCAATTGAAGAGAGTGTAAACTTTTTACAGAATGTGGTTATGAGATGATTTAACACTATTTTGCAGGAAAAGTGACCTTTTATTTTAGTATCCAGAATTGCAACTGTTGTTATCAAAAAAAAAAAAATAATCAAACAACAACAGTAACAAATTCTAGTGGACTACACCCTGGTACAACTATTCATGAGGAAATATTTTGGTTTTATGTATGGAAGTGTACATTTGTGTTTGTGTATGTGTTTAATTTGTATATGCAATTTTCCTAGTTCTACCAAATGATTATCTGAAATACACTCAGAAAATCAAATTTATAATTAACAACTGCTGTTAATAAATGAAATTAGTTTAGTTAAAATTACTAAATGAAAATAACGTGACCCCTATTTTGGGTAAAAATTTTACATTAATATTTTGTTAAAAATAAGTAAAAAGAAAGCAATAATCGTTTTCTGAATGAATGAGATCTTGAAATGATCATTTTAAATTTAGTATCATTTAATCTAGTGTATTTTTTGCAACTTGTTTTGTTTTTAATTCTAGGAAATTTTCAGGTACAGTTCAAACACAAATTACTTTTTCGATATATTTTTTTATATGAAGCCTTTTCTAAAAGTGTAAATGGAAAATTTAGAAAACCAAAAAAAAACAGATTTCTATGTACGAGTACATGTATAAATACATAGATGAATATTAAAAAATATGTGTGTGTAAATGTAAATTAAAAAAGGAACAAAAATAAAACGAAAAACTCATTCTAATTTTGTTTATTTTTCCACATGTACATAGGAAAATATTGAATTTATCCATGTGCGTTTGTATGTATTTAGAATGTATGGTTTGAAATTCCATGTATATATACTGAATCCCTTTACTTTTAAATGAAGCAATTGCCAATACTAAAATTCCAAATGACCATAATTCTTAAGTAACACATGAGGTATATAGTTGATACTTCAAAACTAAAAAATATGTCTGATAGGTCCATATGGTCCGATCGTCCATCAAATGCTTCCACAAAACGCAAGCAGCAGATGAATATATACCAAAGTATAATAAATATTTAGTAGGGTACATGTAGGGGCCAATAAATATATATTTATTTTTACACCCCTCTAAGCTTATATGCATAGTATGAATATGTACATTGTGACACACAAATACTTACATAATCTATGTACCTACATTATCTATGAATGTCATCATTTATCAACTATAATTGATGTAAATAAATAGCCTTTCTATATATAAAAAATGTCCAATATCAAATATGTAAAGGGATGTCTGTAGTACACATATACATATAAAGGGATATATATGTATGATATTTTCATATGCATACATATCTATCAAAATCAAATACAATTTTAAATTTTTTGGGAAAATTTTATATATTCTATATACTCACACTGAAACAATATTGCTATTATACACATTTATGTATGTTCATGTTACATAAAATCTTCATTTTAATTTTTTTAATGAATTAAAAAATTGTATCTTCAAAAAAATCCGGAATCATATTATTTGTAGTTCATTTTGACTACAGCTAAATATATGATAATTTTTCAAAAATCTTTAAATAATAGACCGAAGTAACATCGTAGGGATAATAAAAGTATTAATCATTTATTCTCTTTTCTATTCAGCATTGTTAATAGTCCATTTATTTCTTATTTTAAAAGAAGGATCAGAAAAGAATATTTCACAAAGTTTTGGTTTTTGATATTTTGAACTTTTTATGACATTAAATAGTTACATGTACTTGAAGTTGAAGTTCCTTATTTTATCTAGTGATTCGTTCTCACAAAAACACCAGCAGAAGTAGAGCAAGAAAAATAGTGTTTAAAAAACGTCGCTTAAAGTCTTCACACACCTCCCATATATACTGAAATTTAAATCTTAAATATTGTCCACGATTGTGTTTAGAAAAATTTGACATATAATTTTCATTTCTAATACTGAAAGAGGGAACTGCACACAGCAAAAAAAAATTTGAATGAAAATCGTTATTGAAAACATAATTAATTTGACTAAGTTATGGGTGAAATAATATTGTTCTTATTAAAATCTTTCGATATTATTTAATAAATTTTTACAACAAAAAGTTTTTGAAATTTTACTTTTAAGTAGTAAAAATTCAAGAAAGAAAAAACTGCATTTCATTTTAATTGAAAGAAAAAGCGTTAAACGTTGTTAAACGTTGATTTTGATTTTTTCTTCGTTTTGTGACTGTCAAATCATATTCTTATTATTCTTTCTTAATAAACGTTTTTGTAAAATATTTAAATATTTAAAATACTTTGACTTCTTATTCATCCAAAATTCGTTAAACTTGATTAGGAATATCAAAAGTTTTTTTAATATCTCTTTTTATACCCTTCTCCGGACTAGGTCATATGGGTATATATGTGTTTGTCTCTCCCTTTTTAATTTCCACATTTTTCGATTTAGACCCCCAAAAGTATATATATTCTGGATCGGTATGGAAAATAAAATTGATTGAGCTAAGTCCGTTCGTATGTCCGTCCGTGTGAGGGTTGAAGCCGACCTATAGTATACATATATGATATGTGCATCAAAGGATTGGAAATGTTTTCGAGAATTTTGCTATTGAAATCTATGGAAATTGAATAAAATTGATTGAGCTAAGTCCGTTCGTATGTCCGTCCGTGTGTCGGTTGAAGCAGACCTATAGTAAACATATATGTTATGTGTATCAAAGGATTGGAAATGTTTTCGAAAATTATGCTATTGCAATCCATGGAAATTGGTTCACAAATGGCTCTGACATTCGCAAAACACTAAACGTACCTTAAACTTTTTTCGGCTTTTTCTATTTTTGAAGAATCTACTAATTTATTCACAAATATATTTCAATTAATTTAGCAGATTTTTGGGTGTATTTATAACAGGGACTATAATATTTTAGTGAGAGCGATATAAATAAAAGTTTGCATGCATATTGACTTTTCCATAGAATCTATATTGACTTATATAAAGGCTATAATAATGGCTATCATTTTCTCCTCTTTCTGCTAATGGTGATGTTATCAAAGCCTATTAATATTAGGGACTTAACGTTAAATTTTAAGACCGTTGCTTAAAAAAATCCATATAAGCAAAGGTGAATGGTAAAGAAATTTTGGCACGGCCGAATTTTACACTTGAACTTGTTATTTACTAAACGCGTTTAAATTTGTAGTACAGGGAGAACATTTAATAACTCCAATATTTCATTAAAATCATATAACTTTGTTTATATTTTTAAATAAAAGTCTATAGATGATAACGACAAGATTACTTTTTGTTTGTGCAGATGTTCTAACGGAAAGGCCTTGTATAAATTCGAATCCACGTGCTAAATTTCCAAAAGATCGATCCACAATCGACTGTTGTTTACATACAAAGATTTATGTAACCAAAATACACCATACTAAAACTTGCAATTATCGATCCATACTTTTCTATAACTCACATAAAACACCAACTTCTCAAAATCAACTCAAATTGGATAAATCCTTCTAATTCTTTATACCTGTTTAGTGGTGTAGGGTATTATATAGTACTTTATATTTTACTCTTACTTGTTTTCTTATCATTTTGTGAGAATCCAATATATATTTCTTCAGATCAGATGCGTGAAACAAAAAAGTTTACACACACGTTTTGCATTTTTTAATACAAAAAATTGTTTTTTATTTATTTTGTGAAATTTTTATAAAAAATAATAATATTGAAGACAATTATTGCGTTAAAAAACGCTTTTCTTAAGTTTCACAAAAATAAAATCAAATAAAATAAACAGGACGTGCCGAATTTTTTATACCCTTTTGATTCGCTTATGTAAAATTTTTTTGTTCTCAGCAATGGACATTTAACATTAAGTCCCTAATGTAAATAGGCTTTGATAATATCACCATTCGTAGAAGGAGGAGAAAATTATAGCCATTATTATAGCCTTTACATAAGTCAATATAGATTCTATGGAGCACTCAATATGCATGCAAACTTTTATTCATATCGCTCTCACTAAAATGATACAAGTATAAATATAAAAGAGTAATTAATAACTCGGCTTTTTATAGGCCGATTTCAAAAATTTTAATTTTTCTGCATCAAAATTGAGTCCATATATCCCATGGGAAGTTTAAAATATCGGAAAATGCGTTTTTGGTTTTAACTCCGAAAATAATGGACCGATTACTGTGATGTTTTCAGCTCAAAATTTCTCCTTATTATTTTCGATCTGCTAATACAAAAATTATAAACAACCGCATGGGAAAAATTGCAGAAAATAAATTTTTAGAGAAACAATTGATCATATCTCGGAGATTTATGAACCGATTTTGAAAATTTTAAAAAATTGTAATCCTTTAAAATTTTTAATCATAACCAAGTTCATAGGTCTAATAATGGCTTCAAGATATCACATAATATGTTTTTGTTTTAATTTCGAAACTAATATTCCGATTCATTTCATGTCTTTTACTTATAAATCCTTTAAATTAATTAATTCTTTACTGATTTTTGCCCATTAATGAACCAATTTTCCTATATTTCAATAGCGAAATGCGAAAGCATTACTAATCGTTATAGATCATACCGTCATATATATATATATATATATATATATATATATATATATATATATATATATATATATATATATATATATATATATATATATATATATATATATATATATATATATATATATATATATATATATATATATATATATATATATATATATATATATATATATATATATATATATATTGCAAACTACAAAATTTACGGATAGAACCCGGGGGAGTTCTACTCCTTTACCCACAGCATATCTCTGAAAAATAATTTACATCAAACACTTCCTTTTTTAAATTTTATAAAATTTTGGATATTGCAGGTGGGAATATCCGAAGTGGTATACAAGATTCCACATAGTATTCTGTTTCTGTTTTTTCAATTGTTTAGGCCTCTTTGAAACCGACTCTATAAAGGATAAAATTTTCTGAGAATACAAAATATAAATTTGAATTCTAATGACCACGTTCCAAGCTAGACGAAATATTTTAAATATTTTGATTCATCATATAACAGGGTTAATATGAATATGAATTTTTGAAAGGAGAATAAAACAAGTAAGAATTGTACTCATATTCGGCTGTACCGAATATAACATAAATACGCTCCATTACTTACCTTATGTAAACATTTGCGTTTAAGGAATGAGTCTTAAATGAAAGCAGTAGTAAAATAATAAATAATCTGGCCCAGTTTCGAACAGATATTATTATTGGCGTAAAAATGATTTCAAAAGACAGACGAACATATATACTTTATGTGATCTTAGATAATTCCATCTTGGCATTACATACGGATTGACGAAGTTAATATACCCTCATCACCATTTGTGGTGATGTAGGGTATAAAAAATTAAAAATGTAGAAATATTTTAAAAATTAATAAATTACGTTTATAGTTATAATATCGTTCGTTAATCTCAAGATAATCGTTCAGATAAAACAAAACCATGCAATCAATTGTACTTTGCAAAGACCCTAAAATATAATATAAAAGTCTTCAGTTGAACCTTGATTTTGTAAAAGGAAAAAAGAAAAATCTTATGAGTCACTTTTAATTCTACAAATTTTATTCAATTTTTATGGTTTCAGTGTTTCTAGATGAAATTATATAATCGAGTATACATGTGTGTAGAATTTTCAAAAAATTTCATCCATATTTTACAAAATTTCCACAAAAATACACAATTATTTTAAAATGTACACACATATGTATGTAAATAAATTGTGTATGATATATATATAAAATGTGTATATATTCTTTACACACATTTCCACATAAGTGAATATATGAATGTATATCAATTTAAATATTTGAATCCTTAGAAGCTGAAATATTTTGTGAGATGTGAATCATAACATTTTATAGTGAAAAATTGCTACGAAAGAACAAAAGGTGCCCTGGAACATTTAAATTGCCATACTCACTTAACAGCCTTCCTTATCCTACTACCGCAGTTTAATACAATAAGATCATTTGCGAATGTTGCACAGTGATACATCTTGTATATTTATTTAACAAAAATTATTACTTATTTTAAGAAACAATAATTTATTCAAAGGCAATAATTTGTTAACTCTTATCTTTACCACGGTAATCAACAGCAGTACTGAACTATTAAAGCCTCCATATTAAATTGACTCCTTAGGTTAGGTTAGGTCAGGTCATCAGGCTACCATGAAAGATTAAAAGAAATGGATATGGTACAGCTTTTAATCTTCCATGGAATTTAAAGAAATGAGAGTACAGAAACAGTATTGCCAATTTTGCCATTTAGTGACTAAATTTAGCCATTTTCAGTCTCGTTAAACCATCGAAAATTTAATTTTGACATTAAATATGTTTTAGCCATTTTTTTAGTCTTTCTTATTTACACTTAGACATTTTCTTCGACATTTTCATAGACATTTTCATCCATGATTTACATATTTAAACTTAATATTTCTGTAGAAAATCACTAATTATATACAAAGAAAAACGCATCAAAGTGTCCAATTTTTTAATCTTTTTCTTATCAATTGAAAAGTCAGTTTCCATGATTTTTGATCTTTAGGATAAATTTTGAAAAGCGTAAACTGACGAAAAACAGGAAATAATGGTTGAGGATATGTATATTCGAACACATTTCGCAAATCTGATTATTTTTTTATTTTATGTTTGTTTAAATAGTTCAATCAATAATCTCTTTTCAATAAATGCTGAAATGTAAATGAATCATTTTTGTTTTTACCTTAAAATTTGTGTAAATTTTTTAATATATTTTTCGCCACCATTTTAGCCATTTTTTAAATTTGAGCGATTTTATAGCCATTATTTTTAAGGATTTAGCCTCTAATGCTCCTCAAAACCTGGCAACACTGGTTAGGAAGCCTTTGAAGCACAAAACTTTGTGATGGAAAACTAGTGAACATTGACCTCACCAAACCATTCGCAATTCCGGATGCAACCGCTTATGTCCCGTATGTCGGCGGTCGCCAAATCCGTTAGAGACTGTAACGAGTCACTCCCAAAGAAGCGTGTAAGCAATCCACTCAACTCAGGACAGTGGCAGAAAAGATGAGAAATTATTTCGTCCTCCTTTTCGTCCATACAGCTCCTGCATAAACCATTCGAGGGGAACTCCATTCTCGAAGAATGTACCCCGAAGGGACCGTATCCAGATATTGCAGCTGCCGTATTCTTAGAAGAGTCCTCGGAATATTGAGTAGGAATGATGTTGTAGCCCCATCTAGTCGGGGCCAAAACATCCGTGTAACCATCGTTGTTGCACGCAGAAGTTGGGTTTCTACTATATGCGTCTCCTACAAGTGGTAAGTGGTTGTCCGCACTGATAATCGGTATCTCCATCCAAGAGGTTAACACCTATTTTCAGTAGGACATCAGAATCCAGGTTGTGCAGCCTCCATGTTGGTCCCATGCCCTTGCACTAAAGCCAGTGCAATATTCGAATGCTCTGTCATTATCTTCAATGATGTGCGACATTCCCGCACAAGATTAGATTTCGTGTAGAGAACCGTAAGAGACAGAATTGTGGCAGTCAATAAACAATAAACAACGGTATCACATCAATTGTCCTCAAGATACTCGAATGACCGTAAATTCTATACCTCAACTTCCCCGTGGTATACAGCCTAATAGCCGTTTCGCGAATTTCCTGGTCAACAATTCCACTAGTAACCAGGTAAGAATCGTAGAATCAGATTTAGTCGATGTTGACCTAAGTGCATCAGTGGTCAATATTCCCATTCTACGAAGTACTGAGTCATACTTTATGCGGTTCGAAAACGTCTCTGGTTATTTCCACCAGAAACCTGCGTCGCAAAAAAGAATTGGATTCACCACAGATAAAAATATCACATTCACATTTCTGGGACTAAGTCCCATCTGCCTCTTATAGCCCTGTTACAGGAATATATCGCAGTCATAGCCTTGGATATCCTAGCCGACGTGTTCAAACTCCAAGTCAGCCCGATATCAAAAATTATCCCAAGGTATTCGGCGCCGCTGGACAAAGCCAAGGTTAATCGACCTAGCGCCGATACGTTGCAATATTGTTTACTGAAATAAAATGGCTTTATATAACAAAATATTGACCGAAGGAGCTAGGAAAAATAATGGCTAATGTCTAGGTTTACAATTATCGTCAATATTTCCATCCATATGACACACTGATATTGGGGTGTATCTAAATTGTCCATATTTTAGCCTGTAACTTTTTCTTATAGATTCGATTTTGTTGATTTTTCGAAGAACAATGAAGTACATACAACGTCATATTACGAGAAAGTTCTAGTTACTTTTTGTTGAAAAATTAAGAAGAACCTCAGATATCAGTTTATTACTTTTTTGTTAATGGGCCGATACTTTTTAATGGGAAACTGGAAACAATGTGTCCATGTTTGAATTCTTACAGTTATTCTAGGTGTGACAAACAGATGGAAATAACTAAATCGACTCAGACTTTGCGATTCAGATTTTCACAACTGTACAACTGTATAAAAACATTTACATAAATATTTACATTGTCCCACTGTGCAAAACAATATTATGATTCGTTAAACTCATCTCATGAGTTGAAACTTGACTAAGTAAACGAATACAATTTTTGTGTGTAACCTTCATGTGAAACTATAGAAATGTACATTAATGGATGTCTGTATGTACATATGTGTGTATTAAAATATATATTCATCGTTATATTATATGTATATATTCTAGTCAAAATGTATTTTTTTAAATGGTTTCTTTTGTATGTATTGTAATAAAAAAAACTAACCCAGCAGTTTCTGTTTCCTTCTGTACACCTTGTAGACTGTAACCTTAACGAATTTAACAGCCTCTCTATTGAGTATTGTCTGCAAAACAACTTTAGGGAAATGTAAGAAAGGAACATACACATACGAACGCATGTGTAAACTAATCTATGCGCAATTGCGTATTCAATTATTTTCAAGAGTAAAATTTTAAAATATTTCGAAATTTTTAAAGAAAAATCCCGCAAATTTTTTTTCAAATTATAAACAAAAAAGTTAGTAGTTATTTTAATATTTATTCAGTACATATAAATGCTTTTTAAAATAAAAATTTTGAAAATTTATAAATTCCAAAGTAAAAAACGAACATTTATATATGTAAACTTACATTCATCATACTGATATCCCCTCACCTCCAGTAACTTATCGTAATAATCAGTTAACTTTTCATTGAAATATACATAAATAAAGGAAAAGTTTAACATCTAAATGCAATCAAAATTTCTCAATAAGTTCTTGGTATAGCGAGCAACATGTAGTTGCGGCAAAATAACCCAATAATTTTTTTACAACGGGGTCTATAAAAATCGAAAATTGTATAAAGGAATCTTACAAATCCTTTTCGTAATTAAAAACAACATAAAAAGCCGGTCAAGCCCGACTATCTAACACTCTTCACTACATCGTCGGTTAAAAATG
This sequence comes from Cochliomyia hominivorax, assembly GCA_004302925.2. Taxonomy (NCBI): domain Eukaryota; kingdom Metazoa; phylum Arthropoda; class Insecta; order Diptera; family Calliphoridae; genus Cochliomyia; species Cochliomyia hominivorax. The sequence goes on from PYHX02000158.1 coordinate 63,114,257, forward strand.
GTAGTTATGAAAAATTAATGAACGACACTCGTATAATTTGATTTTCTGATTAATTCTAAAGTATGTAGTACATTACTGTGACGCTAAGATTTATGTCGTATAATTTGATATTTGTAAGGGGGTTTGCATGGGACCTATGAGAAATAATGAACCGACCCTAACATATTTGGGTACATCATTTTATTTTGTCCAATTTCGTTTAAATCTCTGTATATTTAGGACTTTTATGGCCTCAAAAACCCATCCATGTAAGAATATTTGTATTGGAGGTATCTGAAATATTAAACAGAATATGGTCAATTTCAATTTGAGTCGAACAGTATACTTAAAAGGGTGTAGAACCTTTTTTAAGCATGTTACAAACATCAGCATAAACGCATAATACCCCAACAACCTTCGGTGGTGTTGGGTATAAAAAGGGATTAGTTATTCCACTTAAAGTATAAAATCGTACAGTATTGTCTCATATGTCAACGTGTCTGAGTGCCAGAAAATGGTTTTCTCCTAATAATAGATCAACTTCACTAATTTGTAATTTTTTGCTAATAAATTTAACTTTTGCGCAGTTTTTGTTACATTTTTTACATTTTAGTTAAAATGGAATTTATTATGTAATTTTATGCAAAAGTTTTATTAAAACCTTAAATTTTCCTGAGAAAATTTTATACAATTACTATATAAACAAAATGAGAGACGTAATGCTCAAATCACGAGAAGTCAAGAAAAACCGTTATAAAAGATGGAGAAATAATCATAAAGATTCTTCAAATTTTGTTCAAAATGCTTTATTAAAAAATTTGGAAAAAATCAACGTAGATCAAAGGAATCAACGCCTGAGGAACGCGTATTGAAAAAGAATCACAGAGAAATATGTTTGGTGTTTATAGAAGATGTTATTGTTGTAGAAAAACTTCTAATATACACCTTTTAAACTTAGAAATTTTCATTAAATATATATCGGGTTTTGGGGTCAAATTCAGTGTTACGTTAGGTTAGGTCGTCAGGCTGGCATGAAAAAGTTAAAGTAGTATATAATGCTCACTTGCTTCCTAAAGGTCCCTTTGAATTACCTCAAATGATAAAAATTGAAAGAAAGAAAGAAATGTGTAGTAGGATTATTATAATTTAAGAGATAAGAAGATATATATATATATATATATATATATATATATATATATATATATATATATATATATATATATATATATATATATATATATATATATATATATATATATATATATATATATATATATATATATATATACACTAAGTTCAACTTCTATTATTGCAGTTTTCCTGCTGTTGATTTAAGCAGACAGCGATTGTCTGATCGAACATTTCTAAAATGTTCATTGTCCTCTCACACTCCAGTGTATCACTCTCTGTTGCTGTATTTATCTCCCTGCTGCTACTTTCTATGCTTGACTCAGGTCTGACCATCCACCTGCCCTTAATCTGATTGTTCTTCCACCTGAGTACCCCTTTTTTCTCCGGAACTCTTCGTTCCATTCTGATTGATTCCATCTGACTATCTGTTGTTGGTCTCAGTATTTGATATAATCTTGAGAAGTTTCCTATTTAAAACCAGAAAAATTGGTTTAATATGTTAAGAGATATTGACCGATATATAAAGCAACCAATAAATTAAAGCGAATATCTTTCATAAAATTAAATGCATTATTTTATCTACTTTCGAAACTGATAGCACTTCTTTGCTATCAAAATAATAATAATAATAATAATAATAATAATAATAATAATAATAATATTAATAATAATAATTAAATATAAAAAATAATCCGTTTTTATAAATGTTTCTCCCGGAATTGGGTTTTAAGGTCATAAAAGTCCTTAATATAAAGCGATTTAAATGAAATTTTGCACAATGTGCCTAAATATGGGAGGGTCTGTCCATTATTTCTCATAGGTCCCATAAATATCACTTTACAGAACATAAATCTCACAAATTAATAAAAATTTAAGCAAAAATCGATTTCCAAATTTATACGAGGGTCTGTTCATAATTTTTTACAGCTCCCATATAACCCCCCGGAAAAAAAATTAATTTAAAAACTCATATCTTTAACATAGAATAATTCAAAAATTCATTACATTTTCGAAACTACTGTTTTTAAATAACTACGTGGCTTAAGGTATTAGAAAGTCGACCGGCCATACATTCTTACGTGTTTTATTATTATAATTTTTTTAATTCAAGAAAGGCGATTTTTTATAAACGTAATATTATCCCACAAAATTGATATCTTTTTAATAAAAAATATAAAGAGAAAGTATAGAGAAAACTTAAAATGTCATCGGATAATATATGTATATGCCGATGATGAAATAACTTCATCTGATTCCTTTGAATATTTATTAAAAATAAAAAATTATAATTATTATTATTAATATTATTATTATTATTATTATTATTATTATTATTATTTATATTATTTATATTATGTGTAGTCATTTACTTATATCATATAGGCGTATGAGTTATATATGTATGTATTTCTTTTTTTATTAAGTACTACAAATATAAGTACAACAAGTAAGTAAAACTATATTTTGATATTGTGCACAATATTTCAGATTTAAACTTTAGAATATATGGGAGATGTCTGAGTCATTAAACTCATTTTTTTCAAAAAGCTAAGTGCAACTTTTCGGAACTCTGGCCCAAATTTTGCTGATTTTTGTATGAGAAGGAATTACTGTGCACCGTGTAGATTTTCTAAAAAAAACATCTCTCCAAATTGTCATTGTTCAATCCATATGTGCTCATTATATTTTAAACTCTTTTCTTTTTTGTAACAATGGACTTCGAAACTTTTTTAAATTTTCTTTTTAATTTTTTTATATTCTTAAAATCTGTTTATATATGGATTCCTAAAATTTATTTATTATTTAGCTCATGAAGTGAGTACGTTTTTCAGGAAAATTATAAAAAATAAGTTATTTATAATAACCTGCAAACTAAGTAGTTGACATTTATGCCTATTATATGTTAATATATGCATATGTGAATGATATTAACATTAAATCGAAAATGTTTAAAATTTTATGCAATTTAAGAGGTTTAGGTTGCCTGTGGTTTATAAATGAATTTTTATTTGGAAACTCCAGTCTCACTATTAACGATATTATGAAGACTATTAAATGTATATAAACACACTGTCCACACATCTATTAAAACGTATCAACGCAAATAAAAACAAAAATTAAATCCAAATATGTGTACACTATATTCTATAAGCCGCGGTGGGTGTATGATGTATAGATGAATGTTCGAGTGTGCAATCCCACAAGCATTAACAAATTTTATATAAAGTGCACTACACAAGAATCTTTGGCTCTACAGTAGTCTTTTTTTGTACCCTTATTGTGGTGATAGATTGTTTGGTACCCATATTAAATCTAGTTATGGTATAACAATGATTAAGGAAGTGTCTTACTACCTCTCCTGTGTGCGTTATTATAGGAGATTCTAATTAACTGAATATAGAAATGTAAGGAGGAAAATATTTTATAGAACATTATATTGTTAGTAACTTATTAGTGATTTCATAATTTCAGTCACAGTAGTTACTAGTCATTTACCGATCACAGTGATTAGATCACAGTGATTCATGAATATATCGCTTATCTCAATAAAGCATAAATAAGATATTAAATTTATTCTTTCATTAATTTTTGGTACCTACCATTTATAACCAACAATATAGTGTAGGGTATTATATAGTTTGGCTTTGTCGACTTTAGCTTCTTATTTGTTTTTAATATAATGCACTTTATTGCTATTTTAAAATCTACGACCTATATCTGGTCAGTGGAAATCTAACACCGTCATTGGACTGTTATATATGCCAAGTTCAAAGTCAAGTTGCAATAATTCTGAAATTGCATATTTTACACATTAGAAAAATAATAATAATTGTGCTAAATCTCCGACCTACATCTGATCAGTGGAAGTCGGTTCGAGAATAAGTTACACCTATTCCTCTGATCGAAGAACAAAATTACATTATTTCAGAATCATGTTTGCCGGTACATAATATATTTTAATGAAATTTATTATTTATTTATTTATTTATTTATTTGTTTAGTTAATTAAAAAATATTTTAGTCTTTTATTCCTCACCGATTTCTATAAGGTGTTCAAGTTAAACTACTAAAGAATTTGTAATTTTAAACAGAATTATAACATGGAATTCCCCACAATTTGCAATCATATGTCAAATACATTTCCATAATAAAAATGTTCGATATTCATATGTCAATATTCACATTTCCAATTAAAATTGTTTGTGTCTATTAATTTTCATTCGAGTTGATCTTAGTTTAAAAAATAAAATATAAGTGTATACACTGTCCATCATTACTCACTTAGGAATGTTTATTTACATTCCAAGAAATTTTTTAATAGTTCAACGTAATTCTATTTAAATTAGATTTTTTTGAGAAATATTTGAAATTTTCAAGTATTTTTATATAAACAGATTTAAATACATTTATTCTCATTTGGTCTGAAATGCAATTAAGTTCTTCAGCATTTCATTGTCATTTGGTAAATCCATATTTAAATTATTTGCACTTTCGAAATAGGTTAACCAAATAATTAAGGTTATTTATTCGAATAAAGAAGTAATTTTTATGCAAAAAGTTAGTGTTCCTATACTTATAATAACCGATCAAGATCACCAGTAGGTAGGTTTTATATAGCAGCTGTAGTCAATTTCAATCAATATTTGTAAAATTGCAGCTTCTACACACTGAAAAATATTGGAGCAGTTAAAAGTAAACGTTTTTAAATTTGAATGAAATAATATTGTACATATTTGAATCTTTCGATATAAATTAAAAAAAAAAAAACAAAATTATACAACAGAAATAAATTTTCAGTAGTAAAATTTTAAGAAAGAAAAAATTTCTTTAACTATGAAACATTTTTTTATTGTGAAATAGAATCCACCAAATTAAAAAAAAATTGTACCAAAATGGCACGAAATTCTATTTTGGTTTTTGCCTTCAACTATAGCAGATATGTTGAATTTGATTTATATCATAAATAAAATTTTGAAGATTTCAAAATAAAAAAAGCGCACCAGAGGTGATCAATTCACAACTTTAGCAGCCATTAATCCTTCTCTAAATCAAATGGAAAACGTCATGTGAAATATTGCTAATAATTAAATATTTTTTTCTAGCTCACAAAGTTGCAGAAATATTAAAAAAAGTAAAATGACGTTAAGAACCATTTGAAGGTTATAATTGTATTTAGACGTGTTTAATACTCATACAAAACAAGTAATAATCTCTGTTATGATGATACTCTGTTATGATACTCGCCTTACAATTTGACTCAATAATATAAATATGAAACTGATTTTGTGTAAAAAACTTGAGAAACAATGAGACCGCTCGAAAAGATGACAATTTTTGAACTCCAATAATTTGTTAAATAACTTTAAATATAAAATGTACCCAATATTCGCAATTACGTTTAAATATTCGATTCGATTCTTTAAATAACTTAATATCTAACAGAAACACCAGTATGTATTGAAGTATTTTGGCATCTAAACATTAAATGCACCTACAATATACTTAGTTAACAGTATTTATATGCAAAATTATGAACGGTGTTCCTAATAGAGGTTCTAAATGAATTGTTGATATTAAACATTAAAAGTCATGTGTGTTTTTAATTATTTATTATTTGACAATCTTCATTAATTACAGCCTTCGTAAAAATAATTATATAATTATTATGTAGTACGCTAAATTGTTGAAAACATATTAGAGCTTTTCCAAAAGCTACCGACTATACGTAAACATATTTTCATATGTGCATGAATGTCTATTTTAATGTAATTTTTTAGTATCTACAGGAGCGAAAACTTATTCAAACTAACCAAAATAAAAGCAAGCGATTGGTTGGTATCCTTTGGAAGTTTCATTAAAACGACATAAAAAAAACAATGAAAAATACTCTATTCGGTAGTACAAAATCTCGGCTAAGGGAAAGTACACTGTAAAAATAAATAACAGTTACAAAAAATCTGGAATATAGAATGGGAAGAAACTTATTACTTTTCTAAGAATTATTTTAATGATTCTGAGTGTCTGTATGGTAAACATTTTAATTACAGAACTAATAACAACATCATACATATATTTCGTTCTGTGTAAAAAGAAAACTATTTTAATTAATTAAGCATAAGATACTAACACATTCACATTATTTCTTTTGTTACCTATCTCTTTTTGGATATCTTTGGTTTGGAGTTTGTGCAAGAGATTAAAAGTAAACTTTTACATTTTGGAATCCCTTCTCCGATGAAAACAAATTTAATAATATATTTCGTATGAAGTCCAAATTACCGAGTTTAGAAATATGAATAACGAAATCATTTCTTACAACGGACTATATGAATATCGAAATTTATATAGTCCAAGAATGTTAAGAAAATTGCTGCTTCCATTTTTAAGACTTCATAGAGTATCCACTTTTTTGACCTGCCTTGATATCCTACCACCTTGAGTGGTATAAGAACAATAATGTACCAAGAGAGGAAAATCCTCCAAATTGCCTTGTTCAGTTACAAAAAAATTAAAGAGCACAACAAAGGAGTCCAAAATATAGTAGATACCAAGAAGTAGTCATCTAAGAATCCAATAAGGATAAATATTGCATAAAATCAAACTTGAGTCGATGTAGCTATGTAAATCTGTCCGTCTGTCATTCTCACGCCTAGAATAATCGACCGATTTCAATGAAACTTGAACACATTGTTTGTTGTTGTCCTAAATAGTTTCCTATTCAAAATCAGTTATATCGATCTATTATAATATCTATTATAATATAGTCGTAGCTCGCATATAAGGCCCTTTGCCGAAAACAGTCTATAGCTTATAGAACTTCTATTTATGAAGCAATTTTATTACTTTAGTAATTTTCTAAATATCATAAATATATGTTTTTAATTTGACATATATCGGTCCATATTTTACTATAGCTCCCATGTAATCCCCTTCATGGAAAACGGTTTTTAGCAAGTATTTTTGTTTTGGGCTCATTATTGTCGCTTTATCTGATTAAAATCGACAAAAAATATTGTACTTTCTTTCATGGTTGCAAGATTTCTAAATTTTCAAAAAATAATAAACATGTAGGAATGAGTGTACCAATACTTTGTATTCAGTATTAACCGCTCTTTTTATAATTTGGGGAACTGTGGCAAAATCTATTTGTGAAAAATTTAATTAAAATATATTCACAATTGTAAGTTTGATAAGTTAAAACTATAATTTCGCAACAGTGTTGCCAATTATTGAGAAGTATTAGTGGCTAAACGCTTATAAAATAGTGGCAAACATTTTTTTTAATTGCTAAAAATGTGGCTAAAAAATGTATTGAAATCTAAAGTAAAAAATATATTTATTTATTTATTTATTTGTTATAACATATTTGTTTAATAGAGATTAATTGAACTATTTAAATTAAAAAATACTTTTATTTTTCATAAATAATACATTTATATTTTTCAAGAATTATTTCCTATAGAGACTGATTACCCGCTTGTTGCAGAGAATGCTACACATATTTAACCAAAATTTGATGAGGCTTTATGTATATTGATAGCGATTTTCTATAAAAATTTTAAGTTTAAAAATATATAAATAATGAGATAAATGAAAATGGCTAAATAATATTAATTCCATTTTTGATGGCTAAACGAGACTGAAAATGGTTAATTAAGCCACCTTATGGCTAAATTGACAACACTGTATGGTAGATAATTTTTCCCCTGAATCAATCTAATATTTTCAAGTGAAACTATTTTGTAGGAAAATTATAACGTTTAATATTATGAATTGTGGCTGTAAAAGTTCTTTAGATATTCACCAACTACTATTCGTGTTGCTTGGTGGGTAATCAAATAGAGGGACCTGCTCCCGTTTGACGCAAATTTTGTCCAATAAAACATTCCATTCCATTCCATTCACAAAGTGATTGATACCAAATTTTAAAATTCTTGCATTAATAGTTCTTTAGATATTTGACAATAAATATTTACTTGGTGTGGAACCACCTCTCCCCTGCTCGTATTCGTCCTAGATTTTGTGCAGTAAACTGTTCATTGGGAAAGTAATTCTAATAAATCTTAATACTCTCACTTCAGTTTAGCTATTATTATTCGCTTTGTATGTTCCCGATACTATTTCTCCTACATTTTGTCCAGTTAAACAGTTCCTTCCGAGAATAAAGGGGAATACATTTTCTAAATCGTACATTAATAGTTCTTAAGACACATATAGCAATTCATATTTTCTTTGTTTGGTTAAACCTCTCCCAATGATCCTTCTAGGATGTGATTGGGCCCACATTTCAAAATTCTCACTTTAATGGTTCTTTAGATAATCGCTCCTACACCATCGTAGATGGTTGGCGTATTTTGCATTTTGCCAAAAGTACAAAAATAATCCTACAATTTTTAAGAATACCGTTCGATTCAGAATAATTTACTGAGTCGATTTAACCATGTCCGTCCGTCCACCCCGATGTCCATGTAAAGCTTTTTTGGAAAGTGGATGTCGCAATTCGAAATTTGGCACGTACTTTTATTTTGGCCCAAATACGAAGTTTTTTAAATTTGATTATGATCGGAACTAAATTTCAAAAAGACCCCATAAAAATGTTTCCCGGAATGGAGTTTTTAGGCCATTAAATTCTTAGGTATAAAACGATTTTAACCTAAAAGTTGTGCCAAATTATGCGAGTTTCGATCGATCGATTTAAAAATTCACCTTGAATCTTATAAATCGTACGAATACGTGAATATTGAGAAAGAATTTAGTTAATATACATTTCACATAAATGTTCGTATCATAATAATTTATTGCACACATAAGCACAAATGCGAAAAGCGAGGGCCGTTTATAAATTCTTCGTATCAGTCATTTGCAACAGTCTTGCCCAACTAAAACATATTAACTTGTTTCTATTATTGTTGTAGTATTGATAAAATTTGTTGCCTATTTTTTCGATTTAAAAAAAGATCGAAGATGAACAGTATGAAAAAGAAATTGAAATTAATAAATAAAAATCACAAATTAATGGATAATTGTGAGCATATGTTTGTGTGTGTTTGTTCGTATACTTGAAATTTAATCGATGGTTTTTTTCCAAATCTGTATTAATTTTATGAAAAATATATAAAGAAGTTACTTTCTTCAAATTAAACATCATAAACATTCATATTGAAGAAACAATAACAATAAAAGATTTGACAAAAGCAATCCATACTCACACACATGCATATAACATCAAGCAACATTTTGAAATGCACATATACTTGAACTCAAACAAAAGGATTTTTTTTTTTCAAAATTCATAAAATCAAAGGAAATGAAATGAAAAATTGTTCTTTGTTTATTCTGAGAGAAAAACCACCCTAAACCCGTAGTGCAACCTCAAACATACACACAAAATATGTTCCGACTCACATTTCACTCCAAAGTTAATCAGAAATTTTTAGTAGAAAAACAATTAAGATTGTACAGTCGGTTAAGCCCGACTATCTAATTCCCTTCACCCCATCATCGGTTAAAAATAGTGTTAAGTCGTATAATTTTTCACATTGATTTTTGCTTATATTTATCTTAATATGACCAATTGTAATCAAAATAACAAAGTATATCATAAGACTTACTTGTGTCAAATTTAAATTGCTTTGTATTTAGGACTTTTATGACCTTAAAACCCCATTCCTGGAAGAACATTTGTATGGGAGGTACCTGAAATATTGGACTGTACCGTGCATCTTCGGTGGTGTAGAGTATAATAAAATGGATATGAAAACTGGTGGTAACTCTGCATTAACAATACCAACATCACACATTGGTTTAAAAATATTTTTCTTTAAAAACTGTGTATATAACATCTGAACCGTTCTTATAATTTCTTATAAGGAGTGAGACCGAAGAAATCATTACATAAATATCTGTTAATAAAAACATGACCACTAAACTTGCAGTTTTATTATTCATACGTCTTCATTTGATTGAAATTATTATTACAATTTACAAAAATAAAAAAAAAACAAAAATCACTAGTGATGAAATTTTAAATTTTTAGCGATTTTATAGTGCTTCCTGTCACTTTGCTCGAACAGAAAGTCTTTCTTCATTTAAAATCTATTAGAACTATTTCAATTATTTTTTAACAAAAGCCCAATGAACACATTATGAAGTCTTATAAATGGAAGCAGCCTTTTTTGTAAACTTTCCTTCCTTGATTTAAATTTCAGTATTTATAGAGCCCTTTGTAACAAATGATTGGCTTCTTTTGCCGCAACAGTATGTTGCTTGCCACATAAAGAAGTTTTTGTGAAATGTTGACTGCTTTTGGGTCTTACACTTTTCTTCAAACATTCGCTTGATGTTGAATAACATTCCCAAGAAGTTGTGAAAAGTCAGTCAAAACACACATTTTGTCGTCCATTATGCATTAGCTTTAACTATCCTACCAGGAGTGTTGGGAGATCTTTTGAAAATTATTTTTGGCTTAAGAAACATCATGTGGTACCTGGACTAGAATTTCTATCAACGGCCAAGTTCTCACGGTTATTCAAAAAGTTTGATAGCAAACTTTTGAATGCTCGGCTTATTTTTTTTTTTTTTTTTTTTTGCGACCAAGTTAGGTTTTGTTGAAAATATTTAATAATTTTAGTGCGCACTTTTCTCCGATCACTCATGTTAACTCATGTTATTTAATGAAAAAACTGTGTTTAGAAATTTCTAATTTACTTTTTAGTTCGTATTATGCGAAGTTGGATCTTAAAATAATGGCATTTCTGGGATAAATATTAAAATATAATAAATAAAATTAATATCTCTGAAACTATATGATATAAGCATATACATGTTAGCTCATTTTTGTGTACAAGGACTATGTAGAATTTTCAAGAAATTAACATCTCCGAGATGTATATTATGGGATAGCCAACAACTATCTCCCTAATGAGCTTGGGGCCTTTAACACCAAAATCAGAATCAATTGGAAAAACCTCTGACGTTGCCATTATTAAATTTTCATCAAATGATACAAAGTAATTAAATAAATCGTTTTGAAACTACTGTGCAGCATAAACCTCAAATTTGCATACTCTTGCAAACATACGTAAGTGTGACAATATCACAGTAAATGTGAAAGGCAACAACAACAAGGAACTACAATTATATCACATACTGTTGGACAACTGTATATTTGATATTAATACAAGTCCTTTTCGATAGTTATCACTGTTTGTGAATTTCCAAATGAAAAAATTATAGAAAATAAAAATTAAAAAGAATAAACAGAACGAACAAAAGGAAAAATGAGAAAAAACAGAAAGAAGAAAAAATTTATATATCTGGGACATAAACGAATGACAATAGCAAAATGATAAACGACAAATAACATGGAACTTTTGATGTAATAGCAAAAAGGGGCCACAAAAGGAAACCATTACAAAAGGATGCATTACATAATGCCGGTAGGTGGTACGAAGAAGCAGCAGTATAAACAACCTACACAAAATGTGGGTGTGTGATGACAGCGGCAGTGGGAATGTGTAATAATGACTGTGAGTTCTTCTGCTAAATTAATTGCACTTCAGTGCAAAAAATGGACTGACTGAATAGCATTTCAAACAGATATATATATATATATATATATATATATATATATATATATATATATATATATATATATATATATATATATATATATATATATATATATATATATATATATGTATATAAAATGTTGGAATAAATGTCTATGAGAAAAAAATTTAATGGATAAAATATACAAAAATTGTTGTATATTTGTAACTTCCATAAAGGACAAATATTTAAATTTACATTTTCCACATGAAATTCAAAAATGTTTCTCAATTTCTTGTTTTCTTTCTTTTATTTGGAACCACTTCAAACAATTTCTATGAAGGTATTTTTCATAAATTAAAATTTACAGATTAATTGTTTTTTATATTTTCTCTAGTTTTGAGAAGGATAGTGGATATTTACTTTGAATTTAATCTTCTATATACATAATAAGTATGACTACTACATTCGGATGCGTCGAATTTTAAATACCCTAAATGAGTGGAATTTGATATTGTTTCATCCTTTTAATGAAATCGGTCGATTTTTAAGAACGAGTCTTAAACCCAATTCAGGGAGAGTTATAACCGAAAATGTCAAATAAGATAAACATATTAACCACAGATAAAAAGAAAAAAACTTGTACAAAATTTCAATAAATTTTATTCAAAGCTTATAGTATTATTATCGTAAAACCCTTTCTCGGAAGGGGGCCTTAAATGGAAGTTATAGCAAAACATGGGCCGATATTCACCAGATTCATCAATTAGTTTTATATGTTCTAGAAATTTAATCATAATGTTTTTCGATAAAATTGATATATTATATATATATATATATATATATATATATATATATATATATATATATATATATATATATATATATATATATATATATATATATATATATATATATATATATATATATATATATATATATATATATATAATATATATATCTCGATATTCCAGGAAGGGGCCATGTATTGGAGTTGTATCAAAATATGAGCCAATAAAACCAAATCAGTTGCATGTGTCAAAAATAATTGTGTTAAATTTGTTCGATATTAAATACTGAGGTGTGTCAAACATATCAAGATATTGATTAAATTTATTACAAATATCTTTTTAAAACATTAACAAAAAATAATTGAAGGAGTAAATTGTATAATAATTTTTGTCCATATTTTTCGATACACTGAACCAAATGTCGTAGGTAAAATTAATGAAAATTTTCGTAAAACTTAAACGAAAAAAGGCGTTAAATAAAAATATATTTATGCTTAATAACAATTTTTTTAATTAAATTAATTTTCTTCCAACGGCAGTAACCCATCGTAAGTAAAATAACACAAAACTTATTTTTATTTATTTATTTATTTATTTATTCAATTCTACATACTAAAATGAATTGAATTTTAATAAAATTTTTGTTTATTTAACTATTTTTTCATCAAATAATTTTTATATAATTTCTTTGTCACATTAAATAAAATATGAAAAAGAAAATGTAAACTGAATATAGATAAACTTACAGGAGGAAAATATATTTAATAGAACATTCTAATTAATATGTTTGAAATTAAGGGAAAATTTTGCATAAATTCATGAAAATGCAAATGGAAGATCAGCTGATCAACAAACATGTTAGTCACAAATCGACGTGCATTTGAAAATGTAAATGAGACAACAACTTAACGTAATTGTTTGCTCAATTCAACTAAAATTTCGCAAATTTAACTTAAATATGATAATTAAATTGATTAATATTAATCAATATAAAGAATTTATTTTTTGTCAATTTAAATAATGTATATTCAAATTAACCCCATTTTTATTAATGAATTTGAAGAATTTACGAAAATTTTTGTTATGACGAATAATGGTTTTATATAAGTTCATATTTTTTGGTTCAGTGTAGAACTATTGCAAATAATGTCTCATATTATATTAACCATATGCTTAAAAGCGCACATTCTTTATTTACAAATAAATGCTTTTTGCTTCACTTTATAAGGACGGCATAACGCAGCGGGTCTCAGTGTCAGAAATGTTCGATATAAAATTTTTCAATAATGTTTATAGAATTTTCTAAAATGTTTATAGAATCTTCGAATAAATGAAAATGTAAAATTGTTTAAATTTTGTTTAAAGCAGTTTCATTTATGAACAAATTTTACACTTAAACTTAAACGATGGTGTATTGCAAGTAATAATCGACGAAGATTTTAACCGCATTAACAATCTCATTAAGCGTTCACAGCTTGAATTTTCCTTACGTTCAAAACTATTGGATACTTGAGGCAACAACTTTATATTTTTTCAGCGATCGCATACATGATGATTATTGAATGTTGAGTTTTAAGACAACTACTTTTACAGGTCAGATTTAGCTCTATCTAGAATCATATCTATCTCAATAAAAATTGTGTCTGACGTTGAAATAATAGAAATTGTATTTCTCATTTTTTCGGATTTGAAAAATTAAAAAATATTTACCAATAGACATTAGGCACTAGACTTAGGATTTTTATGACCTTAAAACTCTACTCCATGAGAAATGGTTACATATTTCTAATACAAATATTTCTCACGGAATACGGTTTTAAAGTCATTAAAGTCCTAAAGATACAACAATTTTAACGAAATCATAAACGAAAAAGTATATAATATTACAAAACGATATACAAAATTATAAGAAGGTCCATAATTTTTCATAGGCACAATTCAACTCCTTTTCCAAATAGCACGTTGAATGATTTAAAAACATAAGCAAAAAACGATGTGCAAAATTTTCAAAGGGTCGGGTCCATCCATATAATCCCAAAGAAACTTCTCAAAACGCACAAATCCCACATTAATGTTAGTGTCATAAAATCTAACTACACTCTTAAGGATTAATTTGAAAGTAAATGTATACGAGAAACATTCATTAATTTTTGGTTGCTTATAAAAACAATGTGGTGTAGGGCTTTGACCGGTTTTAACTTCTTACTTGCTTTACTAGTCTTTTATTTTATAAATTACGTTAAAAAATTTAACATGAAAATTACCAAGAAAAATAAAATAAAATGACTGTATCCCATGAAAGAGGCTTTCAAACTAAAATTAATTTACCTAAATTTACAAAAATCTCCTTTGAAATAAAGAAAACACGATTTTGCGCAGAATCAATATTTGTTTGATTCAATTGAGATATAGTTCACGTTAAAATGAAGAGAGCAAAAAAATATTTATTTATGAATACTGAGAGTGAAATGCGCTTTAATTGTTTACATTGCATCAGCTGATAAATTTGCATTATTAATAATGATTTTATTATTAAATATTTACAATAATATCTATGTGTTTTATTACATATTTACGCACATAATTAAAAACATATATACAATACAGATTTATATACGTATATAGATATGTATATATATAGATATGTATATACACATAAGACAAATAAACATAAATACTTTGTGGTTATGTACAAATATTAAATTATCCTAAATGGTTTTCATTTTCGGTTCAAGCTTTAAGAAAATCTATTCATCTATTTAATTTTTATCTATTATGTAAGTTATTCCGGAAAGTAATATTAATTACCTAAAATAGACAATTTTGAAAAAATAACATTAATTTTTAAAATATGAAAATATTTATATGTACACAGAGCGAATGGTTATTTTTATATCTAAATATTACTTATACGCTTTTTATCAATTAAATTTTACAATATTTAACACACTTATGAAAATTTTATAATTGTGATTTCGGAATCAAAAAAATTCTTGCATTGTAATAAACATTGACGTAATTGAGTCGTAAATATATATACAGGACTAAAGTATTTTTTAAACTACGATATATATTTTTGTTTTGAACAGCAGAAAATATCTCAATAAAATTTGTCTGAGTTGTTAGTAGATTTTCCCAGCGGATCAGATGGTTGAAGCGTTCTTCCATCGGTGGCAATCTAGAGTATTCAGATTTTAAAAAGTAACCAAAAACATTAATAATAATTATATAATATACATATTTCTTCTTCTTCTCCGTTTATTTGCTTAGGTCATTAATGGGTTAGCATTCGTCGGGACTCATTATTTTGTTGAAAATCTATTTTGTTTAATAAAGTTTTTCAGTCTTCATGTCATGGAATGTACCAACTTAGTTGTGATATCTTCACCAATTTTTGTCAATCTTCTAGTAATGCTTCTTCAAAATTACTTTTGCTTGACATCTTACGTGTTCGTACTATCCTATCTAATTCTTTTCATAATTACTCCGTCACATTCTGGAAACTGCGAAGGATAAGTCTAGACATTTATTTTATAAATTCTGAACCAAATGTAGTTAGAAATATTAACGAAATTTTTTTGTAAAACATTAACAAAACAAGTATTAAATAAACAGATTTTTATTCTAATTAACAGAATTTTTCTTCAAATTAAAAAATTTTCTTTAAATGTACTAAAAATTTTTAATTAATTTTTTTTAGTAAATTTTGTTAAATTGAATAAAATTTCGTTAAAAAGTTAACGAAAAATATGTTATTTCAACAGATATTTAGTAAATACGGCAGTATCGCATTGCAAGTAAAATTACACACAAATCTATTCAATTATACAGACTTAGATGAAGTTAATTTGAATACAATTTTTGTTAATTTAATTATTTGTTTTCGTCAAATAATTTTGTATATTTCATTTAATGTGACAAAAAATGTAAACTGAATATAGAAATGTAAGGAGATAAATATTTTATAGAACATTCTAATTAATATGTTTAAAATTAAAGGAATATTTTGGATAAATTAATGAAAATGCAAATGAAAGATCAGCTGATCAACAAACATGTAAGTAACTTTTCATTTGAAATACAAGCCGGTCGGCTCACCACCGTCCTTCGATATTCTCTATTTTCAATTGCTTATTACATTTTCTACACAATTTAATTATTATCTCAAATTTGATTTTACCCGGTGCGCTTTTCTGCGTAAAAATTCTACTCAGTTCTAGATCTCGAAAGAAATTTTACAAATCACAAATTGACGTATATTAAAAATTTAAATTGGAACCAAAATTTTCGCTGTTGTAGATCTATGGATATTTAATAATCAATATTTGCTTTGTATGGGGCGTACTTCTCCCCTGATCCTATTCGTCCTACATTTTGTCTAGTAAAACAGTTCCTTGAGGAAGTCTTGCGGACCAAATTTTAAAATTCTCACTGTAACAGTTCCTAAGATATTCCCTAATCAGAATTGTTTTGTATGGGTAGTACTCCTTCCCTTGGTCCTTAATATTTTAGGTATTAATTTAATACAACAATTTAACGTAATTCTTTCTGCAATTTCACTAAAATTTCATAAATTTAACTCAAATATGGTATATAAATTGTTCAAATTCAATTAATTGAAGGTTAATTATTCAAATTAACCCTATTTTTATTAACGAAATAATAGTCATATTGACAAATGTTTGTCAATTAACGAAAATTTTCATTATGATCAACCACATCTTCACATATGTGAGCTGAATGTTTCCGATCATCATCTTGATAAAATGTGAATATCTGCGGTAAATTCAATTTCTCTGCACTGCACGGCACCCAACATTTTTTCTTTCAAAATACAAATATAATCTCACCTGTTATTTTACCGTTCCTGTATACAGTGTTAGGTTTTCTCCATTCTAAAGGATGTCCAAAATAGAAATTGAAAATATAGAAAAATATTAAATTAAATTTTATCTGGAAAGGGATCCTGCTTCCAGGTGATACAGAGCTCATTTTCATATTGCTTTGCATTACACATTCTCTTCTTCCGATTAATGTGTTTCTTTAAAGCTGCAGCAAGCTTTGTGGATGTTAATTTTGTATCAACTTTTACATTTAGTACAATTTGGCAGTCAAAAAGAAATATTTTTTAATAAATTTCCTTCAATATTATAAATTGAACAAGTAAGAATGCCATACACCACTAAAGATGTTGCACCAACAGTGTTAAATGTTTATGGAAAAAGGCCGTAAACAAATTAGTAACCAATAAAGCAATTTCAAAATAATTTTTCCATTTTAAAAGTCTTATAATATTTATGTTTTTTTCGGGAGCGCCGAGAGCTATAGCAAAATATAGGCCGATATTCATCAAGAAAGTAACAAATATTCAAAATAGAAAAAGCATCGTGACCATATTAAATTAAATTGTTTCATATTCATATAAGAGTTATATGGGAGCTATAGCAAAATATGGACCGATGTTGGTCAATTTTATTATTTATTTCTCGAATAATTAAAAAATTACTTTGCCAAATTTCAATAGAATTAGTCTTTATTTAAAAGTTTTATTATCTCAAATCTGTTTTACGAGAATATGTGTTATATCGATGATATATCAAAATATGGACCAATATTTTTCAAATTAGTTTCATATATTCAAGTTAGAAAATAAATTGTGCCAAACTTCAATATCATTGGTTCATTTTTAATAGTATTTTAAGCTATAAACCATTTTCCGGGAAGGGGCCTTAATTGGGCTAAGGAATTTCGAAGAAGGAAAATTTTCTTAAAAATTGCAACTTATATGACATACAATATCAAAATTTTGCATATGTCAGCCTGTTTTTTTTATTGATCTGATTTTGACAATTTTTATGGTTATATTTTTATTTAAATTCTATAACATTTTGCTTAAAAAATTAGAAATGGAATTTTAAGGTTGTCTGAGATATCGTTCTAAAATTGTTCATATATGAAGCAACACGACTGTTTTTAAATAGGAAACTGTTTAGGGCAATAGCAAACAATGTGGCCAAGTTTAATGGATTCGGTTAATTATTCTAGGCGCGATAATGTTTCAGACAGACAGACGAACTTTGCCAAAATGGACTCAGACTGTGAAACCATCTAAGCATGTGTATACTTTATGGGACCTGAGATGATTCCTTCGTGATGTTACACACGGAATGACAAAGTAAAAATACCCCCTTCCCCACTTGTGGTGGAGGGCCTAATTGAAAAAAGCCTAAGAGCAATAATTGTGCTCAATTTCAATAGATTTGATTTCAATTTAAAAATCCTATAAGTGTAGGAAAATATGGACCAATATTCGCCAAAAAGTACCAAAAAAATAATATTGTGGAACTTCAATGGAATTGGTCCTTATTAACTAGTTTTTTGAGCCCAAAATGTTTTCCGGGAGGGGTCTTATATTAGAGCTACAGCAAACTATGGTTCAAAATTGTTTATATTTACAATATATTTTTATTTTAATTAAAAAAATCATTGTGCTAAATTTCAATAGAATTGATCTTTATTTAAACGTTTCATAAACTCAAAACCGCTTTCCAGTAAAGGGCGTTATAATGGAGCTATAGGAAAATATGGACCTATATAGGACAAATTAATACAATATCTTCAGAACAGTTTTAAACATAATTGTGTCGAATTGGTCTTTATTTACCGGTTTTATAAGTTGAAAACTGTTTTCAATGGGTCTTGATATAGGAGCTACATCGAAATATGAACCGAGATTGTTCTTATTAAAAATATACATTAAAAATAGTTAGAAAAATCATTATACTAAATTCCAATGGAATTGGTCTTTATTTAATTGTTTCATATATATATATATATATATATATATATATATATATATATATATATATATATATATATATATATATATATATATATATATATATATACATGTATGTACGTATATATATATATATATATATATATATATATATATATATATATATATATATATATATATATATATATATATATATATATATATATATATATATATATATATTATATATATTATATATATATATATATATATATATATATATATATATATATATATATATATATATATATATATATATATGTATACATAAAATTCGTTTTAATTCCGATGGCACCTCCATCACTTAACATAAGCCTTCATTGCAAAGCTTTCATCTCCCATAAATCTATATCGTTTATATTTTTATGTATGTACATTAGGGTGTCCAAAAAACGTATCTTAAGATATATTCAAAAGTATTTAAATTTTTAAAATGGGACAACTTTCTAAGTATTTGTATATCAATTATAATGATATACAAAATAAATGCAAGTAAACGAAAATATATGTAGACATTTTATGAAAGAATTTATAAAGCAAATTTGATATGTATTTATGTAATGAATATTTTTTGTGTTTTGAAATCTTGTAAAAATAATGCTTTTTGTCTATTACACTATGTTTTTGAGACATATAAAAATGTGGTTAATATTTTTCTTAGCTTTCATTTGATATGTATTTCATCATAATTGGTTACCAACATTTTATAAATATTTGTCCTTGCAATTCCAAGCGGCGTTGCCATAATTCTAAATACTATTCAATAGCCAACGCACACTATTTTTTCACATAAATTTGGACTAACCTAATGTACACAGCTGCAGTCAAAATAATAGCACCACATACATACGTTTTCCTTAATAAGTCATAAAACCATTTGAATAAAAAATGGTTCCTATATAAGAGTTTAATGAAATCAAAAATAAGTTAAAAATATAATGAAGAAGAAACAAAAATATTAGAATTCATTATCTGACTTTAAATTAATTTTTTCAGAAGAATTGATAAAACCTGGCGTCAACTCGGTTTCAACTCTAACAAAAAGCCAAAAATAAATAATTGTTATTTAATTTTTAGAGTCAGTTGATCGAATTAAAGAACAGTAGAACATAGCATTCCCATTGAATTTATTACGTTCTGGCGCCTTTCCAGGATACTTAAGTTCCATACCTGCTCTATAGTGGTCCAAAGATCGCTACTATTGGTCTGTTTAATTACCTTATTTTAAACGATCGATTGAATTTACATCGGGATACTGGGGAAGCCATTTCATTACAGTGACTTCATTATTCTAAAACCACTTTTTAGCTATTTTGCTTGTATGTTTCTTGTGGAATGACCAAATCAGTGGCATTTCTTCAGTTTCAAACGATAGCATTACTTCGTCTAATATCTTCATATATTCTGACACATCCATAATAGTTTTAATTTAGTAAATGGATCCAACACCATAGTGCGAAATGTTTTTGTTGTAGATTTTTTATTATATTCCTTGCTAAGAGGCATCCTTTTTCAATGTGCCAAACCAAGTAAGTTAAAGGACTTTCCATGGTAAATGGGCTTGAAAACTTTGTTAATTATAATTTAGAGAAGCAACTATATACTCTTTTACACTTAATGATATAACAATTGTTTGAACTATTTGTGTTTGTTTCCAAGTATGAATAGAAATAATATTTTTATTTTAAGGGGTTCCAATCTTATAATTTGTTGTTGTAATGAAATTTATTGGACTCGTGTTAATTTAAATGAAATGAATTTAATTATTTTAGAGAAAATACTTTGAAAATGGGATTATAAAATTATAAATGAAAGCAATCAGGAGCAAAAACACAAATTAGCAACGAATATATAACATCTGAGTGGTGCTATTATCTTGAACGCAGCTGTATATACATATCTACTTTCCATATTTCAGTAATTAAAAATATTTTCGTTTATTTCTTTTACTTCTATTTTGTTTTACATACAAACTTACATAGATTTGTTTAAAAATCGATTGGTAACAGAAAAAAGATAAGCAAAAACAAAATTTTAAAAATTCTATACCAATTAGGGATGGCGGAAGGTGATATAAATGCATTTTGACTAGAGCTTATATGAATTACTCAATACAAAATCAGATGGGCAGAGAGAAAAATAAAAATTCATATTAAAATACTTATTGTTCAAATATTAAACATACCGATAACAGGGGTTTTGGACCCTATAGACGGGTTATGAACAAAGTTAGAGTTGAAGTCTTTAAAAAAAGGAACAAACTTTTGCCAAAGTTTAATTTCTTATTCCATTTCACAAAAATTTGTATTTTTGGACTGAATATTTCTTTCTAAATAAAAAACTAGTAAAATCAGGTCTGTTTATTATTTTCGAAAAAATATTACAATTTTGACCTATA
The DNA here is from genome assembly GCA_004302925.2 of Cochliomyia hominivorax. Taxonomy (NCBI): domain Eukaryota; kingdom Metazoa; phylum Arthropoda; class Insecta; order Diptera; family Calliphoridae; genus Cochliomyia; species Cochliomyia hominivorax. The sequence goes on from PYHX02000158.1 coordinate 63,135,945, forward strand.
ATCTTGAAAAGTAGAAAAATGCAAGAAATATAAGAGATAACTCGAACATGAGTCCACTATAGGGTCCAAATTTTCAGAATTATATAGACATACATTTAAGAACCGTCTTACCAAAAGTTGAAGGATGAAGTATTTCTGCTTTAATTTGAGTTTGATTGAAGTTTTCTCATAAACATTATTCTTTAAGATAATAAAACTTCCTGTAACTATTTTCATTTAAAGATAAAATATTGCATCACTAATTTTTCGAAGGTAGAAAAAATTGTTTTTACCATAAACATAGAGATAAAAAAATAATTAAAAATTAAGATGGGTTCACTAAGTTTTGAATTTATGAAAACGTATGTGCACTCAAATTTTTAACCCAAATTTTTTGACCGTTGCACCGTGTTTCGAAAGAAAGGAAGTAGATAAAAAAATGAACCTGTAACTTCAGAGCCATTTTAATGAACAATGAAATACACTTGGTAATAAAAAAGTAACGAAAAATTTTCTATTCTAACTAACGAAATTTTTCTTCAAATTGAAGAATTTTCTTCAAATATACTAAGCAATTTAATCCAAAAAAATTTTAGTTAAAGATGTTAAATCGAAAAAATTTCTTTAAAAAATTAACTAAAAATATATATCATTAACAGATATTTAGAAAAAAAACGCCAGTAACGCATTGTAAGTAAAATTACACACAAATTTATTCAATTTTCCATACTAAAATGAAGTTAATTTGAATAAAATTTTTGTTATTTTAACTATATTTTCGTCAAATAACTGTTTTTTATATTTTATTTGTCAAATTAAATGAAATATGAAAAAGAAAATGTAAACTGAATATAGATAAACATACACGAGGAAAATATTTCATATTCAACATTCTAATTATTATGATTGAATTTAATGGAATATTTTGGATAAATTCATGAAAATGCAAATGGAAACATGTAAGTAACTTTTCATCAGAAATACAATCTAAATAAGCTACTGCCTGGTGGGTGTTACTGCATAAATTCTCGCTGGGAACAAATTCTCGCTGTAGTAGATCTATAAATATTCGATCAATATTTAGTATGAATAGAGACTACTTCGTCCTACATTTTGTCAGTAAACAGTTCGTTGAGGAAGTCATTGGAAACAAATTTAAAATTCTCGCTGTTAGAGTCCTTTAGATATTTTATAATCAATATTTGCATGATGTGAAGAGTACTCCTTCCTTATTCCTTAACATTTTATGTTTAATTTATTAACGTAATTCTTCCTCAATTCAACAACAACATTCAACATTAATAACCTTTTTTTTTAAAGACAAGGATTAATTTTTCTGTTTATTGTTAGATTAAAAATATACATTTATAATTTTAATTTTTTTTGAAGAATTACAAAGTCCGTCCGTTTTAATTTTTTATTAAATATTGAATAAAAAAATATATTTTACAAATTCATAAGTTTTTCGGACTGAATGGTAATGTCCGTCCATATTAAATAACGGAACGTATTAAAATTCTATTATATTATCATCGTTGGGCTATACCCCATGCGTTTATGTTGATGTTTGTAAAATTCGGATAAAGTTATGTTACATCCAATCAGAATCTCCTTCTGATGTCTGGTCGTCGTTGTCGAAATTAGAGACATATCTTGATATAAATTTGTTACATACTTATTGGAATTGTTCATTAAACTCTCAATTGTGAAGATTTTCAACTAATTTTTTTCACAAATAGATTTTGCAATAGTCCACTTAACAAATTATAAGAAGATCAGTTCACAAATGACCGTTCGATGAATAGTTTCCTGAAACCTTTACATAAGTTTCATATACGAAAATCATGTGAGTGGGATAAACATATTTTAAACCAGCATAAATAATACGAGGGTCCAAAGTTCTACAATTACATTCTTACTTCTTGTTTTTCTAAAAAATATATGTTCGCGATTATGTTATTTTTTGTTTAAATCAAGAGCTTCTTCACAAAATTGTTAATTTTAAAAAATGACACAAATATGCGCATTTTTTTCTTCACAATATCAAAGTACACAATATGTATTATTTTTCAGAAAATTTTCAGAACAAACAATCTGCAACATTTTAAGTTGCATTCCATGAATCTTATAAATTAGTGTATTTTAGGAAAATTTTCGAAAAAAGATAATAATTTACAAATAATTGAATAAAAATAAGCTTAAATGCGTGAAGTTGATAGTTTAAATTTTGATTTTCAAATACCTTTTATTACAAAAAAGCAAGCATTTTTGTTATTTTTCCAAAATATAAAAAAGTCAACTTTGACAGATCTGAGCACAAACACTATACCATACGGTATCCAATTTTATTATAAAAAATATTTTTCAAAATCCATTTAAGAGCCACTTTTGACTCCTTTTGCCCCATCGTTTCGAAAATATATTAAATGAGCTGAGAAGTATGATACAAATACATAAATTCACGTTTGGTGTAATTTACAAAAGCTGATAGACGCAATGTATTATAATTTGTTTGGACTTAACATTTTTTGTACTCACCATAATAGCATAATTCTTCCATATGTTTTTAAATTCTTTAAATTTCGAAGTCGCCAATAGTTTATCGTTGAACTCTGATGTGAAAGTTTGTTCAAATTTTAATAAAAAAACGAAAATTTTTATAGCGGATAAACAATATTTATTTTAGTATTTGAAATAATTTATAGTATGTGAACATGAGCAATAAATAGAAACAACTTGTTACCTCATTTTTCATGATTTCTACCTCATTCCCATCATCTTTTTAAGTAGTTCTCGTAGTATATCACTTTGAGTAGATCCGTCATTTTATCTTGCATCTAAATATAAGTCGTTGTTCTTACGGTAAATCTTCTCACACTGTAAAAATGCTTTGAATTCCATATCAAACGATTCTTTATGCAGTTTATTACCTGATCTTGTACTTTTTATGAGACTGCGATCATGATCCAATAGTTATTGGTTTAGTACTCTGCTAGCGTGCATTATTGATCCTATGACCTTCTTTTTACTATATACTAACTCCAACTTTTGTTTAACGATGTTACAACTCCTTTTTTGAAATTTTCAAATCAGAGTTACAAATAAATATAAAATTATAGCAAGAAATCCTTTAACTCTCACTGTTTAGGGAAAAGACGTTTTCAAATATCTTTAGATTCCGTGCATTTTAGCATTTTCTCCCCTAAAAATAAATATAAATATTTAATTTTATAAATTTTTTAATAATTTTTAACTGTTTTTTTCATGTCCCAATTAAGAGATGTAAAAAATATCGAAGGTGTTAATTGAGATTAAATTCTCATTATGTCGTACAACCTCTCTTGGATGTTAAAAAGAACAAGTATTATCACAACGTCAGTTAGTAATCGAGTAATAAATAGTTATGGTTCCATCCTAGTAAAATACTCACATTTATGGGAGATTTATATCATTTAATGTCAACTTCGAAAGTGGGTTATAGTAACTGGGTAATGGGTATATAAGAACTATAGAAAATTGTGGATCGAATTGAAGATTTATTTAAAGTGCTTTTCGAATGTCAATCTGTTTGTAAGAAACGGTCATTTGTACCTGTGCTTAATTTAAATATCTGTAAGTTTTATGAGCTTAAAATATTGGACCGAACTTTGCAAATTTCAATAATCTTCATCCTTGTCCCAAAATAATAATGTATACATCCATTCAGAAAGTGATTCCGAGTATATCGGTATACTTATAGGTTTAATACATCCGAAAAATAAGTGTATCGATTAGTATTTTTATAAAAAATGTTCGTTAATCCCACATAAAAAAGGTAAAACTTCATCAGAATTGAGTCGTGTCTATGTTATGGAAAATCAAGATATATGATTTTCCTTCATTTCACGTCCCAACAATGTGAGGATGGACAATTTTATTTTTAAAATTATTTTATTGTTTAATGTTCTCTTATCATAGAGACACTTGTATCCGAAGTCTGTTACCAATTATGATAGAAATAACAATTAATAACAAACATTATTTGATTTTTAATTCGATATAATTAATTTAATTCAGAACGTATTAATTTTTCCTTTTTTCTTTGATTAAATTCACAATAAATCAACAGGGGAAAACATATGTTAAGAATTTTAAGTTTCATTTTAATTATGTGAATTTTTGGAAGAATCTCCACCTTTCACACTTCTCGTCTTCCCTGCCGTTGGTACTGAACCTATTTTCATTAAACTTGGCACTTGAACTTACTTGACTTAGACAACATTTATTTATAGCCCTTGATGAAGCCTTTTGTCACTTACAGTTTCCGAGTTATTTTAATTTCCAATTTTATAACTTTGAGATCCTGAGACAGATTTTAATATATGTCCAGGTCTATCAAAGTTATAATATCCTACTTATGTAAATTTGTGTAACTGCTCAAAGTTACATATTTATTTCCAAAAAAATCGATTCTGCTCCACTTTGTATTGGAGTTTTAGAGCCCTTATCTAAATATAAATGTGTATATATCAGTGAAAAATATATATGCTAAAAGTGCTCTTATCCTGCTGGTGTATTTTGTTAAAAATTTTTACCATAAATATATTTGTGTGTATGAACGTAAGTATGAAACTCTGTAAAAAAATTTGGCAATTAAAGTAAAGTTTACATTGAGAGATACACATATATCCCTATGGAGGTGGACAGTGAGTATATTGAGTGCTCAAGGAATCTTACACTGGTCCACAAAATAGGGCAGTAAAGTTATAAGATGCAAAACGTTCAACAATTTAATTATGGTGACAATAAAATCGGACAGCATAATCTAATACAATTGGTTACAAGGACAAGACCATGTTTAAATGACTCTACTAAAAAGTAGAGTCCCTTTTTAAATGATTGGATGACTAGTTTAAGACACTCACCCAAGACTGTTTTTATTTCTAAGTCGTTGTATTAATAAAAAGAAATTGAATCCGTTAAGTTCGTAAGCTAGTGTATCTCTTTTCATACATATGTATTTGTAGACGTGATATGATATGTGTGTATTACACTTGTATTTTGAATAACATTAAATTCTTTGATTTTTTTATGTTAAATAAATTTCTCCCAGAAAAAATAATATTTAAATAAAACAAGTTAAAGTGTTTTGTACCCTTCACCTTTGCTTATATGGATTTTTTAATAAGCATCGGACTTAACATTTAACGTTAAGTCCCTAATATAAATAAGCTTTCACTAAATTATCAAAATGACAGCCACTACTACAGCCTTTATATGAGTCAACTTAGATTCTTTAGAGCACTCAATACGCATGCAAACTTTTAATCAGATCAGGAGTTGTTTTCGCTCTCGCTAAAAAGAATAATTAATAACTTGGCTATTTATTTATTATCTCGAAAATTTAAAGGACCGAAATTCAGGAAAAAAGCTTTTTTCTGCATCAAAACATACCACAGGAGGTTCAAACTATTGAAAAATGTGTTTTTGACTATAACTCGAAAACTAATACACCGATTACTGCGATGTTTTCAACTCCTAATTATTTCCAATCTTCTGTTTTAAATTGAAAAATCCACAAAATTAAAAACGGAATGACAAAATTATATATATTCTTCTGATCTAGTCAGTTGAAGTGTATAAAAATAATACATATTAAATAACATAAAAAATTATTAAAAGAAATTAAATAAATTTGTTGTTGTTTTATTTGTTCTATTTTATTTTTTTATTTCATTAAGTTTTATCATAGTATAAATAACAAGGTAATTCCAATTTTAATTTCTTTGTATGTATTTTCCAATAGACAAATAAGAGATTTTGACATATTGGTTAAAAATCGTGCTGCTATATTTATTTGAACAAATTTGAAAAATTAAAATTAATTTATAGAAATAAAACTGAGTTGCATTTTTTAAAATTGTGAAAAAACAAGGTATTATTCGAAAAAAAATCGGGGACTCGCCCCTTATATACGCAACCAGTGGTTAAAAGCATACAATGTATATAAAGACAATTTGCCCTTAGAACCATTGATATGTTCTCTATATATCAGTACGAATTATATGAAAGTTAACAAAATCAACGTTAGATTAAGAAGAAGTACAATTCCCATATCCATGAAGTTATTGTGAACATATTTCAACATATTGAATGTCTGACGATATATCATCATTATGATGTTCATCTATACATGTTCCAGTATGAATAAAAATGAAGATTTAGTTTGAGGAATACCTTGAGGACTATTTCAAAGATAAAGATGAATATTTGATTGAGAAAAAGAATTATAAACTAATAAAATCTATTATAAATATATATTTGCATTTAATTCGTGTTATACAATATTATTGGACTGAGCACTGCTTTTACCCAAGTGCATAGACTTCTGCCAAAAAAATACGAAAATTACACGATTGTATTTTAAAAATTCTCTAAATACCCCATAACTATTTTGTTAATGTGGCACTACTCAACAATTTTTTTCCTTCATATTAAAAACCTCAAAACCCCGATTGTTGGAGTATATCTATATATGTATCTATATATCTTTTTTGTTTCAGATAAAGTAGAACGACAATTGGCTAAAGGATGGAAGTAAGAGTTCCGAAGGGATAAAAAGGTGGATAAAAGGGGCAGGTGGAAGGTCAGGCGTAAAATGGTCTTGATAGCCATTTAAGTCGAATATTTCCGGAAACGGAAGCCAATGCCTTAGTCGTCACAGCAGAGCAGACATGGTTTATCAGAGAATATATATATATATATATATATATATATATATATATATATATATATATATATATATATATATATATATATATATATATATATATATATATATATATATATATATATATATATAATGCCATTTTAACGACGAAATACCATTACGAATACTTTGAAGTATTCATTATATGAAAATTTTTCTCCTTCAAAGACTTCCTACAAATGGGAATTCAATAGAGAATGTAGTAAATCTAAAATTGATATCATTATAACATCAAAGTGTATTATTTAATTTGACTTCATCAAACATAATTTATAATTATCACCATGTGAATTTCATTTTTAAATTTGTACAAATAAAACTTCATATTATATGAATTTCTGAATTTTAAATTGTAGAATTTTGTTGAGTGTATGAAATTAATTATAATATTTACGTATGAAAGTATGAATTTAATTATATTAAACTCTTTTTAATTTAATTTATTTAACGTATGTTGTTGACTCCGTAGTCCAACAATTGCAATCAAAGTTATATTGAGATGTTTCGTATTGTCATGTGAAATTTTTGCCTTTTGATGTCAATCAATCATATGCCACCCGTTGTTATTGACAAACAATGTTACCTTTCCATATACATATCAATGAGTATGTAAAAGTATGTAATTAACACACACACACACACATTTTTATATAAATATATTTTGTGTTTATTCGGGAGTTTTATGTTAATATTTTTAACAAATGGAATCCAATATACATATTTTACCAAGTTATTTAAAAAAATTAGTTAATAAAAATTAATCTGTCTATTCAAATGCTCTATTTCATTGATGTTGGGTAACTATGTAGAAGCTTTTAAAATGTTAATCGCACAACCAACCAGCACACAATGTCTAACAGTCGACAGAATGTGTTTTCCCACAAAATCTCCACCTTCATTTTTATGTCAAATTACGTTCCTTTTTCATATGCTCTTGCGAAAGAAACACTTTTTATTTGATTCACCTTGATAATATGCGTTTGTTTATTACACCCTACACCATCGAAGGGGGTTGGGGTATTATGCGTTTGTGCCACAATAATTAAATTATACGAGGATCGTTCATTAATTTTTCGTAACCATCATTTTTAACTGATGATGTGGTGTATGGTATTAGGTAGTCGGGCTTGACCGACTATACATTCATAATTTTTTCTTGAAAAACTTTGGGTATATACGAACTTTAGGTATATACAAACAAATTTTGACCTTAAGAATAGAAACCATATTCTTTGCCAAATTTTTTAAATATATCATTATATCAGAGGCTTATTAAGGTGCCTATAATAACTCAACAAAACATATGTTGGACTTGTTTTTTTGCTCTTTAATTTATGATAAATCAAATAGAAATAACATACAAAGTTTCACACTTTCGACTTTTATAATAATTTATGATGTTTTAAAATCAGATTTAGCTTTTAATTCTTATATAAATTGATTATACAAAGTTTGAGTCAGATTAAAATTAGAACAATGGAATAATGGGAATAAAGGTAACTGGATGCTACACGTCTTTTAATTTGGCTGATTCCAAAAACTTTTAACCAATTATTTTATTATTATTTTTTTTTATCAAGTTGCCTTTTGAAACATGTCAATTATAATGATAAATGTCAAATAAATGAATATATTGTTAATCTGGCTAAAATAAGTGACCAGTAAAAAGTTCATACTGAAATTATAAAATATTAAAAAAAAACTTAATTGGTAGATCTTTCGAAACTTCCGAGTCAAAAATTTTATGTTGCTGACGCCCAAAGGAAAGAAAAGTTTATGACCCAAAAGCAATCAGAAGCCCAAGAAGCAAATCCTTCAATGGAGCTAAGGCAAGTCGAAAGATATTTGGCTGCTGTTAAAAGAGAATTGAAGAGAACAAAAAGGCATTCAAAACTGTGGTAGATTACACACTTATCTAAAATGATAAGTTAAAATAAACGAGGATTGGACTATTGTTTCTACAGGTCCCATAAATATATTTCAAATGAATTTTCAAATTGAAAATTTTATTTTCTATTTCAGATTAAATAAATTTATCGCACTCATTATTTAGCTTTTTAGCTAAATTAAAAAATGGACAAGATTGGGTCAGGACTTTGCAGTTTTTGACTCTGAAATATACAAATACAAATAACTCGAAAGATGGTACAACATTTTGGAAACTGAATGAAAATCGAAACTTTGGTACCTAAATATGTTTATAACAGATTTTAACGTACATAAATACAAAATACTAGTATCGGAAATAACTGGCAACTTTTGAATTTGTATACCATTCTTAACCTTAAAAAACTAGACACTTTTTGTTAAATTCAGACAAAGCTTAAATGTCTTGTCCCCAAAATTTATACATTAAAACATTCTATTTCAGATAATGGGATATAACTAGTTAATGCCGTTATTATTTTGTTGATTCTTATGGACAGACGAATATTTTTAAACTCTGGCCTTGGAATTGTGGGTTAAAATCCCTTAACACATATACTTAAACAATAGTTATAAAGGACTCTAAAAAAGTTTATTTCCAAAAAGAAAACTTCTGGATAATATGTACTCTAGTGAATAGAACACCGAATTAATGAATGAACGAATTAATGAATGAATATATGAATGATTATAAAAATTCAACATGGCCAAGTATTATTTCATTAAGCATTATTTACATACATATACTTACTTTGTTCTTAGGTTTTGTTCCTTTTTTGGTATTTCAGGAAAAATATGTTTGAGTGTGTTTGTTATTATTATTTTTTTATTGTTTTTGAAGTAAGTGTATGTGTGTATTCATAGTCTAAAAGGTTGCAAAAACCTGAAAGTATAAAAATGTGGTAAATTGTTTTATTGTCTTGTGGTATGTTTGTTTATTTGTTTGTGTTGTTGAAATATGCCATCGCATAGAATCTGTACAACTTATTTATTCATATGTATTATACAATACATACTGTACGCACAGTGTTTCATGAAATTTAATGAAATAAAAATTAATCTGTTATTTCCGAAGAACCAGTCCATCGATAGTACAGGAGTAGTGTTAGGTTTTGATTTTTATTATCCAAGGTTTCATATTGGATATCTTGTGATCAAATTTAAGTCTCAAAACATAAACTCGCTTACACTTCTAGTGTCATTGAGTGAAATTTCATTGAAATATGACGAGTCGTTCGAAAACTAAAGATTAAATTCTATTTCAATTTTTCATATGAAACACAGTGTAACGTATTTGTACGGATGTTCTTTATTGTTTTTAGTTGCACCCGCTTCAATTCGCTTCAATTCATAGTCTATATATATAAACTAAAATATGAATGTGTGTGTATTTATGTACTTGAAATACATTCATATGTAAATAAGTACTTATATACAGCATCGCATATAAAGTATGATACGTCAGGTTATTAAGGAAGCAATCTGATAATTATTCCAAAAATATTATTTTACAAATACCATGCAAATAAATAATTTGTGTTTTTAACAAATTAACCGAATAAACGTGCATGACCAACATAATTCAGACATCCCGAATTTAATTAACACACCCAGCGAAAACAAATCTTCTAGGAAACTTATCCTCTTAGAAGTGAAATGACACCACAGAATTTGAACTGTGAGATGGCTGAGACAATAATGATAACAATAATTTTATTGATATCTGTTTTACTGGACAAAATTTTGGAGGGTAACATCAGGAGAAAAGTAAACCCCGATACAAAGCAGACATTAAATATCGAATATCAATAACCTCTTTGTAAGCAAATTCTTATTATCAAATATCTATAGAACTGGAAATAAGAGTATATAGATGTTCATTCAATTACTTTTCCAAGGAAAATTTTTTATGGATAAAATGTAGGACGGATAGGATCAAGGGGAAGATAGAGGTAATACAATGCAAATATTAGTATCGAATCTGTCTGTAGAACTATTACAGTGAGAGTTAAAATTATTCAGTCCTTATCACTATATTAAAAATTGCAGTATTGAAATATATAAGACAGATAGAACTATATATAGAGATATTATAAATCTATAATTCCAATAATTTTTCTGTAAAACAGTTATACTTGAGAAAATAGATGTTTGATAGGGTCAGAGGAAAAGTACTTACCACATAAAGAAAAAAGTAGAGCTGCTTCACAAAGACGAAATATTAATTATCGAATATATAAAGAACTATTTCATATAGTTTGACATTTTATCACATAAAACACTTTTACTGAAAATATTTAGAACGGAGATGTGCCCTTTATTTCAAAACAAATATTAGTAATCGTATATCTGAACAAGTTTATGGCGAAAATCTTTCAAATTGACCTCATATCTCCATTTCTTGACATGACTGATAAAATGTATGTGCAGCAAAGCATATCGGATAAAGCAAATGATCTTTAAAATATAAATACAATCATGTTCCTAATAAATAGAATGTTACAATAACACGCAGGCACTTTAACTCAAATTTGGCGAAATTATTTGGTCATTTCACTTTGATTTTTGTTATCACGTTCTTGCATGAATGATTGTTTTGCATTATGTCACTTTATTTATATAATTTGAAATTTTTAATTCGAATTTTACATTTACATGGTTTTTTATCTATTGATTTATCAAATGTATTGCATAACTTTCCCTTGATTACAGGGTCAATGACTAATAGAATAAAATATTAAGTACACATTCTCTTTGCTCATTCTCTTTCACAAAAACTCCAACAACATTACGCACATTGGCACTCTGTTTGGCTTAGAGACACATGCACTAGATTTCACATTTCCAAAAACCTGCCCAAAATGATTAGAGATTTTTTCATTATAAAAAGCTGTGGGTTTTTGAAAGTTGTAATCGGTTCATAATTTCATTTAGCCTCCAAACAAATCCAAATCAATTGCTCATATAAACCCATAAAACAATTGTATCAGTTTTGTGTACTCAAAACCACAATGTTAAATTTGGACCTAGTCCTTATATAAAATCCCTCTCCCAAATTAACTTTAACATTTATTATTTTCCTAAAAGCATTTGAGTCAATGGTAAAATCTGATATAAAATTTTTTCTTTTACCAAACTGTCTTACAATCGGCTAAACAGGGTCCATAAGGACCCTAAGCAACTTGTTGAACTTCCACAACTGCCTTACATATATTTTTAAAATGAAGGTGTTTTGCATTAAATCTGAATGATTTTACCAAATTATATTGTGATCAATCCATAACGTCCAATAGATCCCACATAAGATCATATAAGAAAATTACATTTTTAAAGTCTTTCTTTTTTCAAAAGAGTCATACCATCTAAACAAGTATCCTTCAGGCAAATTCTACCTATTTTGCACCCATAACGTGTCTCATTTGACTCATTTTATGCAAAATTCTAAAACAAAACAAGTAAAAGTTATAGTCAGTCAAAACTGACTATTTAATATCCTACACCACATTGTTGGTTACTAATGGTAGTTATCAGAAATCAATGATCGACACTCGTATAAACATATTTTCTAATTTGTGCTTAAGAGTGCAGTATATTATGAAACTTATATATTTATGATTTGTGTGCTTAAGTACTTCTTCTAGAGGATAATAAAATAAAATAAAGTAGCTATTGGTCTTATATTTGATACAAAAAAAGCCAAAAGTCTGTTAAATCACGTTGAATTATCTTCACATTTATGAAAATGGTGACATATAAAACCAAGAAAACTCAACTAAGAGCTTAAAATTGTAATGCAACATTTTTAACTCTCGAACTGCATAGAAAACTCAACTAAGGGCCTAAAATTATAATGCAACGTTTTTAACCCTCGAACTGCATATTAATTTTTCAGATATCTTTAAATTATTTTTTGTGTTTTTGGAAATGTTTTCGAGCAAAGAAAGCGCTTAACAAAACAAAATTGACTCCATTTTGCAGATTTCACATAGTAAACTGAAGAGGACTTTGGAAAGCAACCAATTCTATTTAGAGTCACTTAAATAAAACTTAGAAAGTTAAGTGATTGAAAATTACAGGTATAAACTAAGAACAGAAGTAATTTTTATAACAACAACATTATAACATGGGAAAAATCAAAATATAATGTAATTTTGACGTTTAAGATTCCATTATAAGTTGCCGTCGTATGCGAATATAAACGTTTTGTACTTCTCTATATACATTTTCATCGTGAGTGCTTAAGTATGAGAGCGTTGAGTGGAGGACATTGTGTTTAACTCACATGATGTTGTATTTTTTGTATTTGTTTAAATCACCTCACTCAACTTAAAACGTCAATATTGTTGCTTTTATGAACGTTCATTTGTTCGTTCGTTCGTTCATTCTCATAAAATTTCACAATATTTATGGTTCTGTGCTCACAACTGTTTGTGCTTATTTTTCAAGGAGCCATCGTTCTGCATAATTATTTTTAAGTTTCAACTTTAAACTATACACCATAACATTAAAAGATGCAAAACGATATCTTAACACATACATAAAAACATAGAAGTTGAGACACATCTCTACGAACATTTTTTGATACGGAAGTGGCTTAGAAGAGTCTCCCAAAAGTTGAAATTACACACCATTCCTCATCCTGTTCCTCTTCGAAGTGGCTTCCAGACGACTTTAAGAAGCCACATCAGGAGGTGCCTCAGAAGTCATTTCCGGTAGTGACTTATAAGAATTTTTTGGTAAGTGGCTTTAAAGAAACTTCTAGTAGAGTCTCAGAAGACGCTTTGAAGAAACTGCCAGAAGTCACTTCTTAGACACATTTAGAAGTGCCTTCTAAGAAAATTCTGGAAGTTCCTAATGCTTAATGCTTAGAGGTGAATCCGAAAATTACAATCATGATCAATTTAAAAACGAATCTGTGTTTTTTTTTTTTTGGGACTTATACACAGTTTAAGTACTGGACCAATTTTGCTGAAATTTTCACAATGATCCACATATACCCAAAAGTAACATAGGCTATAAAAATTTCGATAGAACCAGGGCGAGATGAACCCCCATGCAAAGCAATTATTGATTATAGAATATCTAAAGAATTATAACAGCGAGAATTTTCAAATTTGGTACCAACCACTTTTTCAACGTTCCAAAGTTCTCAAATTTGACCCTTGCTATACAAATATTAAATAAAGTTTTAGAACGGACAGGACCAGTTGTGATTTGTTAAATTTCTTTCGAGATCTTAGAATGAGGAGAATGTTTGTGCAGCAAAGCGCAACAGATAAACGCTAGTAACATTATAATTTCTAAAGGCAAAATATTACTGAACTACTCAAATTCAAAGTTGAAAAATAGAAGCAAGTAACTGTAGTTGTTCTTTTATATTACTTTACAGATAATATAGGAAAAAAACAAGAACAAAAGAGATGAAAACAATTTTGTTTGACAATCTCTTTTAAGACTTCTAAAGAACTACTGGATGACACTTCCATATGTACACTAAGAAGACTTCGTTTTTGTAATTCCTGCAATATGCTCTAAATAACTTCTGGAAGTCGCTTCTTTAAATATTCTTTAAGATCGCGTGACAAAAGTAATGTATTTTGTTCTTGTATACCCTCTATTATCTTCTAAACAACTCCTGGAAGAGACTTCTTATATACTCGATGAAGATCAAGTTTTGATTGTTATGTATTTTGAAGATGATAAAGTGGCAATAAGTATTGTATATTGTTTCTATAAATTTGCGAAAATCTTTCCACAATCGTCCAGAGGTGACTAAAAATAATTTTAACTTTCAAATGTGTGAAGGGATTGTTAATTAAAAAAGTGTGATTGATTGTCAGATAGATAAATAGATAGATAGATAGATAGATAGATAGATAGATAGATAGATAGATAGATAGATAGATTGACGTTCATCGTGATAAAACCATGCAAAAATATCTGGCATGAATTGAAAATACAGATTCCGCAAATGCTGGAAACTACTAATAATTTTTTTAACATCGCGATCTGACGTCGATGAAAACTTGTGACTTTCAGAATAGTACTCTTTTTCTGTTGTACGATATTATCATTGTTAAATTAATCATTTAATATATCAAAATCTGTTCATAATTCACCGAGATATGCTATATATTCTTTCTTTAAAAATTTAGTCCCATGTGGTTGGTGTTGTTTATAACTATAGAAAAACCAAAACAACGTTTAAAATATTTTTTTGAGATTTGGAAATTCTATTAATGCGCGAAATTTAATTGTTTTACTAATGTTTCAGAAATATTTTTAATACTCGTGAATAAAATTTTACATACATATTTAGTGCTTTAGAGAATCTATGTTGACTCATATAAAGGCTTTAGTAATGGCTGTTATTTTCTCCTTCTTCTGCAAGTGATGATATTATGCAATTCTATTTATAACACGTACTTGACATTCGCAACTGCCTGGCTGATGCTCCAAGGAATGTCAAAAAACTTTTAGAACACAAAAGTGGTAAAAATTTCTCAAAAAGTTCTTGATTTCGCGAACAACATACAGTTGCGACAAAAGAAGCCAAGCATTTGTTTTTAAAACCGAATGTTTACAAACAAATCTTAAGACTTCAAATGTGGCCACTTATTTTAGGCCAGACTAGGCCTCCTGTCAATGTAAACAAGCCCTTGAGTGGTACAAAAACAATAATGTGGTACTTGTACCAAGAAGCTAAGGCCAATGGAGATATATTGGGCTCTTGTTAAAAGAGAGTTGAAGAGCACAAAAAAGATGTTCAAAAGAGTGATAGAGCAATCTGACAGAAAGTACTACAGTATCGTTAATAGGAGAACTACCGTAAGACAAAATTCATCACTAATTAAAAGTTTAAAAATAATAAAAATTTAAAAATATGTTTTATTATTTGTAATAATAATTTTAATCAAATAAAAATTACAACTGTAAGTTTAGTTGTTTTATTTTTATTAACAAACTAGCTTTTACTCGTTTCGCTTTGCTGCACAAAAATTCTCCTTTGTCAGAGATCTCAAAAGAAATTTCACAAATCACGGCGTGTATTAAAAAAAATCATGCATTGCAGGGGGGGCTACCCCTTCCTGTGATCCTAACCGTCTTTGACTTGTAGTTATGCCGAATAATTGAATATATCACGAAAAACACTTTTACAAATTATCAATAAACATTTACATGTACATTATTCCCTCTCGTACAGTATCTTCTAATTGAATCGACTATTATTTAGAATTATATTCGAATAGTCGTATTAATCTTAAATAAACTAAATTTTACAATACAGATAGACTGATTGATTCAGAAAGTGATTCTGAGTTGAACTGTTGTAAGATTGTGGAGGATTTGGAGCTTGAAGATATTTTATTAGAAATAGGAGATCACAATAAAAAGACATTAAATTTGGATGTGAATTTAAGAAAAAATTTAAAGTTTTCATTTTTATATTGTAATGCATTACGTATCGCACAGACATCGTGCATATTTGGTAGTTTAAAAACTCTGACATTTTAATTGCATTCGCCGACTATCTGCCTGTTACACTTTCACATTCTCAGATACATTTTTCATTTTTAAAGGAAGTATAATGAAAAGAGAATATGAAAATAAACAAATAAGAATGTTATAGTCGGCCAAGCCTGACTATGTAATATCTGACATCGCAATGTTATAGCTGATTTATTTTTATACCCTCCATCACTATAAGTGTATTATACACGTTTGGGAACTTCAATATGATATGTGAAAGTGGGCTTGTATGAGACCCATGAGAAGCAATGAACCTAACCTCACATAACTTGATACATCAATTTAGAATATTATAAGTCTTATTTCTTTCAAATTTCGTTAACATTGCTTATATACACTATAAGGTGGATGTATTGCATTTTTGTTTGTTACAAACATCACCACAAACCTATAATACCCCAACCCTCTTCGGTCCTGTAGAGTAAAAATATCTATATCCACGTGACCACAAACTTCAACAACGATATCACTTTAGAAGTTTTCTCCAAATTGTCTCAAACAAAACCTTCGAAATCGACTATCGAAAGCATTTCGAGAACAAGCTTGTAGAGTTCGTCAATTCGATCGATATCGAAGGTTCGCTTACGATACCTATATTGAATCTTTAGCGATATTCTTAACGCATCTACAATTAAAAAACAGATCATTTTTTTGTTAATTTTTTGTAATTTAGAATTTCATTTTTATACCCTCCACCACCACAAGTGGTGAGGGTATATTAAGTTTGTCATTCTGTATGTAACGCCAAGAAGGAATCATCTCAGACCCAACAATGTATATATATTATTGCATCAAATCAAAAACTGAGTCGATTTAGCTATGTCCGTCTGTCCGTCTGTCCGTCTGTCTGTCTGTTGGAAACATTCTCACGCCTAGACTAATTGACCGAATTCAATAAAACTTGGCCACATTGTTTGTTATTATCCTAAGCAGTTTGCTATTTAAAACCAGCTATATCGGTTTATAAGCAAGGAAGTTATAGACCGATATCTGAAACAACCTCAAAATTTCAAAAATGAACTCTTCTAATTTCTTCTAAAAATGTAATTGGACTTAAACAAAAAATTAATTTTAGCATACAATTACACGTGCTTCATCATCGTGCCAAAAATTATCAAAATCTGATTAACCGGAAAAAAGTTATAGGCTATAATATGCAAAATTTTGATACACCCCAAACTCTTTGTGTCATATGGACCGCAATTTTTAAGATAATTTACTGAAATTTGTCACAACTAATTTTTAAACCATTCTTAATATATGTTATACATTTTATTAACATTGGTCCATATTTTGATATAGCTCCCATATAACGCCATTTCCCGGAATATGATTTATAGCTCATAAAACTCTTAAATTGCAACCAATTCTATTGAAATTTGGCACAAATAATTGCTTAACTATTTTAAATATATACTATAAATTTTATTCACATGGGTCCGTATTTTGATATAGCTCCCATATAAGGCCCCTTCCCGGAATGTGATTTATAGCTCATAAAACTCTTAAATTTGAACCAATTCTTTTGAAATTTGGCACAACTAATTTCCTAGCTATTTTAAATATATGTTATAAATTATATTAAGATGGGTCCATATTTTGATATAGCTCCCATATAAGGACTTTCCCGGAATATGATTTATAGCTTATAAAACTTTTAAATTTGAACTAATTCTTTTGAAATTTGGCACAATTATTGTTTCAACTATTTTAAATATATATTGCGAATTTTATTAATATGGATCCATATTTTGATATAGCTCCCATATAAGGCCCCTTCCCGGAATTTGATTTATAGCTCATAAAACTCTTAAATTGGAACCAATTTTATTGAAATTTGGCACAAATCATTTTTTAACCATTTTAAATATATACTATAAATTTTATTCACTTGGGTCCGTATTTTGATATAGCTCCCATATAAGGCCCCTTCCCGGAATGTGATTTATAGCTCATAAAACTCTTTAATTTGAACCAATTCTTTTGAAATTTGGCACAATTAATCTCTTAATTATTTTAAATATATACTATAAATTTATTCATATGGGTCCGTATTTTGATATGGCTCCCATATAAGGCCCCTTCCCGAAATGTGATTTATAGCTCATAAAACTCTTAAATTTGAACCAATTCTTTTGAAATTTGGCACAATTATTTTTTTAACTATTTTAAATATATGTGATAAATTATATTAAGATGGGTCCATATTTTGATATAGCTCCCATATAAGGACTTTCCCGGAATATGATTTATAGCTTATAAAACTTTTAAATTTGAACTAATTCTTTTGAAATGTGGCACAATTATTGTTTCAACTATTTTAAATATATATTGTGAATTTTATTAATATGGATCCATATTTTGATATAGCTCCCATATAAGGCCCCTTCCCGGAATTTGATTTATAGCTCATAAAACTCTTAAATTTGAACCAATTCTTTTGAAATTTGGCACAATTAATCTCTTAATTATTTTAAATATATAATATAAATTTTATTTACATGGGTCCATATTTTGATATAGCTCCCATATAAGGCCTCTTCCCGGAATATGATTTATAGCTTATAAAACTCTTAAATTTGAACCAATTCTATTGAAATTTGGCACAACTAATTTTCTAGCTTTTTTAAATATATGTTGTAAACTTTATTAAAATGGGTCCATATTTTGATATAGCTCCCATATAAGGCCCCTTCCCGGAATATGATTTACAGCTTATAATACTTTTAGATTTGAACCAATTCTATTGTATTGTGGGTCCATATTATGATATAGCTCCATTATAACGCCCCTTCCCGAGTAAATAAAGACCAATTCTACTGAAGGTCGACACAATTATTTTGCTAACTGTTCTGAAGATATTATATTAATTTGCCCTGTATCGGTCCAAATTTTCCTATAGCTCCCTTATAACGGGATTTTCCGGAAAACGGATTAGAGTTTATAAAACATTTAAATAAAGATTAATTCCATTAAAATTTAGCACAATGATTTTTCTAACTATAATAAAAGTATATTATAAATATGAACAATCTTGGTCCAAACTTCGGGAAGGGGTCTTATATGGGAGCTACATATAAAACCCCTTCCCGGAAAATAGTTTTGAGCTTATAACAAGCATATTTTTTGTTTTTATACGCTCCACAGTACAAGTGGTAGAGAGAGAATATTAACTTTGTCATTCTGTGTGTAACGCTAAGAATGAATTATTTCAGACCCCATAATGTATATATTCTTGCATCAAGTCAAAATCTCAATCGATTTTCGTCAATCTCTTTGTCTGCTCACATCCGCAAAAATTAACAGAGCTCAATGAAAATTGGTAGAAAAAAGGCAGTTAATAGAAAAATTTTATAGCTTAAATTGTAACTAATTTTATGACTAATTAAGTATTTCTGTGTTATATACATTTGTGAGTATATGTGTGTCTATGGAACCTAACGTATTAACTTTACACGAATTTGTGGTGGAGGGTATTTAAGATTCGGCATAGCCGAATATAGCATTCTTACTTGTTTATTTTACTTTTATGAACAAAACGGATTTTTAAAAGTAAATATGGTAGTACGATGGAAAATACATAGAAGAAAGTAAAATTGGAACTACCTTGTTTCTTATATCATGATAAATTCCATGTTAATAATAAGAATAATTTTGTATACATAAAAAAATATTTTCAATACTTCAGAAGTACAACTCATATTATTTTATGACTTTACTCCATATCTCTTTAAAGTCAACAAATAAAAAATATACAAAAATAAAATTAATTTAATTTAATATTTAAATTTCAATAAAATTCTATACGATGAATGAAAATAATTTAAGATAATTTTACATTTCCATATGGAAATATTCAAAATCCCTGTCTATATAAATGTCGTTTGGAATAACCCACTTTGTATGTTTTTATGTTAAATATTATTAAAATATTCTTAATCAAGTACACCGATTAGCTTCAATTTCCAGTATTGATGAACATTTTTATGAGAGTTAACTTAAATACTGGGCTGAACATAACATTAGTACAATCGCATAGTGCCCCGACTTTTGCTTGTGTAGAACGATACCAAAGTAGAACAGTAATTTAAGGTTTTTTCATAAACTTTTCTTTCTAAATAATAATTAATAAATTTTGCTGTTAGGGAACCAGTTTCCATACTATGTAAACTATACCATGGTTTACAGTATGTTTCATATCCTTTTTGGTATCAGTTAAAATTAAAAATATTTTTTCATTTTTAAAATACACTTTATTGAAATTAATTTTAAATTGAATTTAAAACTAAACAAAATTATTTGAAAAAAATTTTTGTTTTTGCAACTCTACCACAGCCGTACTGGAAGCTTTGGAATGATATTGAAGTATATATATCGAATATTAAGGCAAAATGTCATATTTTGTTCATTTATAATTGACAATTTTACGAAAGTTCTTTCTTTGAATTTAGAGGACAATTTTTGTGAATGTGAGCGTCCCAACAACAGAACAACAGGACATAGCTAAATCGACTCAGATTTTGATTTGATGTAAGAATATATATCCTGTATTTTGTTTATTTTTATTATAATTTAAGGTTAATGTAGTCAACTTGTGATGTGAATTACAACGATAAATATTAAGAGCATTCGTGCATGTAATCGTGTATACAAGTAGTACTCCGGTCGGCTGTATATGATTTTTACCATCCTTTTAGTTATATTTTTTGTATATTTCATTGTTTCGTTCTTTGTGATTTCATTATTTATTGTTGTAATTGTGGCAAAAAGAAGAAAATAATAACAAAAAAGAAACTGTAGAATTTATTAAATTAAGGTCACTCATGTGAAGTCAAATGTTTGATTTTACCGTTTTATTTACGGTATGAAAAGGACATTACTCCTTTCCTCCTATCAAAACAGACTTTTCTCTCGCGCTCAACAACAAAGAAGAAACAGATTTAAACTTTCCACGGTGGTATGTTGCATTTGATTAAGACGTTACTGTCCTTTGTAACAATATTACTGACGTTTGTAACAATATTGAAAATGAAATGCTGCATTTGATTAAGACGTTACTGCCAATAAAATCACAAATATTTTGTACATCCGGTTTATAACGTTAATGTGAGTGGTGCATGAAAACAGAAAATATGTACAACAAAATAAAATTTTATTACAAAGTAAACGCGAATGATTGAACCATATTGGAAAGACTCTCACACGGTGACAGTATAAGTTCAGCTGATTATTTACCGCCAAAGTTTGTTTACTTTTTTATACCCTTCATCACCATAGGTGGTTGGGGCATTATGCATACATGAGTATACCGTTTGACTCAGAATCACTTTAAAAGTTGATGTCTTAAGAATTTTGGACTGCGTTATTATTTTGGCCCAAGGCCGACGCCTATTAATATTGGTTTAATAAAAATGTTCCTCCCGGAGTGGGGATTTAAGCCCACAAAAGCCCCAAATATAAAGTGAAATTCAGTAAAAACTATTTATTTAATGACAAATATTACAAATTTCTTTACAAGAGGTCTTCGAAAATAAAAATATTTATTAGAGATATTTAGTTTTAATAGTCTTTTAGGTACATTTTATTACTATTTAAGTAATTACCTTTCCAACAATACTAAATACTTACTTAAAAATTGTACACCACTCTTCAAAAATAACTGAATCCTGGTTCCTTTCCCAGAAATCTGCACATTTCTCATACAAATATGTGCTGCAGTATTGTATGCAATAAGCGAATAGTAAATTTCAACAACACTTTTTTGGAGATAATTCTGTACCTTTAGATATACTTAATATTTGTAACGAAACTTCATATGGACACTTTGGAAGTGTTTCACAATTTATTTGGAAAAGGACATATTCCTAGTGGCCCTGGAGATGGGGAGTGGACCTTTAAAACTGGTCACCTCGGGTAACATTTTTTTCAAAAATCGCAAAAATTTCATAATTTCATCATACGATTACGTATTGCCGATATCTCTTATAACTTAATAGTCAAATTTGTACACATTTTTGAATATGTGTTTTTGAAGTCATGAAGTGTTTTTGAATAGTCGATTTGAAATTTTATTTTATTTTACTCTGGTCTTACTATCTATTTTTTAACTCTGAAAGAATTCTTAATGGAAAAACGTGTAAAGTAAGTCCGAGGGTATGAGGTGAAACACACTTATCATTAAGATTCCTTAAGAAACTTTTATGCATTTGAAATATTAATATTTTGGACTGATTTAGTTCTTCTTTTATATTTTAATATGTTTAGCGTCTTTTTGTACTTTTTGAAGATTAGAATACTTTTTTTTCTATACTGATTTACTACCTGCACATGTTTTTTTACACTTTTGCCTTCCGTAATTGTTGATTCTAAGTTAAAATCTTCCGATACCTCCTACATTTCATCTAAATCTATACTGGGTATGGCCTCTGCCTTTTATTTTGTTCCTCCAATGCATGAACTTGAAAATGATCTTCGCAAATATACATTTTCTTATTATATTCCTTCTCAGGAATTTGACATTTTTCTCACCAAATCTTTCGTTGTATTTATCCGACGAAGGGAATTTTAACATTTTTATACTTTTGAAATCTCGTCTTGATTTTTGACATTTCTTAACACAACATTTTATACCAGAAGGCAAGGAATTTTTTTCTTTGTACAAGCATTCATTGTTTATATATAAATATTTATGAATAATTAATAATAATTAAAAATATTATATACTCTGAACTCATTGAAACCAAGAAAAAATATATTTATTAAATAAATCACACATATAAAATTTGCGCTCATAAAACGTCCGCCGCTTTTCATCTGTTTTGATCTTCATCTGTTGAAAGCTGAAAACGTAAGTGATCCCATATGAATTTTACAATCAACGAAACCGATCAACATACATAAGTACACAAACAATAACATGTGCGCTCCGTTTTGTGCTTTCGTATAAGTGATGCACTCTATTTTGTTCATATTCCTTTCCCGCACGTTTATGTTGCAACGCACAAATATTGTAGATAAGAACATCTCGTCGAAATTCCTCAGCTCCAAATAGAGGAAATTATAATGAACCATTTGGTAGGATGATGACGAACCTTTTGAAAAGTAAAGATAACAAAATTATATTAAAGTATTAATGGAGTTGAATGGAATATTGTATATAAGTATTAGTAGATAGTCCATTTGTAGGACGGGCAGCACTCCACCATGTACTATCCACAATTATTGAAGTCTACATATTGTTATAAACATTTCTTTCAGGAACCAAATATCCTAATACGTGTTATAAATAGAGTTACAAAAAAGTTATGAACTACCCTCTTAAATCTTAAATAGACCAATTATTATTACAACCACATTTTATACAGCCCTTATAATTCCCTACACTGAACCAAATTTCGTAGGTAATATTAACGAAAAATATTCGTAGAACTTATATAAATAATAAAGTTGTTAAATAAATAGATTTTTATTCTAATTAACGACATTTTTCTTCAAATTGAACAATTTTCTTCAAATATACTAAAAAAATAAATTGAAAAAAATGTAAAATATCATAAATTCTACGTACTAAAATGAAGTTAATTTGAATAAAAATTTTGTTTATTTAACGATGTTTTTCGTCAAAAAAAAAAAAAAAATATATATATATATATATATATATATATATATATATATATATATATATATATATATATATATATATATATATATATATATATATATATATATATATATATATATATATATATATATATATATATATATATATATATATTTTTTTTTTGTCCTAATAAATACGACAAAGGAAATGTAAACTGATCAAAATAAAAGAAAATAGTGCAATGTCAATAGGACGGCGGTGAGCAAATAAATATAAGAGGCCAAAGAACAAACTAAACTTCAACAACATTCAAAAACATAATAAACAGCTTAGAGTACGGCGTAAAGAACATATCATAAAAGAATTTTATGCTCATAAAATGAGGTATGGTGTCATTCCCAGTAGAAGACACTTTACAGCCTCTTCCTAGAACTTTAGCATGCGAATGAATGATTTAGAAACAAAGTTAAAAAGGATTAACTGCAATGTTCACTCGCCAAATTAGGAGAATGGTCTAAACCCAAAGATGTATTACAGGAAGTAGAACAAAACAAAACTCTGATCCTATCCGTCTTACAATTATTTTTTAGAGAAAGTGAATAGAAACAAATTTGAAAATTTTCTCCAGTATACGATAATTAATATTTCGTTTGTATGAAGATACTCCTTCCCTTTCCTAGTCCTATCGGAATTTTTCATGAAATATTTTGTACTTCTATGTACTTCTAAAATAAGTTGACAATTTTCGTCAATCTGAAGTATTTACAAAAAATTAACAGAATTTTTCGTTATGATAAATAAAAGCTTCGTTGACTGATATTTAACCTTCTTTACTTCAGTTTTACACCATTTTTCGTTATATTTACAACTTTTTTGGTTCAGTGTAGTGGTTCATCACAAATACTTTCTCAAGAAACAGAATATCTTAAGAACAAATGAAGTGTGACAATTAAGATTTCATTTAAATTTTTCAATCAACAGTTTTATTGGAGAAAATGTTGGGCGGAAAGGAAGGAGAGCGCCTCATACAATGCAAATATTTATTATCGATTACGCAGAACTGTTACAGCGAAAATTAAAAATTGAGTAAAAAATAATTCCTTTAGAAATTGCTGCTGTAAAAAATATAGGACAAATAGGATTATAACGCGAATAGTTCAAATATTAAGAGAATTTTTGGAGCTAGAATTCTCAAATTTAGACCTAATGATTTTCCTGGATTTTAGGTTGTGTATTCGGAAACTGTACCTACTATATAAGGAAAAAAGAAGAACTGCCCCAATAATCAATTCTATGAAAATAATATTCATAATGTAAACTATAACTTCAATGTTATTTAATAAATTCGAATAACTTATTTTTATTACATATAATGTCTACCGCAACGTCGTTGACATTAATGACAACATGACAACTCCCATCAAGACAAAACAGATGGCATTCGCTTTTAAAGTAGGAAAAAACAAACACACAAACACATACATATTTATTTATATCATTAAATGTGTAATGTCCAGATGTTCAATGAATGTTTCCTCCGTAGAATTTTTTGTCTCAGGTGTAGTGTAAACATACAAACACTCTCATGTAAACAATCTATTTATTTCTATTTCCTTTAGAATTTTAAGTTTTTACCTCTCGATTATGAATCTTTTACAAATTTTTCTTTTCAAATTTGCATCATCATTAATTTTGCTTCATTCATTACGTTCGAATGAAAAATATAGAATATTGCATCCTTTACCAGGAAATGGTTAGAAGGGAGTAAGTAAATTATAATAATAATTACAATATGCACACATACATATGTATTCATATATTTTAATGTTGCATAAATGATTATTATCTGTGGTAATACAACAAATAAATAAACGAATTAATGTCGTCTTTAGAAGCAACAAGTAAGAATGCTATATTCAACTTGACGAATCCTCAATACCCTCCATCACAAATACACTTGATGTAAATTCGCAATAACTTTGTTTCTACTAAACCGATTTTATTAATTTTGGAATGAAAATATTGTGGCGGAAAGACATTCTAATCTTTTGATTTATAATTAAAAATCTTAAGAAAGTTATTTGCTTAAATTTGGAGGTTGCATCAGATATCGGTGAATATTTTTTAATATACTGAACCGATTTTACCGATTTTAAAATAGGAAACTTCTCAGGACTATAATAAATATTTAAGCCAAATTAATGTTTGAATAAAAAATAAAAAGGCTCCAGCCGGTGCAGTTACTATAAATGTACAAGAGGAACACTTCAAACGTAAATTCGATTTTTGGTTTCTGATAAGTTTAATACACCGTGATTGTAGATACGTTAACATATATACATATTCATAAATAAATTTAATATAAATACAAATGAATAATTATGTTAGGTAAATATGATTGTAAGTTGATAATGAGTAAATAAAATTGGTGTATTATATTTAGGTTAATCGATTCTTCGACATTTTTTAAAAACAGATTTTCGGCTTCTTCGAAAAAGTGCAATTTAATATGAAACTATTTTGGGTTTTTAATAATAACCGGGTTTGACAAAATATTAAAACGCCTATAAAATAATAATAAAGTAAAAAACTGTTAATTTACGTCTATTCTAATTAATAATTCTTTTAAAAACACTTAAATACTTTTTGAATCGAGTTTTGTAAATTTCTTCTAAAAAATGTATCGATTTTTATACCCTCCATCACCACAAATGGTGATAGAGTTGTATTAACTTTGTCATTCCGTGTGTAACGCCAATAAATAATCATCTGAGACTCTATAAATTATATATTCCTACATCAAATAATAATCCGAGTCGATTTAGCTATGCCCGTCTGTCAGTTGAAAACATTCTTACGGTCACAATACATGTGTGTAAATATAGATTCGGCATAACCTAATAAGTATAGAACTTTTACGTTTTTCTTTGTTTTTATACAATTTGGCATTGAAAATGAAATTTTTCTCAGTGTACTTGATAGTTAACAAATTATTAAGTAAGATTTCAAGCTTTCCGAATCGAGTCTTATATAGAATTTATTTAAGATTAGATTTTTGGATTTTGAATAAAAATATGTTTTTCATGTTCCAAATTATATGCAGAATCGTCACTGGTTAGATCTTTAGATTCAGATCCATATCAGTTTTGGTAGAATAATTAGGGAATGCATCATCCACAGAACAGTTTCCAGTACTTAATATCCTATCAAAGTGTCGAAAACATTGAAAAGAAATATTATTTAGTTTTTAATACACTAAAAGTCATAAAACACGATTTAAGAAGAAATCGGCTTTTCGAGGATAAAACTTTGATATTCGAAATGTGAGCTTTAGAAATCGAAACCGACTTAATCAAAATAACCGGTTATAACCGGTTCTAAAAAAATCCCTGTATTTATAATGCTTATTTAAGAAAAGCACTCACCTGTTGGATTCAATATCAGCGCAATTGGCAAACCGTTAGTCTAGTTGAATTGTACATCTGTAAAATTATATATTTGAAGTAGTATGATGGTTGACTGATTACGTATCCTTAAAGAGAATTTCTTCGATTTCGTTTTGTATTGTATGTATCATTGTTAACATCTTTTATTTACAATAATGAGTTCAATCATTTGAGTTGACCTGAAATAGATTTAAAAATGTATTCTGAAAATTAAAAAAAATAATTCGATATCGTAAAATATGCATAATTTAATATTTCAAAAATTATGCATATTATATGCGTTCAAAAATATATATTAAAAAAAATGTTATATCAGATTCTTATTATGTCGATATATATAGTACACAACCCAATAATATAAAGCGACTATAAATATATTTGTAAGTTATAACATTTTTGGTAATTCTATCTCTGGTACGAGTTGAGCACATATACCCACACAAAAAACAGGTATTTAAAGGAACTTGAATTTATTAAAATGTACATTTACTTAAACATTTGGTTTATTAGAGTAGCAGTTTAAATGGTTCCAAGGAATGAATAAATTATAATGAATTAAAGTGAACCTGTTGAACCCTCTGGTATCGGGTAAATGATATCTCCATGAACCATGAAGAACCGCATAGGAGATCAGTTCTCTTATTTCAAGAGTATGGATACACCAAGGCTGTTACTTGTGGTTAAATACCCATTACCCCTAATGTGATAAACCGAAAATGAACGTTAATTTTATTGCAGTTATATATGGTTCTGACCTCGTCAGATGAAGGGTTTAAAAGTGTATTTGCAAAAGACCGTATAAAACCACTTCCGAAAATAACTTTAAGCATCATAGGCCTCAATATAATGTTATTATCATACAATTTAATGTATCTATACAACTAATAATCTCTGTTCTATATTTTGCAAGGTTTGGCCCATAATTCTATATACCTCCCAACCTAGATCTCATAGCTAGAAATCGCTTAACGTATTTCAAATTAATATTACTATAATAGTACTATTCTGAAGAAGTTGAAAATGGTTGTGCAATATTGGTCGTCTGTGTGAAATTTTAATATTCAAACTCGAATGTAAATGTTTAAAATTTTCATTGATTTGAGCAAAATTGTAAGTTGGAAAATTTATATTCATGGATCCTTCAGAAACCTTAAAGAATGCATTAAGGATATTTGTGTGAAGGTTTTGTACCTCCACGATATATCTTGTGTCCATAAATTGGTTCAACGGTATCACATTACTTTACTACCATTTGTGGTCACGCGGGATTGCTTCCTAAGAATGCACTGTATTTGTCGTGGGGACAACAACAAAAACAAAACTGTAGGTATATGTAAGTATGTTTTTGTATTGGTGTAAAAATAATAGATATATTTATATGTGCACCGATTTGAAAGATTTTTACATGAGCGATTTCTGCTAGTGAAAATCTATAAAGAGATAATGGGTAGTCCATATCTAAAGTTTGAGAGATATTTAGCTTGAAAAATTAAAAATTTTACTTTTTACCGATTTTGGTGAAGTTCTTATAAATAAGAGCATTAATGTTTCGATTATGGAAAGATTAAGTTAAACAAATTATTTACCAACACCGTTCTGAAGTTACAGATTTATTTCCATTTTATTTTTCATTTGAAACACTGTGCGATGTTCACATAATGTGTTACACAAACATATTAAAAGTGAACACTGGTAACATAAATATAAAATAAAATCATAAACACTATAAATGTGAATTTCAAACTTTTAAATGTAAAAGAAAGATTTATATTCATATTTATTATTACAAAAAAACACCATTAACATCATCAAACAATAAAAATAAAAACATTACGAAAGAATAACATTATGAAAGAAATAAAATACAGGAAGCAGGCAGGAATAAAAAAATTATTAAATCTACATTATTCCCAACTGCAAATATTTGAATATTTGCCAACAATAAATTAACATTATTACGATGTCACATTAATTATGTTTTAAATTACTAAAGAATTCAATATTTTATTGTTTATTATGTATTTGTTATATCACTAATAATATTAAGAATTAAATTATATAAAAGTAAATTGACATTAACACACATTTGCACTTACAGATATGAAGTTTTGGATATAATTTATATCCAAAATCGAACTTAAATCAATTTCTTCTAAAATTCTTAAGAATTTCTTGTCTTAAATTCGAACAAAATCCATAAATTTTATGGTGTGCATCGTTTTTAAACCGATTTTGCTAATTTTAATAAGAAATTTGGACAATGATAGATAATAGAATTTCATTAAGATCAGATAATTAGTTCAGATGTTCTTCAACAGAGAAAGTGACGTTTTTTAATCGACTCGGATTTGATTTGATGCAAGAATGTGCATATACCTTATAGGTTTCTTAATTATTCCTTCTTTTCGATACACAAGAAATGCCAAAATTAATTTATCCAAATTAACCAGAAGGCAATAAAATCAAAAAAATCTTTCGAAACCAAAATTGTTAGGGTTTATGTAAAAGTTGTTTTTTTTTTTTAACGTAACGATCTTCATAAAATTTTACCACCAGTTATATACTCTTGCATCATATCAAAATCGAAGTCGATTTGTTGTAATTGGCCCTCGATTTCGCTTAGCCGCCATAAAAAAGTCCCTCGAATTTCCATAGATAAAATTTACAACCAATCAGATCCATGTACTCGAGATTGGAATTAATAATTATTTTAAAACGTATTTTATATAAATCTGAGTAATTTTACCAATTATGATCGGTCTATCATTTTACACAGATCCCACGTAAGGCCTGTTAAGCTTAAAATTCGTTTTAAAATCTTTCTGTTGTGAAATTTTACGTGAAGGAGTTTTATATAAATATTGATGATTTTACCAAATGATTTCTGGTAAAAGTAAAACTTATTAAAATTTTCATCATTAATATTAATACAGAAGTATTTTTCAGAGAAAAGCTCCTACTATTTTGTTCTCTCTTAGTCAGATGATGATGATTTTATTATGATTTTATGATTTTTCTCTCTCACATATACATACTTAGACAATACTTAAAAGCTGCTCACAGGTGGATGAAACACAATAACAAAAATGTATTGAAAAATATTTAATTTTCGGCATTCGAGAACTTCGAACACAACAGTGCTACTAACAGCTCTCAATAAATTTTAAAATTTGAAGAATATTTATTTAGTATTTTATGCAT
The DNA here is from genome assembly GCA_004302925.2 of Cochliomyia hominivorax. Classification (NCBI taxonomy): domain Eukaryota; kingdom Metazoa; phylum Arthropoda; class Insecta; order Diptera; family Calliphoridae; genus Cochliomyia; species Cochliomyia hominivorax. The sequence continues at coordinate 63,166,375 of PYHX02000158.1, forward strand.
ATAAGGAAGGATTGAATTAAGACAAAAAAGCCTTTAACGATAGCCAAATTGAGACATTGCATGAGCAAATTCGATCATAAATTTTTTAGTTTGCATTTTTAGATTAACTAAACAAAAAGGCTTAACGCGAAATGAGAAATACAATAATATTACAAGTAGTGCTACTGTGCCTTAACCCACATGGCTAAAAACGCAATACCTTTTAGTGGAATAAACCCAAACTACAAAAATGGGCAAAATTGGCATACAATTTTAGTACTAAGCAGTTAAATCGAAAATGTCATAACTTACATTTTTTTATTTTTTATTCGATTGAAATCGCAATTACAATTTAAAAGAAAGTATTTTTCGGTTTTAATCACTAGGGATGAAATTTTGAACCTTTTTCGGAAACCCTTCCATTAAAGATTGTAACGGCTTTCTGTCACTTTTCTCGAACATCTCCGTTTAAAATCTATCTCAGTTTTGGACACTTTTTCTGTGCTCTCCAATTATGAAGTCTTTTGATGGGAATCAGTCTTTTTAGTAACCATTCTTTTATTTTAAGTTTCATAATTATAGAGACCGTTATAACAAATGATTGGCTTCTTTTTCCGCAATTGTGTTGCTTGCAATACAAAGAAATTTTTGGGAAATTTTGACTGCTTTTGGTTCCTAAACTTTTCTTCCCCTCGAGTATCAAAAACATATAATGTTTGACTAGAAAGTTACAAAAAATCTGTCAGAACATATGTAGAATTTAAAGAGCCAAAATGGCCTGTGGCAATTTATTATTATTTTTTATTATTATTATTATTTTTTTTTTTTGTCCATATGTCCATAGGACTTTCAAAATAATGGAAAATCCGTTTTTTGTCTATAACTCAGAAAGTCGAAAGCATTACTTTGCCTTACATTGTTATTGTTTTCAATAAATTTGTCATTCTTCTGCATAGCAACTAGGTCCGTAGCTGCCCCAGGAGCATAAGAATAACTTTTCGTGCATATCTCTGAATGGCTCAATCGAGTTTTTGTTTTCAAAACCTCAAATACATTATTTTAAATGTTGTAAGTGTTTTCCTACAGTCAAAAAACAACAACTATGTGCAACTTAATTTTTAAAGAAAGAATTGACCATATTTTGGTGGTTAATGAATCGACTTTAAAAAATGAGAAAGATTAAAAAAGATTGAAACGTCTTCGGATCGTATTTGAAGCTAATCAAGTTCTCTAAGTTTAATTTTTCTGGAATAAATAAGATATTATAAGTCACTTTAATTCTCAACGATTTCTAGACGATATCGAAAAATAAATTTGACGAAATTTTTCTTTAAATTTGCAGATTTTTCTCCATAATTATCTTGCATTTCCGATCTGGTTATATGGTTATTTCCGATTATTAATTCATATGGGCACGAATATAAAAAAATTATTATCTTATCGAACATTTTCCAAAAGCGGAGGATTTTCAATTTTGTAACATAATTTCGCCAATATCCAAGAATGTTAAATATGTTAAATATTCCATTTTTTGCGTTCGAAAGCATTTTACTTCTTCATTCCTGTATAATTTGAATCAGAAGTTTATAAACCAACTACCTTTTTAGCAACACTGAATAAAAACACTCACATAATACACATAAATAACAAGATCGTTCCATATGTTTAAAAAGGTTGTGTTATTTTATCGGTATGTACGCATTACGCACATACAAACTAGATTTCGTATAATGATGGTTATTTTTTTAAGGAAGAGGAAGAGGACATTTCATATTATGGGGTTGTCGACGATATAGTTTTGTAATCATTAATAATGCGTAACATGTGACAATATTGTTTTGCCACAATACACACAAATGTGTATACACGTAAACATGTACAGACAAAAGCATACGCCATTGCAATGACCAACTGACCGAGTTATGTCGCAATTATAAACAATTTATGAATAAATAAAAAAATTACGATGCTCATTCGCCAGATGAGGCATCACAATTTGTGACAGCATATATAATGACGGACTGACTTATTGCCAAATAAATAAAATGATTTTTCTTTACTTTATTATTAAGTTTTTCCTTGTTTTGATTATGCACGAAAATATTCATAAATTTTATACAAAATTATGTTGATAATTTTTTTATGACATTAAGATTTGCATATTATGTATGTGTGAACTCATTGAACTCACTTCAGAATGTATTTAAAGAAATATCACAGCACGAAAAATATTTCACTTAGTTTGCACGCATTAAATGTACACACTCCGAATTAATCTGTGAGAAAAATGTAAAATTTTTATATCCGAATTTAGAACCGTCTGTGATTATGGAGCTACGATGACTAAAAGAACAAAAATGATTTTATTCTACAAATGGCTACAGGACAACAATAAAGCTTTTTTTCTTAGTAACATGTGGTGAATAAACAGCTTTTCTGAGCATAAGGTGTGATGAATTCTCTTTATATAATAAATTAAATTCATGCTCATTTTGCTTTCGAGTTGCTCCATCATACAATGTCATTTCTCTATAAATATAAGTATTTCGGTATGTAGACAACATAACATTACCTTTAACATCATCATATAAATATATTCTGAAGTATGTGTGTATGTTGACTTCGTCCTGTTTATTTTCATATATTATTTATATAAAGTGTTAATGCCATCAACAGCAATGATAAGATCACGTCATACAAGTTAAACAAAAAGTCATTGAAATTTAAATTGACTTTAGGTTACCATTTTCTTTCTTGACTTTTGTGACCTGAAATTTGTTTTCTCTCTTTCACTACTTTTTAATAGCGATGGCATTTATATTTACTTATTAAATTATAGAAAAAAATCAAAAGAACCTTTTTTTCTTTTAACAGACAGACGGACATAGATAAATCGACTCAGATTTTGATGTGATGTACAAATATGATTCGGCAGGGTATAACAATCGATTTGATAATACTTTCTGCAATATGTTTCTATATGTCTTAAAGTGCTGTATATTAGGAATGTTGCAAAACATTCCTAATATCCCATTTCACATTTAAGGGGTAACAGACACAACATTTTTTCGACCCACCTTATGGAAAGTCAGCCAAACACTTTAACGTGATTTTTATAAATCTAAAATTTGACTAAAGTGATGCAAAATTTATTGGTTAAAAACATTTATTTAAATATTTTTAAATTAGAACATTTATGGGCGAAAAATCCCATTTCGAAAGAGCAAAAATTTTTAATTTAAAATTTCAAATACAATTTTTGTTGGTTAAAATAACAAGTAAAAGTGGTATTCGGCTATGCCGAATCTTTAGTATTCTCCAAAGTGATCTTGCAGTTAATTGTAGGAACATTTTAAAATCAGTTTCTTCTTATGTTCATAGCATTATATAAGCTATATGAGACTAATTGTGAGAGAAAGAGAATTTTTCGTGACATTATTGATGTCACATTGATATACACTCAAACCAACCGATATTCAAATTTTGTAGTAGCGATTTTTTATAAATTTATAAAAAATATATTTTAATTTTAATATATATTTTAAATTACTTTATATAAAAAAATAAAAAAGTTATTTTAATAATAAATTAAAAATTACATATATAAAAATACAGGAACAAAATTTTATAAGTATGTTATACTCGTCTGTGTCGAATTTTATATACCTTCCTCCAATATTTGTTCCGAATTTCAATAGAATTGTTTAAGTTTAAAATTGTTATATATTTAAAGTTTTTTCCGAAAAGGAGAATTAAATGACAGCTGTAGCAACATATTCCTCAATAAGGTACCACATATTCAAGACAGAAAAATAATCGTGACGATTTGCAATTAAATTGGTTCATATTCATGTAATAGTTTATAAGTTCAAATCGGTTTTCTGGGAAAGAGCGTTTTATGTGTATTTAATAATTTTATAAGGTCAATAATGTTTTTCGGGAAGAGGCCTGATGTGTGAGCTACAGCAAAATATAGACCGAGATTGTCATATTATTAAAATCATTGTGCCGAACTCTAATGGAATCGGTCCTATTAAAATGTTTCATAAGCTCAAACCCGTTTTCCGGGAAGAGATCTATATTAAAATATGGACCAAAATTAATAAAATAAATAACTGACGGAAATAGCTAAATCGTCTCAGATTTTGATTTAATGCAAGAATACATATTATTATTTTTGGTGTTACACAAGCAATGAAAAAGTTAATATTTCCTCATCACCACCTGTGCTTGCGGAGACTAGAAAAATATATATAAGCAGAAGGTTTTTCGTTCTTGTGCGCGATCAACTTATCACCATATTTGTTTATTTCTACCCCTTGCCCCGCTGTCGTTAACATCAATATCGTGCTGAAAGAGATATTGAGGGAAGTTACTCAGGAATTGCATATACTGAGTAACAAGAGTAAAAAATATTGTATTATTTACCTTTAATCTGTAATTTAATCAGTTCATATTTCGCTATAATTTAATTAGAATTTTTATTTAATTACAAATGTTCGTTAATATAACAAAGCGCATTGTTATTCGTGAAAATAATTAATTTATTCACACAATCGTCGGTAAATGTTGATGTAAATAAAAGTTATTATTTTTTTTTTTAATTTATGTATAAAATTGCAATTGAAATCGCGATCTTTCATTCATTTAAATAAATCATTAATTTTATTATATTATTTTGTATTTCTAATTGCTTCTTCTTTTATTTTAATCAATCGTTAAATATTTGATAGTGATCATCAGTTTATTCATTCGGTTCGTTCCGTTCGTGTTGACATTTCATAACATCATTTGGTGTGGCTTTTGTTTATGAAAATTATGGTTGTTGTCTTTGATAACGACTGTTATCAATATAAAATATTTGATTCAGTAAAATTATTGTAGACAATTTGAAACTTCAAAATAGACGAAATGAATTTTGTAGTCGTCTTAAACTTACTCATATTGAATAGTGTTGGAATTGGTACTGATTTTATAATTCTTGGAAGGAATAGTGTTTCATGCTTATAGAATAGGGGTTTGGATTTACTCCTATACTAAAATTACTTTACGTGACAAGTTTCATAAAATGCAACTTATAGTTCATATTGGATCAACATTTTGCATATTTTAGTCCATTACTTTTTTATAAATCCGATTTTCATATTTTTTATGACTATACAGTATGTCTAAGTGCATATTATGAATGTCTGTCCAAATTAAATCGACTGAGAATTTGATTTGATTCAAGAATATTCAACTTTTTAAGGTTTTATATGATTCTTTACTATATCCCTACACCGCCATACCATAGGTGGTTGGGCTTGTGCAAGAATTATAAAGAGCGGAAAAAAATTGTGCTACCACCACCTATAAGTATATCATTCTTATTAAATTTGGCATGTGTCATTATTTTGCCCAAATCGGTGATGATGGGTCTTATATTTCATCTAGCCCCCATACAAATGTTTCACCAGGAATGGGGATTTAAGTTCATAAAAGCCCTAAATATAAGGCGACTTTAATGAAATTTAGCACAAATTAGTTTTATAATATTCACAATCGGTGTGCCAAATTCCAGAAGGATCAGTCCATCATTTCTCATAGGACCCATTAAACCCCCCTTCCAAATATCACTATGAAGGGTCAAATCAAGTCAAATATAAGCAAAAATCGATGTTCGAAATTTTACAAGGTCGTGGGTGGTTCATTAAATTTTGGTTGCTACAATGTGGTGTAGAATTTTAAATATTCGGACTTGACCAACTTTTACTAGTTGGTTTTACACTTGGGATTGCAAATTTAATATACCCTCATTAGCACATGTGGTAGTGGAGGATGTATTTTAAAAATGATCTTATGAGAATGGGTTCATTATTTCACTCCGCGATACTTCTATTATCCCACTTCCTGGCTGTCTGGCTGGCTGTCCATGTTATCCTTGTATTCTAAAGAGATAAGCATAATTATCCCAGCTTCCATATAACCTTCAAATTCTAATATCACTTTGAACTGCATAGTTCTCACATTTTGGTTGGTATTATTGTACTAAATATTATTATTATTATTATTATTATTATTATTATTATTATTATTATTATTATTATTATTATTATTATTTTTTTTTTTCAAATAAATGTGAAAGACGATAAGAAATGATTGACACAAAGAATCCTAAATTCGACTCCATTTCTTCCTCAGAAAAAGATGACACAATTGCCTAACAGAATTGAGATATAAAATCATATAGATTTATTGGAATAATTAATTTTAATGTATTGGAAAGTTGAAATAGATTTTCTGTTTGGATCATATATTAAACATATTCTCCTAAAAAGTCAAGAATTGAAAAATCTATATCTTTCAATCCTCTTAAAATCGATTGCCGATTGGTAATTTTTAAAGATCATATAACTCAGGTTGTGGAATTTTAGTCAGAATTGGTTATTTTAGATACAAGTTATAATAGGTCCAAGCTTGAAGATTTGTGTAAAACTACGAAATCTTTGTTATTAGGTCTTTCTGCTTTGAGAAGCATAACCGTGTCTATGATGTTCACCATTTATAATTCATTATTTTCAATTCGCGATGATAAAAAGATTTTAATTCATTAAGTGATGTCGAAAATCCATCCAGTCACTAAATCACCAAATTGGAAAAACAGCTTGATTTCGAAAAGCTTCCATTTCTGCTAATGAAACTTTGGGTTTAAAACCCAAACCTTTAAAAATAAAAATAATTGTGCGCCTAATGGACCTTCGAAAAACATTACTTACCAAGCCCAAATCTAAACTTTTTTGCAAATCTGCTGAACATAATATACATAATTATTCCTTTTTCGAACATAATATACATAATTATTCCTTTTTCGCTATAGAGTTTGCGGTGGAGGTCGTAATAAGCTTTTACTTCGCTATAGTACTGATTCTTAAAGTTCAAAATGCAACAGTAAATCATTCTTTGTCAGAAGTATGAAGTATAGTTCAGGAGATTGTATATTTTGAAAAAGTTTTTACGAATTAAATTCTGTCGCAAAATCGAATGTAGAAATCTCCGTATGTCGAGGAATAATTCCTTCCAATTATCTTCAAAATTTCAGGTATTAATTTCTATTAAGAATTTCTAACCTGATTGCAGGATCTGTAAAACCAGTTGGGATATTCCGAAGAATATCGAATTGGCAAATCCTAATTTTTAACAAACTACAAAAAGTTGATTTATTTATTTATGGTAAATGTTATTCGAACTGTTGTGCGTTGGACCAATTTGATCTCAACCGAGCCTGCCTCTTCTTCAAAAAAAAAGACAAAAAAGGCTCCAGTTCGAATGTAACAGAAAAGAGAACGGGAAGCCTTCGAGATACATATACATGAGCATGAATCCATACCATGGTTATTTTAAAGTAGATATTATTGATCGATATGAACAGACATATGTGTGAGTGTATATAAACAGATTAATAATAAACACTTCTTCAAACATACTTAACATAACCACCACAAACGCATACATTCACACATACCCATACAACAACACAAAATTATTAACCATAAAAACTTTATTTAAAAATTATTTTGTTGTTGATTTTCATGTTATTTGTTATTTTTCTGTTTTTTTTTCTGCTGCTTTTATTATCATTTTGCTCATATGGAGAATGGAAAACATCATCGTACAATAGGGTTTCACGCTGGATGGTTTGACTGGGATAATTTGAATTGAAACCTTTATGATATTAAAATGAAACATAGAAAACAGTTGACTGACTGTCAAGTCAGTCTGTATGTCTAATGAAACATATTATTCGACTCACTCGCTTTTCTCATAACAGTAAAAGTAAAATTTACTACTAAACAAACAAACAAACAATTTATACATCAAATGACTGACAGTTGATATTCTCCTACAAATTGATACAAGAAAATATAATAAACGGTTATTTCGATTTATTTATTTATTTTATTTTTAGATGAAACCAATTAAACGCAATAGTTAATTTTTCACACATCTACGTCATTTTGATTTAACTATTTGTTAATACTGAAAGTTTTGCAGCAAAAAGTTTTTTTTCAACTGCTTGAGAAGTCATTTTATAAAATTTATTGTAGACCATACTAAAAATATATATGTATGTAATGGAAAATATATACCGATGATATGAAATAGTTGTATAAAAGGAACACAAGAAAACATCTAATTTAGAATATTTGACGATTTCTCTTAGATTAGGTAAAAAAGAGTGTCGTCAAGTTCAGTAACCATTTCATTAGAAACTTTACCAAAGCAGTTTCCAGTCTTAAATCCGCAATTTATGTTTCCCCAAGTTTTTATTGTAGGATATATTTCCGTCAACCTGTTTACAAAAGAGATATGCAAATATTCCTCGGTAGCACATCAAAAATTTCATCGCATGTCAACCGCAGTGCTATTTCCTTTTATGTTAAGGAAAACAAAAACATATTTTCACATTTTCCATTCCTGTGTCTCTTCGAATCGAAGGAATAAAAAAGTTAATGCTATAAAAAATAACTGAAATTAGAAAAAATGAAGATATCTCGTTTTTTCATAAATAAATAGTTGATATAAATTATTATGATTAAAGAATTACATATTTTTTCCACATACATATATATTTATTGGAATACATCAATGAATTGATCGTGCACAATAATCTGAAATGATACACCATACCTAACAGCCCACAATGATCTAAATGGTATCAAAACTGGAGCCTAATTATGGGAAGATAGATAACCTATTTTATAACTTAAGTCCGCAATAATTAGTGTGGAAATGAATATAGGTACAGTAAAAACTCTCCTTCAAAAAACTCATATTGGGGGTTGCTTTTATGGCAAATGGGAGGCTCTGTTAGGATTAGAACTATGAGGTTATTTAAGGGTAATTAGAATTCTAAATAGCTCACGAAGATATATTCAATATCAATATGATTAATTAAAACCAGCGTCTAAAATTATGGAAACGGTCGATGAAATTAATTTCATTTAGCTTTGATGGAATACATTTTGTTCTCAGATCATGTAGGTCATTGCAGTCTACGCAAAAATCATCGCCTAATTGATCTGTGAATAACTTTATTCCAACAAAGTTAAGCTTTTTGCTTTTATAGGTTCATGAGACCTAAGAGTTCACTAGAGCATATTATATCTTTTAAGTTCTAGTGGCTGGATTTTATTAATTATCTTGATGAAATATATAGTCGAGATGTACCTAAAATGCAATTTAGCTAATTCAAACCTATGGCGTACAGTTTTTAACTTAATAGAACTTCTCAAACTCGAATACTAGTTTTCCTTGAACTTTTTTGACTAGAAAACCATTTGATGGTTTTTGTGTGGGGTACTTTCATGGATCACCTGTACCTTTATTCATTTCCATAGTAAATCTTATAAAGAAGTTAAATTTATTGTTATTTATGAACTGATTGAATTGAATTGAATTGAATTGAATTGAATTGATTGATTATACAAATAGAGTATCGAAAGTCAACCATGGATTTCAATCCTCTAAGTCTCTAATGGTTTCATTTTTGATATCAATTGATACCTCATCCAATCACAAAATACATATTGTTTTAATAGTGTTGCATTATTTATGCTCGCTGAAAATTTGTATTTCTTGCATTAAAAAGCACACATAATTAAGCTTTTGTAATAGATGTGGAATGAATTTCAAGATAGGACTAG
>PYHX02000158.1:63176136-63202993 GCA_004302925.2 Cochliomyia hominivorax
AGATAATAAAATAAAATAAAGTAGCTATTGGTCTTATATTTGATACAAAAAAAGCCAAAAGTCTGTTAAATCACGTTGAATTATCTTCACATTTATGAAAATGGTGACATATAAAACCAAGAAAACTCAACTAAGGTCTTAAAATTTGTAATGCAACATTTTTAACTCTCGAACTGCATAGAAAACTCAACTAAGGGCCTAAAATTATAATGCAACGTTTTTAACCCTCGAACTGCATATTAATTTTTCAGATATCTTTAAATTATTTTTTGTGTTTTTGGAAATGTTTTCGAGCAAAGAAAGCGCTTAACAAAAACAAAATTGACTCCATTTTGCAGATTTCACATAGTAAACTGAAGAGGACTTTGAAAAAACAACCAATTCTATTTAGAGTCACTTAAATAAAACTTAGAAAGTTAAGTGATTGAAAATTACAGGTATAAACTAAGAACAGAAGTAATTTTTATAACAACAACATTATAACATGGGAAAAATCAAAATATAATGTAATTTTGACGTTTAAGATTCCATTATAAGTTGCCGTCGTATGCGAATATAAACGTTTTGTACTTCTCTATATACATTTCATCGTGAGTGCTTAAGTATGAGAGCGTTGAGTGGAGGACATTGTGTTTAACTCACATGATGTTGTATTTTTTGTATTTGTTTAAATCACCTCACTCAACTTAAAACGTCAATATTGTTGCTTTTATGAACGTTCATTTGTTCGTTCGTTCATTCTCATAAAATTTCACAATATTTATGGTTCTGTGCTCACAACTGTTTGTGCTTATTTTTCAAGGAGCCATCGTTCTGCATAATTATTTTTAAGTTTCAACTTTAAACTATACACCATAACATTAAAAGATGCAAAACGATATCTTAACACATACATAAAAACATAGAAGTTGAGACACATCTCTACGAACATTTTTTGATACGGAAGTGGCTTAGAAGAGTCTCCCAAAAGTTGAAATTACACACCATTCCTCATCCTGTTCCTCTTCGAAGTGGCTTCCAGACGACTTTAAGAAGCCACATCAGGAGGTGCCTCAGAAGTCATTTCCGGTAGTGACTTAGAAGAATTTTTTGGTAAGTGGCTTTAAAGAAACTTCTAGTAGAGTCTCAGAAGACGCTTTGAAGAAACAGCCAGAAGTCACTTCTTAGACACATTTAGAAGTGCCTTCTAAGAAAATTCTGGAAGTTCCTAATGCTTAATTTTTTACACCCAATATAATATGTGCAAAATTTTTAGATAAATACTTCTTAAATAATGCATTTTTCTAGGTTCCATTCCAAGTTTAATCACCTTTGTTAGTTTTAGAGGTGAATCCGAAAATTACAATTTGGGTTCTTCAAATCATGATCAATTTAAAAACGAATCTGTGTGTTTTTTTTTGTTTGTTTGTTTGTTTGGGACTTATACACAGCTTAAGTACTGGACCAATTTTGCTGAAATTTTCACAATGATCCACATATACCCAAAAGTAACATAGGCTATAAAAATTTCGATAGAACCAGGGCGAGATGAACCCCCATGCAAAGCAATTATTGATTATAGAATATCTAAAGAATTATAACAGCGAGAATTTTCAAATTTGGTACCAATCACTTTTTCAAGGTTCCAAAGTTCTCAAATTTGGCCCTAAACACTTTCTCAAGAGGTAGCTCCCTTGCAATACCAATATTAAATAAAGTATTAGAACGGACAGTACCAGTTGTGATTTGTTAAATTTCTTTCGAGATCTGAATGTTTGTGCAGCAAAGCGCAACAGATAAACGCTAGTAACATTATAATTTCTAAAGGCAAAATATTACTGAACTACTCAAATTCAAAGTTGAAAAATAGAAGCAGGTAACTGTAGTTGTTCTTTTATATTACTTTACAGATAATATAGGAAAAAACAAGAACAAAAGAGATGAAAACAATTTTGTTTGACAATCTCTTTTAAGACTTCTAAAGAACTACTGGATGACACTTCCATATGTACACTAAGAAGACTTCGTTTTTGTAATTCCTGCAATATGCTCTAAATAACTTCTGGAAGTCGCTTCTTTAAATATTCTTTAAGATCGCGTGACAAAAGTAATGTATTTTGTTCTTGTATACCCTCTATTATCTTCTAAACAACTTCTGGAAGAGACTTCTTATATACTCGATGAAGATCAAGTTTTGATTGTTATGTATTTTGAAGATGATAAAGTGGTAATAAGTAATGTATATTGTTTCTATAAATTTGCGAAAATCTTTCCACAATCGTCCAGAGGTGACTAAAAATAATTTTAACTTTCAAATGTGTGAAGGGATTGTTAATTAAAAAAGTGTGATTGATTGTCAGATAGATTAATAGATAGATAGATAGATAGATAGATAGATAGATAGATAGATAGATAGATAGATAGATAGATAGATAGATTGACGTTCATCGTGATAAAACCATGCAAAAATATCTGGCATGAATTGAAAATACAGATTCCGCAAATGCTGGAAACTACTAATAATTTTTTTAACATCGCGATCTGACGTCGATGAAAACTTGTGACTTTCAGAATAGTACTCTTTTTCTGTTGTACGATATTATCATTGTTAAATTAATCATTTAATATATCAAAATCTGTTCATAATTCACCGAGATATGCTATAAATTCTTTCTTTAAAAATTTAGTCCCATGTGGTTGTTGTTGTTTATAACTATAGAAAAACCAAAACAACGTTTAAAATATTTTTTTGAGATTTGGAAATTATATTAATGCGCGAAATTTAATTGTTTTACTAATGTTTCAGAAATATTTTTAATACTCGTGAATAAAATTTTACATACATATTTAGTGCTTTAGAGAATCTATGTTGACTCATATAAAGGCTTTAGTAATGGCTGTTATTTTCTCCTTCTTCTGCAAGTGATGATATTATGCAATTCTATTTATAACACGCACTTGACATTCGCAACTGCCTGGCTGATGCTCCAAGGAATGTCAAAAAACTTTTAGGACACAAAAGTGGTAAAAATTTCTCAAAAAGTTCTTGATTTCGCGAACAACATACAGTTGCGACAAAAGAAGCCATGCATTTGTTTTTAAAACCGAATGTTTACAAACAAATTTTAAGACTTCAAATGTGGCCACTTATTTTAGGCCAGACTTGGCCTCCTGTCAATGTAAACAAGCCCTTGAGTGGTACAAAAACAATAATGTGGTACTTGTACCAAGAAAGGCAAATCGTCCAAACTGCTTGAAGCTAAGGCCAATGGAGATATATTGGGCTCTTGTTAAAAGAGAGTTGAAGAGCACAAAAAAGATGTTCAAAAGAGTGATAGAGCAATCTGGCAGAAAGTACTACAGTATCGTTAATAGGAGAACTACCGTAAGACAAAATTCATCACTAATTAAAAGTTTAAAAATAATAAAAATTTAAAAATATGTTTTATTATTTGTAATAATAATTTTAATCAAATAAAACTTACAACTGTAAGTTTAGTTGTTTTATTTTTATTAACAAACTAGCTTTTACTCGTTTCGCTTTGCTGCACAAAAATTCTCCTTTGTCAGAGATCTCAAAAGAAATTTCACAAATCACGGCGTGTATTAAAAAAAAATCATGCATTGCAGGGGGGGCTACCCCTTCCTGTGATCCTAACCGTCTTTGACTTGTAGTTATGCCGAATAATTGAATATATCACGAAAAACACTTTTACAAATTATCAATAAACATTTACATGTACATTATTCCCTCTCGTACAGTATCTTCTAATTGAATCGACTATTATTTAGAATTATATTCGAATAGTCGTATTAATCTTAAATAAACTAAATTTTACAATACAGATAGACTGATTGATTCAGAAAGTGATTCTGAGTTGAACTGTTGTAAGATTGTGGAGGATTTGGAGCTTGAAGATATTTTATTAGAAATAGGAGATCACAATAAAAAGACATTAAATTTGGATGTGAATTTAAAAAAATTTAAAGTTTTCATTTTTATATTGTAATGCATTACGTATCGCACAGACATCGTGCATATTTGGTAGTTTAAAAACTCTGACATTTTAATTGCATTCGCCGACTATCTGCCTGTTACACTTTCACATTCTCAGATACATTTTTCATTTTTAAAGGAAGTATAATGAAAAGAGAATATGAAAATAAACAAATAAGAATGTTATAGTCGGCCAAGCCTGACTATGTAATATCTGACATCGCAATGTTATAGCTGATTTATTTTTATACCCTGCATCACTATAAGTGTATTATACACGTTTGGGAGTGTGTATTTACGATGCATTACTTATTTACTTACACGCATTTGCGGTGGAGGGTACTAAAGATTTGGCATAGACGAATATAACAATCTTACTTACTTCCTAAGTATTCAGTACATTATTATGAAACCAACATTTATGTGTTTCAAAAAGAATTTTCGTGGGGGTGGTAAAATGTGAGCTGCAAGAAATTTTGGACCGAGTTTTTTATAACTTGGCATACTGATTTTTGCTTATATTTATCTTAATTTGATATTAATTATAATAACAATACCACAATCTATATATTAGAATTATGAACTTCAATATGATATGTGAAAGTGGGCTTGTATGAGACCTATGAGAAGCAATCAATTTAGAATATTATAAGTCTTATTTCTTTCAAATTTCGTTAACATTGCTTATATACACTATAAGGTGGATGTATTGCATTTTTGTTTGTTACAAACATCACCACAAACCCATAATACCCCAACCCTCTTCGGTCCTGTAGAGTAAAAATATCTATATCCACGTGACCACAAACTTCAACAACGATATCACTTTAGAAGTTTTCTCCAAATTGTCTCAAACAAAACCTTCGAAATCGACTATCGAAAGCATGTCGAGAACGAGCTTGTAGAGTTCGTCAATTCGATCGATATCGAAGGTTCGCTTACGATACCTATATTGAATCTTTAGCGATATTCTTAACGCATCTACAATTAAAAAACAGATCATTTTTTTGTTAATTTTTTGTAATTTAGAATTTCATTTTTTATTTTACTTTTATGAACAAAACGGATTTTTAAAAGTAAATATGGTAGTACGATGGAAAATACATAGAAGAAAATAAAATTGGAACTACCTTGTTTCTTATATCATGATAAATTCCACATTAATAATAAGAATACTTTTGTATACATAAAAAAATATTTTCAATACTTCAGAAGTAGAACTCATATTATTTTATGACTTTACTCCATATCTCTTTAACGTCAACAAATAAAAAATATACAAGAATAAAATTAATTTAATTTAATATTTAAATTTCAATAAAATTCTATACGATGAATGAAAATAATTTAAGATAATTTTACATTTCCATATGGAAATATTCAAAATCCCTGTCTATATAAATGTCGTTTGGAATAACCCACTTTGTATGTTTTTATGTTAAATATTATTAAAATATTCTTAATCAAGTACACCGATTAGCTTCAATTTCCAGTATTGATGAACATATTTATGAGAGTTAACTTAAATATTGGGCTGAACATGACATTAGTAAAATCGCATAGTGCCCCGACTTTTGCTTGTGTAGAACGATACCAAAGTAGAACAGTAATTTAAGGTTTTTTCATAAACTTTTCTTTCTAAATAATAATTAATAAATTTTGCTGTTAGGGAACCAGTTTCCATACTATGTAAACTATACCATGGTTTACAGTATGTTTCATATCCTTTTTGGTATCAGTTAAAATTAAAAATATTTTTTCATTTTTAAAATACAGTTTATTGAAATTAATTTTAAATTGAATTTAAAACTAAACAAAATTATTTGAAAAAAATTTTTGTTTTTGCAACTCTACCACAGCCGTACTGGAAGCTTTGGAATGATATTGAAGTATATATATCGAATATTAAGGCAAAATGTCATATTTTGTTCATTTATAATTGACAATTTTACGAAAGTTCTTTCTTTGAATTTAGAGGTCAATTTTTGTGAATGTGAGCGTCCCAACAACAGAACAACAGGACATAGCTAAATCGACTCAGATTTTGATTTGATGCAAGAATATATATCCTGTATTTTGTTTATTTTTATTATAATTTAAGGTTAATGTAGTCAACTTGTGATGTGAATTACAACGATAAATTTTAAGAGCATTCGTGCATGTAATGGTGTATACAAGTAGTACTCCGGTCGGCTGTATATGATTTTTACCATCCTTTTAGTTATATTTTTTGTATATTTCATTGTTTCGTTCTTTGTGATTTCATTATTTATTGTTGTAATTGTGGCAAAAAGAAGAATATAATAACAAAAAAAGAAATTGTAGAATTTATTAAATTAAGGTCACTCATGTGAAGTCAAATGTTTGATTTTACCGTTTTATTTACGGTATGAAAAGGACATTACTCCTTTCCTCCTATCAAAACAGACTTTTCTCTCGCGCTCAACAACAAAGAAGAAACAGATTTAAACTTTCCACGGTGGTATGTTGCATTTGATTAAGACGTTACTGTCCATTTTGTAACAATATTGAAAATGAAATGCTGCATTTGATTAAGACGTTACTGCCAATAAAATCACAAATATTTTGTACATCCGGTTTATAACGTTAATGTGAGTGGTGCATGAAAACAGAAAATATGTACAACAAAGTAAAGTTTTATTACAAAGTAAACGCGAATGATTGAACCATATTGGAAAGACTCTCACACGGTGACAGTATAAGTTCAGCTGATTATTTACCGTCAAAGTTTGTTTACTTTTTTATACCCTTCATCACCATAGGTGGTTGGGGCATTATGCATACATGAGTATACCGTTTGACTTAGAATCACTTTCGGAGTTGATGTCTTAAGAATTTTGGACTGTGTTATTATTTTGGTCCAAGGCCGACGCCTATTGATATTGGTTTAATAAAAATGTTCCTCCCGGAGTGGGGATTTAAGCCCACAAAAGCCCCAAATATAAAGTGAAATTCAGTAAAAACTATTTATTTAATGACAAATATTACAAATTTCTTTACAAGAGGTCACCAAAAATAAAAATATTTATTAGAGATATTTAGTTTTAATAGTATTTTAGGTACATTTTATTACTATTTAAGTAATTACCTTTCCAACAATACTAAATACTTACTTAAAAATTGTACACCACTCTTCAAAAATTAACTGAATCCTGGTTCCTTTCCCAGAAATCTGCACATTTCTCATACAAATATGTGCTGCAGTATTGTATGCAATAAGCGAATAGTAAATTTCAACAACACTTTTTTGGAGATAATTCTGTACCTTTAGGTATACTAAATATTTGTAACGAAACTTCATATGGACACTTTGGAAGTGTTTCACAATTTATTTGGAAAAGGACATATTCCTAGTGGCCCTGGAGATGGGGAGTGGACCTTTAAAACTGGTCACCTCGGGTAACATTTTTTTCAAAAATCGCAAAAATTTCATAATTTCATCATACGATTACGTATTGCCGATATCTCTTATAACTTAATAGTCAAATTTGTACACATTTTTGAATATGTGTTTTTGAAGTCATGAAGTGTTTTTGAATAGTCGATTTGAAATTTTATTTTATTTTACTCTGGTCTTACTATCTATTTTTTTAACTCTGCAAGAATTCTTAATGGAAAAGCGTGTAAAGTAAATCCGAGGGTATGAGGTGAAACACACTTCTCATTAACATTCCTTAAGAGACTTTTATGCATTTTAAATATTAATATTGTGGACAAATTTAGT
This sequence comes from Cochliomyia hominivorax, assembly GCA_004302925.2. Lineage (NCBI taxonomy): Eukaryota > Metazoa > Arthropoda > Insecta > Diptera > Calliphoridae > Cochliomyia > Cochliomyia hominivorax. The sequence goes on from PYHX02000158.1 coordinate 63,183,858, forward strand.
TCTTCTTGTATATTTTAATATGTTTAGCGTCTTTTTGTACTTTTTGAAGATTAGAATATTTTTTTTTCTATACTGATTTACTATCTGCACATGTTTTTTTTACACTTTTGCCTTCCGTAATTGTTAATTCTAAGTTAAAATCTTCCGATACCACCTACATTTCATCTAAATCTATACTGGGTATGGCCTCTGCCTTTTATTTTGTTCCTCCAATGCATGAACTTGAAAATGATCTTCGCAAATATACATTTTCTTATTATATCCCTTCTCAGGAATTTGACATTTTTCTCAAATCTGTCGTTGTATTTATCCGACGAAGGGAATTTTAACATTTTTATACTTTTGAAATCTCGTCTTGATTTTTGACATTTCTTAACACAACATTTTATACCAGATGGCAAGGAATTTTTTTCTTTGTACAAACATTCATTGTTTAAGTAAGTTTAGAATAATTAAATATTTATGTATAATTAATAATAATTAAAAATATTATATATTCTGAACTCATTGAAACCAAGAAAAAATATATTTATTAAATAAATCACACATATAAAATTTGCGCTCATAAAACGTCCGCCGCTTTTCATCTGTTTTGATCTTCATCTGTTGAAAGCTGAAAACGTAAGTGATCCCATATGAATTTTACAATCAACGAAACCGATCAACATACATAAGTACACAAACAATAACATGTACGCTCCGTCTTGTGCTTTCGTATAAGAGATGCACTCTATTTTGTACATATTCCTTTCCCGCACGTTTATGTTGCAACGCACAAATATTGTAAATAAGAACATCTCGTCGAAATTCCTCAGCTCCAAATAGAGGAAAATATAATGAACCTTTTGAAAAGTAAAGATAACAAAATTATATTAAAGTATTAATGGAGTTGAATAGAATATTGTATATATGTATTAGTAGATAGTCCATTTGTAGGATGGGCAGCACTCCCCCATGTACTATCCACAATTATTGAAGTCTACATATTGTTATAAACATTTCTTTCAGGAACCAAATATCCTAATACGTGTTATAAATAGAGTTACGAAAAAGTTAAATCTTAATTAGACCAATTATTATTACAACCATATTTTATACAGCCCTTATAATTCCCTACACTGAACCAAATTTCGTAGGTAATATTAACGAAAAATATTCGTAGAACTTATATAAATAAAAAAGTTGTTAAATAAATAGATAGATATATATATATATATATATATATATATATATATATATATATATATATATATATATATATATATATATATATATATATATATATATATATATATATATATATATATATATATATATATATATATATATATATATATTTTGTCATAATAAATACGACAAAGGAGTTTAAATTTCCTTTGTCGTATTTATTATCAAAATAAAAAATAGTGCAATGTCAATAGGACGGCGGTGAGCAAATAAATATAAGAGGCCAAAGAACAAACTAAACTTCAACAACATTCAAAAACATAATAAACAGCTTAGAGTACGGCGTAAAGAACATATCATAAAAGAATTTTATGCTCATAAAATGAGGTATGGTGTCATTCCCAGTAGAAGACACATTACAGCCTCCTCCTAGAACTTTAACATGCGAATGAATGATTTAGAAACAAAGTTAAAAAGGATTAACTGCAATGTTCACTCGCCAAATTAGGAGAATGGTCTAAACCCAAAGATGTATTACAGGAAGTAGAACAAAACAAAACTCTGATCCTATCCGTCTTACAATTATTTTTTAGAGAAAGTGAATAGAAACAAATTTGAAAATTTTCTCCAGTATACGATAATTAATATTTTGTTTGTATGAAGATACTCCTTCCCTTTCCTAGTCCTATCGGAATTTTTCATGAAATATTTTGTACTTCTATGTACTTCTAAAATAAGTTGACAATTTTCGTCAATCTGAAGTATTTACAAAAAATTAACAGAATTTTTCGTTATGATAAATAAAAGCTTCGTTGACTGATATTTAACCTTCTTTACTTCAGTTTTACACCATTTTTCGTTATATTTACAACTTTTTTGGTTCAGTGTAGTGGTTCATCACAAATACTTTCTAAAGAAACAGAATATCTTATGAACAAGTGAAGTGTGACAATTAAGATTTCATTTAAATTTTTCAATCAACAGTTTTATTGGAGAAAATGTTGGGCGGAAAGGAGGGAGAGCGCCTCATACAATGCAAATATTTATTATCGATTACGCAGAACTGTTACAGCGAAAATTAAAAATTGAGTAAAAAATAATTCCTTTAGAAATTGCTGCTGTAAAAAATATAGGACAAATAGGATTATAACGCGAATAGTGCAAATATTAAGAGAATTTTTGGAGCTAGAATTCTCAAATTTAGACCTAATGATTTTCCTGGATTTTAGGTTGTGTATTCGGAAACTGTACCTACTATATAAGGAAAAAAGAAGAACTGCGCCAATAATCAATGCTATCAAAATAATATTCATAATGTAAACTATAACTTCAATGTTATTTAATAAATTCGAATAACTTATTTTTATTACATATAATGTCTACCGCAACGTCGTTGACATTAATGACAACATGACAACTCCCATCAAGACAAAACAGATGGCATTCGCTTTTAAAGTAGGAAAAACAAACACACAAACACATACATATTTATTTATATCATTAAATGTGTAATGTAAAGATGTTCAATGAATGTTTCCTCCGTAGAATTTTTTGTCTCAGGTGTAGTGTAAACATACAAACACTCTCATGTAAACAATCTATTTATTTCTATTTCCTTTAGAATTTTAAGTTTTTACCTCTCGATTATGAATCTTTTACAAATTTTTCTTTTCAAATTTGCATCATCATTAATTTTGCTTCATTCATTACGTTCGAATGAAAAATATAGAATATTGCATCCTTTACCAGGAAATGGTTAGAAGGGAGTAAGTAAATTATAATAATAATTAAAATATGCACACATACATATGTATTCATATATTTTAATGTTGCATAAATGATTATTATCTGTGGTAATACAACAAATAAATAAACGAATTAATGTCGTCTTTAGAAGCAACAAGTAAGAATGCCATATTCAACTTGACAAATCCTCAATACCCTCCATCACAAATACACTTGATGTAAATTCGCAATAACTTTGTTTCTACTAAACCGATTTTGCTAATTTTGGAATGAAAATATTGTGGCGGAAAGACATTCTAATCTTTTGATTTATAATTAAAAATCTTAAGAAAGTTATTTGCTTAAATTTGGAGGTTGCATCAGATATCGGTGAATATTTTTTAATATACTGAACCGATTTTACCGGTTTTAAAATAGGAAACTTCTCAGGACTATAATAAATATTTAAGCCAAATTAATGTTTGAATAAAAAATAAAAAGGCTCCAGCCGGTGCAGTTACTATAAATGTACAAGAGGAACACTTCAAACGTAAATTCGATTTTTGGTTTCTGATAAGTTTAATACACCGTGATTGTAGATACGTTAACATATATACATATTCATAAATAAATTTAATATAAACACAAATGAATAATTGTGTGAGGTAAATATGATTGTAAGTTGATAATGAGTAAATAAAATTGTACTATTATATTTAGGTTAATCGATTCTTCGACATTTTTTAAAAACAGATTTTCGGCTTCTTCGAAAAAGTGCAATTTAATATGAAACTATTTTGGGTTTTTAATAATAACCGGGTTTGACAAAATATTAAAACGCCTATAAAATACTAATAAAGTAAAAAACTGTTAATTTACGTCTATTCTAATTAATAATTCTTTTAAAAACACTTAAATACTTTTTGAATCGAGTTTTGTAAATTTCTTCTAAAAAATGTATCGATTTTTATACCCTCCATCACCACAAATGGTGATAGAGTTATATTAACTTTGTCATTCCGTGTGTAACGCCAATAAATAATCATCTTAGACTCTATAAATTATATATTCCTACATCAAATAATAATCTGAGTCGATTTAGCTATGCCCGTCTGTCAGTTGAAAACATTCTCACGGTCACAATACATGTGTGTAAATATAGATTCGGCATAACCTAATAAGTATAGAACTTTTACGTTTTTCTTTGTTTTTATACAATTTGGCATTGAAAATGAAATTTTTCTCAGTGTACTTGATAGTTAACAAATTATTAAGTAAGATTTCAAGCTTTCCGAATCGAGTCTTATATAGAATTTATTTAAGATTAGATTTTTGGATTTTGAATAAAAATATGTTTTTCATGTTCCAAATTATATGCAGAATCGTCACTGGTTAGATCTTTAGATTCAGATCCAATATATTCCATATCAGTTTTGGTAGAATAATTAGGGAATGCATCATCCACAGAACAGTTTCCAGTACTTAATATCCTATCAAAGTGTCGAAAATATTGAATATTGTTTTTAATACACTAAAAGTCATAAAACTCGATTTAAGAAGAAATCGGCTTTTCGAGGAGAAAACTTTGATATTCGAAATGTGAGCTTTAGAAATCGAAACCGACTTAATCAAAATAAACGGTTATAACCGGTTCTAAAAAATCTACTGTAGTTATAATGCTTATTTAAGAAAAGCACTCACCTGTTGGATTCAATATCAGCGCAATTGGCAAACCGTTAGTCTAGTTGAATTGTACATCTGTAAAATTATATATTTGAAGTAGTATGATGGTTGACTGATTACGTATCCTTAAAGAGAATTTCTTCGATTTCGTTTTGTATTGTATGTATCATTGTTAACATCTTTTATTTACAATAATGAGTTCAATCATTTGAGTTGACCTGAAATAGATTTAAAAATGTATTCTGAAAATTAAAAAAAATAATTCGATATCGTAAAATATGCATAATTTAATATTTCAAAAATTATGCATATTATATGCGTTCAAAAATATATATTAAAAAAAATGTTATATCAGATTCATATTATGTCGATATATATACTACACAACCCAATAATATAAAGCGACTATAAATATATTTGTAAGTTATAACATTTTTGGTAATTCTATTTCTGGTACGAGTTGAGCACATATACCCACACAAAAAACAGGTATTTAAAGGAACTTGAATTTATTAAAATGTACATTTACTTAAACATTTGGTTTATTAGAGTAGCAGTTTAAATGGTTCCAAGAAATGAATAAATTATAATGAATTAAGAATTTTGAACATTAACTGCCACATTCAGTCGACTTAAAGAATGAATGTGTTAATAAGTACATTAAGTCTAATAATCAAATAAAAAGAAAAAAATCTAATTCAAAATCACGAAATAAATACATTTGTTAATTTTGATTTTATACTTGGAAAACCGTACCTTTTTTACTCTCTTTTGAATTAGAACTTCAAACCAAACCGAATGAAAATGCATCCGAGTAAATTTTAAAATGTATATTTTTTTCAATTTTTTAAATAAAATCAATTATTTTCGAAATTTTATATTCATTGATAAATAAAATAGATGAAATTCAAAAAGTATAAATAATCAAATATATTAAATTAACTTTATAGACAAAACTAGTATTCGAATAAGGAGCTTTATTTTATTTGTTTTAATCATATGTACATCACTAAAATATTGAGTTATATTTTTAATTAACTTTTATAACTTTTCTTTATAAAATTTTAATTTTTTTCTATAATTTATTGCATAGAGTAATAAATACGAATATCGACACAGAAATAGCGTCTAAACACACAAAATAGTTAGAAAAAATTCCCTTAATGTCAGTTTATCAAAGGTTCATACCCACTTTAAATATTTAACAATTGTTTGATGAATTCGTTTAAAAAAATATTTTGTATTTTAATTTTTAAAATTTAAGAAATTTTGTTTAAGAAAGCTTTTTTAAGTTCTTTCGAAAAAGTTTATTTAATTTTTATTAACGAATTAAACGCACCAATATTGTTGATATTAAATTGTTACTTAAACTCTTATGGACATAATTCATGTTCAAATACAATGCCAAGAAGGTGCCATTCTATTAAAGTGACTGGACAGCGCAAAAACTTTTAATCATATAAAATTATACTTTTTCCATAAAGTCCCTACAAATGATGACACTCTTTTTATAGCATTGAAGCGCACAAAGTCGTATAATTTATTTAAAATATTTTTTTCAAACATTGATCCACCACCACAAGTAGTGAAGAGGGTGTATTAACTTTGTCATTCCGTGTGTGACGCTAAAAAGGAATCATCATCTGAGTCGATGTATCTATGTCTGTTGTTGGCACGCTCACATCCACAAAACCAGCAAAATCGGTTCAGTATTGTAAAAGATAAAGACCGATATCGGATGCAACATCTAAATTCGAGCGATAAACTTCGTAAAATTGTCTATTAAAAGTCGTTAAGTTGGAATGAAATTTTGCCATAATCTTTACTTATGTGAACTTCATTACTATACCAAATTATCAAAATCGGTTCAGTAGAAAAAAGTTATAACCCAAAATATAACTAATTTTATGACTTATTAAGTGTTTCTGTGATATATAAAAAAAGTATGTGAGTGTATGTATGTGTATATGTATATCTGGAACCCAACGTATTAACTTCACACGAATTTGTGGTGAAGGGTATTGAATATTCGGCATAGCTGAATATAGCATTATTAATTGTTTGTTTTTGAAGTCTTTGGTTTAAAAAAAACTGTTTAATAAAAAAAATAATGGCAGTGGAAAAATGGAGCCATAAAGTTTAAAATAAATCGTAAATCAAATATCTGAAATGAGATTTAAATGAAAGTAAAAATGAGCTAAAGATATAATAATAGTTTATTATCTTTAGCTTTTTAAAGAAAATAAGAAAACGAACGAATACACACACACGCACGTGCACTTTCAAAATACTAACGAAAATTTTATAAAATGAAAAAATGTTTTCGTAACAGGATTTGAGAAAGTTACCCCCCTTTTCCATTATTCTAGTAAAAGTTTGTATCAATAATACAAAAACAATCCCTCAGTTGTAGTAAATGAAATAGCACAACATAGATAAAAGTGAAACAAAAAAATTAAAACTTAAAGTGAACCTGTTGAACCCTCTGGTATCGGGTAAATGATATCTCCATGAACCATGAAGAACCGCATAGGAGATCAGTTCTCTTATTTCAAGAGTATGGATACACCAAGGCTGTTACTTGTGGTTAAATACCCATTACCCCTAATGTGATAAACCGAAAATGAACGTTAATTTTATTGCAGTTATATACGGTTCTGACCTCGTCAGATGAAGGGTTTAAAAGTGTATTTGCAAAAGACCGTACAAAACCTCTTCCGAAAATAACTTTAAGCATCATAGGCCTCAATATAATGTTATTATCACACAATTTAATGTATCTATACAACTAAAAATCTCTGTTCTATATTTTGCAAGGTTTGGCCCATAATTCTATATACCTCCCAACCAAGATCTCATAGCTAGAAATCGCTTAACGTATTTCAAATTAATATTACTATAATAGTACTATTCTGAAGAAGTTGAAAATGGTTGTGCAATATTGGTCGTCTGTGTGAAATTTTAATATTCAAACTCGAATGTGAATGTTTAAAATTTTCATTGATTTTAGCAAAATTGTAAGTTGGAAAATTTATATTCATGGATCCTTCAGAAACCTTAAAGAATGCATTAAGGATATTTGTGTGAAGGTTTTGTACCTCCACGATATATCTTATGTCCATAAATTGGTTCAATGGTATCATATTACTTAACTACCATTTGTGGTCACGCGGGATTGCTTCCTAAGGATGCACTGTATTTGTCGTGGGGACAAAAACATGTTGGTTAAATGCGTTAAAGTGTGTCATCTGACGGTATCTAAATGAAATTTGATTGTTAATGGTTTATTACAGCCTCTAAAACTGTAGGTATACGTAAGTATGTTTTTGTATTGGTGTAAAAATATTCGATATATTTATATGTGAACCGATTTGAAAGATTTTTACATGAGCGATTTCTGCTAGTGAAAATCTATAAAGAGTTATGGGTAGTCCATATCTAAAGTTTGAGAGATATTTAGCTTGAAAAATTAAAAATTTTACTTTTTACCGATTTTGGTGAAGTTCTTATAATTAAACAGGAGCATTGATGTTTCGATTATGGAAAGATTAAGTTAAACAAATTATTTACCAACACCGTTCTGAAGTTACAGATTTATTTCCATTTTATTTTTCATTTGAAACACTGTGCGATGTTCACATAATGTGTTACACAAACATATTAAAAGTGAACACTGGTAACATAAATATAAATTTATTTACTTAAAATCATAAACACTGTAAATGTGAATTTCAAACTTTTAAATGTAAAAGAAAGATTTATATTCATATTTATTATTACAAAAAAAGCACCATTAACATCATCAAACAATAAAAACAAAAACATTACGAAAGAATGACATTATGAAAGAAATAAAATACAGGAAGGAGCAGGCAGGAACAGAAGAATTATTAAATCTACATTATTCCCAACTGCAAATATTTGAATATTTGCCAACAATAAATTAACATTATTACGATGTCACATTAATTATGTTTTAAATTACTAAAGAATTCAATATTTTATTGTTTATTATGTATTTGTTATATCACTAATAATATTAAGAATTAAATTATATAAAAGTAAATTGACATTAACACACATTTGCACTTACAGATATGAAGTTTTGGATATAATTTATATCCAAAATCGAACTTAAATCAATTTCTTCTAAAATTCTTAAGAATTTCTTGTCTTAAATTCGAACAAAATCCATAAATTTTATGGTGTGCATCGTTTTTAAACCGATTTTGCTAATTTTAATAAGAAATTTGGACAATGATAGATAATAGAATTTCATTAAGATCAGATAATTAGTTTGGATGTTCTTCAACAGAGAAAGTGACGTTTTTTAATCGACTCGGATTTGATTTGATGCAAGAATGTGCATATACCTTATAGGTTTCTTAATTATTCCTTCTTTTCGATACACAAGAAATGCCAAAATTAATTTATCCAAATTAACCAGAAGGCAATAAAATCAAAAAAATCTTTCGAAACCAAAATTGTTAGGGTTTATGTAAAAGTTGTTTTTTTTTTAACGTAACGATCTTCATAAAATTTTACCACCAGTTATATACTCTTGCATCATATCAAAATCGAAGTCGATTTGTTGTAATCGGCCCTCGATTTCGCTCAGCCGCCATAAAAAAGTCCCTCGAATTTCCATAGATAAAATTTACAACCAATCAGATCCATGTACTCGAGATTGGAATTAATAATTATTTTAAAACGTATTTTATATAAATCTGAGTAATTTTACCAATTATGATCGGTCCATCATTTTACACAGATCCCACGTAAGGCCTGTTAAGCTTAAAATTCGTTTTAAAATCTTTCTGTTGTGAAATTTTACGTGAAGGAGTTTTATATAAATATTGATGATTTTACCAAATGATTTCTGGTAAAAGTAAAACTTATTAAAATTTTCATCATTAATATTAATACAGAAGTATTTTTCAGAGAAAAGCTCCTACTATTTTGTTCTCTCTTAGTCAGATGATGATGATTTTATTATGATTTTATGATTTTTCTCTCTCACATATACATACTTAGACAATACTTAAAAGCTGCTCACAGGTGGATGAAACACAATAACAAAAATATATTGAAAAATATTTAATTTTCGGCATTCGAGAACTTCGAACACAACAGTGCTGCTAACAGCTCTCAATAAATTTTAAAATTTGAAGAATATTTATTTAGTATTTTATGCATATAAGGAAGGATTGAATTAAGACAAAAAAGCCTTTAACGATAGCCAAATTGAGACATTACATGAGCAAATTCGATCATAAATTTTTTAGTTTGCATTTTTAGATTAACTAAACAAAAAGGCTTAACGCGAAATGAGAAATACAATAATATTACAAGTAGTGCTACTGTGCCTTAACCCACATGGCTAAAAACGCAATACCTTTTAGTGGAATAAACCCAAACTACAAGAATGGGTTTTAATCACTAGGGATGAAATTTTGAACCTTTTTCGGAAACCCTTCCATTAAAGATTGTAACGGCTTCTTGTCACTTTTCTCGAACATCTCCGTTTAAAATCTATCTCAGTTTTGGACACTTTTTCTGTGCTCTCCAATTATGAAGTCTTTTGATGGGAATCAGTCTTTTTAGTAACCATTCTTTTATTTTAAGTTTCATAATTATAGAGACCGTTATAACAAATGATTGGCTTCTTTTTCCGCAATTGTGTTGCTTGCAATACAAAGAAATTTTTGGGAAATTTTGACTGCTTTTGGTTCCTAAACTTTTCTTCCCCTCGAGTATCAAAAACATATAATGTTTGACTAGAAAGTTACAAAAAATCTGTCAGAACATATGTAGAATTTAAAGAGCCAAAATGGCCTGTGGCAATTTATTATTATTTTTTATTATTTTTTTTTGTCCATATGTCCATAGGACTTTCAAAATAATGGAAAATCCGTTTTTTGTCTATAACTCAGAAAGTCGAAAGCATTACTTTGCCTTACATTGTTATTGTTTTCAATAAATTTGTCATTCTTCTGCATAGCTACTAGGTCCGTAGCTGCCCCAGGAGCATAAGAATAACTTTTCGTGCATATCTCTGAATGGCTCAATCGAGTTTTTGTTTTCAAAACCTCAAATACATTATTTTAAATGTTGTAAGTGTTTTCCTACAGTCAAAAAACAACAACTATGTGCAACTTAATTTTTAAAGAAAGAATTGACCATATTTTGGTGGTTAATGAATCGACTTTGAAAAATGAAAAAGATTAAAAAAGATTGAAACGTCTTCGGATCGTATTTGAAGCTAATCAAGTTCTCTAAGTTTAATTTTTCTGGAATAAATAAGATATTATAAGTCACTTTAATTCTCAACGATTTCTAGACGATATCGAAAAATAAATTTGACGAAATTTTTCTTTAAATTTGCAGATTTTTGTCCATAATTATCTTGCATTTCCGATCTGGTTATATGGTTATTTCCGATTATTAATAGATTAAAAAAGATTGAAACGTCTTCGGATCGTATTTGAAGCTAATCAAGTTCTCTAAGTTTAATTTTTCTGGAATAAATAAGATATTATAAGTCACTTTAATTCTCAACGATTTCTAGACGATATCGAAAAATAAATTTGACGAAATTTTTCTTTAAATTTGCAGATTTTTGTCCATAATTATCTTGCATTTCCGATCTGGTTATATGGTTATTTCCGATTATTAATTCATATGGGCACGAATATAAAAAAAATTATTATCTTATCGAACATTTTCCAAAAGCGGAGGATTTTCAATTTTGTAACATAATTTCGCCAATATCCAAGAATGTTAATTATGTTAAATATTCCATTTTTTGTGTTCGAAAGCATTTTATTTCTTCATTCCTGTATAATTTGAATCAGAAGTTTATAAACCAACTACCTTTTTAGCAACACTGAATAAAAGACACTCACATATACACATAAATAAAAAGATCGTTCCATATGTTTAAAAAGGTTGTGTTATTTTATCGGTATATACGCATTACGCACATACAACCTAGATTTCGTATAATGATGGTTATTTTTTTAAGGAAGAGGAAGAGGACATTTCATGTTATGGGGTCGTCGACGATATAGTTTTGTAATCATTAATAATGCGTAACATGTGACAATATTGTTTTGCCACAATGTGTATACACGTAAACATGTACAGACAAAAGCATACGCCATTGCAATGACCAACTGACCGAGTTATGCAAATATAAACAATTTATGAATAAATAAAAAATTACGATGCTCATTTGCCAGATGAGCACCACAATTTGTGACAGCAAACATAATGACGGACTGACTTATTGCCAAATAAATAAAATGATTTTGTCTTTACTTTATTATTAAGTTTTTCCTTGTTTTGATTATGCACGAAAATATTCATAAATTTTATACAAAATTATGTTGATAATTTTTTTATGACATTAAGATTTACATATTATGTATGTGTGAACTCATTGAACTCACTTCAGAATGTATTTAAAGAAATATCACAGCACGAAAAATATTTCACTTAGTTTGCACTCATCAAATTTACATACACGCCGAATTCAATATTATCCGTTTGCTTTAATCTGTGAGAAAAATGTAAAATGTTTATATCCGAATTTAGAACCGTCTGTGATTATGGAGCTACGATGACTAAAAGAACAAAAATGATTTTTTCTACAAATGGCTACAGGACAAAAATAAAGCTTTTTTTCTTAGTAACATGTGGTGAATAAACAGCTTTTCTGAGCATAAGGTGTGATGAATTCTCTTTATATAATAAATTAAATTCATGCTCATTTTGCTTTCGAGTTGCTCCATCATACAATGTCATTTCTCTATAAATAAAAGTATTTCTGTATGTAGACAACATAACATTACCTTTAACATCATCATATAAATATATTCTGAAGTATGTGTGTATGTTGCCTTCGTCCTGTTTATTTTCATATATTATTTTATATAAAGTGTTAATGCCATCAACAGCAATGATAAGATCACGTCATACAAGTTAAACAAAAAGTCATTGAAATTTAAATTGACTTTAGGTTACCATTTTCTTTCTTGACTTTTGTGACCTGAAATTTGTGTTCTCTCTTTCACTACTTTTTAATAGCGATGACATTTATATTTACTTATTAAAATATAGAAAAAAACCAAAAGAACTTTTTTTTCTTTTAACAGACAGACGGACATAGATAAATCGACTCAGATTTTGATGTGATGTACAAATATGATTCGGTAGGGTATAACAATCGATTTGATAATACTTTCTGCAATATGTTTCTATATGACTTAAGTGATGCAAAATTTATTGGTTCAAAACATTTATTTAAATATTTTTAAATTAGAACATTTATGGGCGAAAAATCCCATTTCAAAAGAGCAAAAATTTTTAATTTAAAATTTCAAATACAATTTTTGTTGGTTAAAATAACAAGTAAAAGTGGTATTCGGCTAAGCCGAATCTTTAGTATTCTCCAAAGTGATCTTGGAGTTAATTGTAGGAACATTTTAAAATCAGTTTTTTCTTATGTTCATAGCATTATATAAACTATATGAGACTAATTGTGAGAGAAAGAGAATTTTTCGTGACATTATTGATGTCACATTGATATACACTCAAACCAACCGATATTCAAATTTTGTAGTAGCGATTTTTTATAAATATATTTTTTTATAAATTTATAAAAAATATATTTTAATTTTAATATATATTTTAAATTACTTTATATAAAAAAATAAAAAAGTTATTTTAATAATAAATTAAAAATTACATATATAAAAATACAGGAACAAAACTTTATAAGTATGTTATACTCGTCTGTGTCGAATTTTATATACCTTCCTCCAATATTTGTTCCGAGTTTCAATAGAATTGTTTAAGTTGAAAATTGTTATATATTTAAAGTTTTTTTCCGAAAAGGAGAATTAAATGACAGCTGTAGCAACATATGGACCTATATTCCTCAATAAGGTACCACATATTCAAGACAGAAAAATAATCGTGACGATTTGCAATTAAATTGGTTCATATTCATATAATAGTTTTATAAGTTCAAATCGGTTTTCTGGGAAAGAGCGTTTTATGTGTATTTAATAATTTTATAAGGTCAATAATGTTTTTCGGGAAGAGGCCTGATGTGTGAGCTACAGCAAAATATAGACCGAGATTGTCATATTATTAAAATCATTGTGCCGAACTCCAATGGAATCGGTCCTATTAAAATGTTTCATAAGCTCAAACCCGTTTTCCGGGAAGAGATCTATATTAAAATATGGACCAAAATTAATAAAATAAATAACTGACGGAAATAGCTAAATCGTCTCAGATTTTGATTTGATGCAAGAATACATATTATTATTTTGGTGTTACACAAGCAATGAAAAGGTTAATATTTCCTCATCACCACCTGTGCTTGCGGAGACTAGAAAAATATATATAAGCAGAAGGTTTTCGTTCTTTTTGCGCGATCAACTAAGCACCATATTTGTTTATTTCTACCCCTTGCCCCGCTGTCGTTAACATCAATATTGTGCTGAAAGAGATATTGAGGGAAGTTAGTCAGGAATAGCATATACTGAGTAACAAGATTAAAAAATATTGTATTATTTACCTTTAATCCGTAATTTAATCAGTTCATATTTCGCTATAATTTAATTAGAATTTTTTATTTAATTACAAAAATATTATTTACATTCAAATATTGTTTATTCAAATTTTATTAGTATAAAAACAGTGAACAAAAACACTTTTAAAAAGTGAATCAAAATTCGCGGGTGTTCGTTAATATAACAAAGCGCATTGTTATTCGTGAAAATAATTCATTTATTCACACAATCGTCAGTAAATGTTGATGTAAAGAAAAGTTATTTTTTTTTTAATTTATGTATAAAATTGCAATTGAAATCGCGATCTTTCATTCATTTAAATAAATCATTAATTTTATTATTATATTATTTTGTATTTCTAATTACTTCTTCTTTTTATTTTAATCAATCGTTAAATATTTGATAATGATCATCAGTTTATTTCATTCGGTTCGTTCCATTCGTGCTGCCATTTCATAATATCATTTGGTGTAGCTTTTGTTTATGAAAATTATGGTTGTTGTCTTTGATAACGACTGTTATCAATATAAAATATTTGATTCAGTAAAATTATTGTAGACGATTTGAAACTTCAAAATAGACGAAATGAATTTTGTAGTCGTCTTAAACTTACTCATATTGAATAGTGTTGGAATTGGTACTGATTTTATAATCTTGGAAGGAATAGTGTTTCATGCTTATAGAATAGGGGTTTGGACTTACTCCTATACTAAAATTACTTTACGTGACAAGTTTTATAAAATGGTTTTCAAAAATGCAACTTATAGTTCATATTGGATCAACATTTTGCATATTTTAGTCCCATTACTTTTTTATAAATCCGATTTTCATATTTTTTTATGACTATACAGTATGTCTAAGTGCATATTATGAATGTGTGTCCAAATTAAATCGACTGAGAATTTGATTTGATTCAAGAACATTCAACTTTTTAAGGTTTTATATGATTCTTTACTATATCCCTACAACCGCCATACCATAGGTGGTTGGGCTTGTGCAAGAATTATAAAGAGCGGAAAAAATTGTGCTACCACCACCTATAAGTATATCATTCTTATTAAAATTTGGCATGTGTCATTATTTTGCCCAAATCGGTGATGATGGGTCTAATATTTCATCTAGCCCCCATACAAATGTTTCTCCAGGAATGGGGATTTAAGTTCATAAATGCCCTAAATATAAGGCGACTTTAATGAAATTTAGCACAAATTAGTTTTTATAATATTCACAATCGGTGTGCCAAATTTCACAAGAATCAGTCCATCATTTCTCATAGGACCCATTAAACCCCCCTTCCAAAAATCACTATGAAGGGTCAAATCAAGTCAAATATAAGCAAAAATCGATATGCGAAATTTTACAAGGTCGTAGGTGGTTCATTAAATTTTAATTGCTACAATGTGGTGTAGAATTTTAAATATTCGGACTTGACCAACTCTTACTAGTTGGTTTTACACTTGGGATTGCAAATTTAATATACCCTCATTAGCACATGTGGTAGTGGAGGATGTATTTTAAAATGATCTTATGAGAATGGGTTCATTATTTCACTCGCGATACTTCTATTATCCCACTTCCTGGCTGTCTGGCTGGCTGTCCATGTTATCCTTGTTTTCTAAAGAGATAAGCATAATTATCCCAGCTTCCATATAACCTTCAAATTCTAATATCACTTTGAACTGCATAGTTCTCACATTTTGGGTTGGTATTATTGTACTAAATATTATTATTATTATTATTATTATTATTATTTTTCAAATAAATGTGAAAGACGATAAGAAATGATTGACACAAAGAATCCTAAATTCGACTCCATTTCTTCCTCAGAAAAAGATGACACAATTGCCTAACAGAATTGAGATATAAAATCATATAGATTTATTGGAATAATTAATTTTAATGTATTGGAAAATTAAAATAGATTTTCTGTTTGGATCATATATTAAACATATTCTCCTAAAAAGTCAAGAATTGAAAAATCTATATCTTTCAATCCTCTTAAAATCGATTGCCGATTGGTAATTTTTAAAGATCATATATCTCAGGTTATGAAATTTTAGTCAGAATTGGTTATTTTAGATACAAGTAATAATAGGTCCAAGCTTGAAGATTTGTGTATAACTACGAAATCTTTGTTATTAGGTCTTTCTGCTTTGAGAAGCATAACCGTATCTATGATGTTCACCATTTATAATTCATTATTTTCAATTCGCGATGATAAAAAAATTTTTAATTCATTAAGTGATGTCGAAAATCCATCCAGTCACTAAATCACCAAATAGGAAAAACAGCTTGATTTCGAAAAGCTTCCATTTCTGCTAATGAAACTTTGGGTTTAAAACCCAAAACCTTTAAAAATAAAAATAATTGTGCGCCTAATGGACCTTCGAAAACATTACTTACCAAGCCCAAATCTAAACTTTTTTGCAAATCTGCTGAACATAATATACATAATTATTCCTTTTTCGAACATAATATACATAATTATTCCTTTTCGCTATAGAGTTTGTGGTGGAGGTCGTAATAAGCTTTTACTTCGCTATAGTACTGATTCTTAAAGTTCAAATGAAACAGTAAATCATTCTTTGTTAGAAGTATGAAGTATAGTTCAGGAGATTGTATATTTTGAAAAAGTTTTTACGAATTAAATTCTGTTGCAAAATCGAATGTAGAAATCTCCGTAATGTCGAGGAATAATTCCTTCCAATTATCTTCAAATTTCAGGTATTAATTTCTATTAAGAATTTCTAGCCTGATTGCAGGATCTGTAAAACCAGTTGGGATATTTCCGAATTTCTATTAAGAATTTTTAACCTGATTGCAGGATCTGTAAAACCAGTTGGGGTATTCCGAAGAATATCGAATTTGGCAAATCCTAATTTTTAACAAACTACAAAAAGTTAATTTATTTATTTATGGTGAAATGTTATTCGAACTGTTGTGCGTTGGACCAATTTGATCTCAACCGAAGCCTGCCTCTTCTTCAAAAAAGACAAAAAAGGGCTCCAGTTCGAATGTAACAGAAAAAGAGAAACGGGGAAGCCTTCGAGATACATATACATGAGCATGAAATCCATACCATGGTTATTTTAAAGTAGATATTATTGATTCGATATGAACAGACATATGTGTGAGTGTATAAACAGATTAATAATAAACACTTCTTCAAACATACTTAACATAACCACCACAAACGCATACATTCACACATACCCACACAACAACACAAAATTATTAACCATAAAAACTTTATTTAAAAAATTATTATTTTGTTGTTGATTTTCATGTTATTTGTTATTTTTTCTTGTTTTTTTTTCTGCTGCTTTTTATTATTATTATTTTGCTCATATGGAGAATGGAAAACATCATCGTACAATAGGGTTCACGCTGTGATGGTTTGACTGGGGAATAATTTGAATTGAAACCTTTATGATATTAAAATGAACATAGAAAACAGTTGACTGACTGTCAAGTCAGTCTGTATGTCTAATGAAACATATTATTCGACTCACTCGCTTTTCTCATAACAGTAAAAGTAAAATTTACTACCAAAACAAACAAACAATTTATACATCAAATGACTGACAGTTGATATTTCCTACAAATTGATACAAGAATATATAATAACGGTTATTTCGATTTATTTATTTATTTATTTATTTTATTTTTAGGTGAAAACCAATTAAACGCAATAGTTAATTTTTCACACATCTACGTTATTTTGAATTTAACTATTTGTTAATACTGAAAGTTTTGGCAGCAAAAAGTTTTTTCAACTGCTTGAGAAGTAATTTTATAAAATTTATTGTAGACCATACTAAAAATATATATGTATGTAATGGAAAATATATACCGATGGTATGAAATAGTTGTTAAAAGGAACACAAGAAAACATCTAATTTAGAATATTTGACGATTTCTCTTAGATTAGGTAAAAAAGAATGTCGTCAAGTTTCAGTAACCATTCATTAGAAACTTTACTCAAAGCAGTTTCCAGTCTTAAATCCGCAATTTATATTTTCCCAAGTTTTATTGTAGGATATATTTTCCGTCAACCTATTAACAAAAGAGAATATGCAAATATTCC
The DNA here is from genome assembly GCA_004302925.2 of Cochliomyia hominivorax. Lineage (NCBI taxonomy): Eukaryota > Metazoa > Arthropoda > Insecta > Diptera > Calliphoridae > Cochliomyia > Cochliomyia hominivorax. The sequence goes on from PYHX02000158.1 coordinate 63,202,104, forward strand.
TCGGTAGCACATCAAAAATTTCATCGCATGTCAACCGCAGTGCTATTAAGGAAACAAAAACATATTTTCACATGAGACTCTTTTCCATTCCCTGTGTCTCTTCGAATCGAAGGAATAAAAAAGTTAATGCTATAAAAAATAACTGAAATAGAAAAAATGAAGATATCTCGTTTTTTCATAAATAAATAGTTGATATAAATTATTATGATTAAAGAATTACATATTTTTCCACATACATATATATTTATTGGAATACATCAATGAATTGATCGTGCACAATAATCTGAAATGATACACCATACCTAACAGCCCACAATGATCTAAATGGTATCAAAACTGGAGCCTAATTATGGGAAGATAGATATACCTATTTTATAACTTAAGTCCACAATAATTAGTGTGGAAATGAATATAGGTACCAGTAAAAACTGTCCCTCAAAAAACTCATATTGGGGGTTGCTTTTATGGCAAATGGGAGGCTCTGTTAGGATTACAAACTATGAGGTTATTTAAGGGTAATTAGAATTCTAAGATAGCTCACGAAGATTATATTCAATATCAATATGATTAATTAAAACCCAGCGTCTAAAATTAATGGAAACGGTCGATGAAATTAATTTCATTTAAGCTTTTGATGGAATACATTTTGTTCTCAGATCATGTAGGTCATTTGCAGTCTATCGCAAAAAATCATCGCCTAATTGATCTGTGAATAACTTTTATTCCAACAAAGTTTAAGCTTTTTGCTTTTTATAGGTTCATGAGACCTAAGAGTTCACTAGAGCATATTATATCTTTTAAGTTCTAGTGGCTGGATTTTATTAATTATCTTGATGAAATATATAGTCGAGATGTACCTAAAATGCAAATAAGCTAATTCAAACCTATGG